>JAKSZT010053923.1:1508299-1559440 GCA_026826555.1 Tolypeutes matacus
GGATGGATGGATGGATGGATGGATGGATGGATGGATGGATGGATGGATGAATGGATGGATGGATGGACGGACAGATGGACGGACAGACGGATGGAAGAGTGTGTGGGCAGATGGATGGATGATTAGGTGGATGGATGGGTGGGTGGATGGATGGAAGGAATGGATGGATTATGGATAGAGTGACAAAACATAAAGAAGAAAGAAATAGAGGAAAGAAGGAGGGAGGGAAGGAGAGAAGACTGATTAAAACCAAATTCAGTTCAGGAAGGTAGACTGACTAAATTCCTATAGTGGCAGAGTCAGAATTCAAGTCCAGTCTGACTCCACAGCCTACCTTATCCCTCTGTTGCAATTATGTTTTCTCCAAGCACTTGTCTCAGAAATCCCATGGATAAAGCCAGGCCCCAAGCTCAAGTCTTGAAAGGAAGACCCTGAAAGTTTGAGGTCCCCAAATGCAGTTGGGGCATGGTTAAAGCCAAGCCCTGCAATGTGTGGCTGGTGCTAGGGATGAGGTCTCAACAAAGGTCCATGTTTTGACCTCCAGCCTGCTTCTGAGGAAGGTCCTCTTGGGGTGGGGGGTAAGGCATCTAGGAGGGTCAATCTGAGAGAGAAGGAGCTGAAGAGGGGCTCACAGGTCAGCTTCAGGTCCACGACAGAGGTTGGGAGGGCCAAGTATTACAGGTTGGTTTTCCCAGGAAGCAGATTCTGAGATGGAGTTCAGCAGGCAGGATGTTTATAAGGGGTGCCCTCCCTGTGGAAAGGAGAGGAAGGAAGCAGGCATGGGCAGACAGAGAAGTCAAGCTGTGATGCACAACCAACATCAGCCTTGGTCGACCCCACAGGGAGTTCTGGAGTTGTCCCAGTTGGGCTGAGATGGTGAAGTCTTTGTACCCCACATCAATCAGTCACTGGTTGTGAGCTGCCCAGCAAAGCGTGTGACTTCCCTGAAGAGGTTGACAGCTGATATGGCCATCTGTCCTCCCAGCATTGGGGGGCACACATCCTTCATTGAAGGGGGATTTGGGCAACACATTACAGTGTCTTGTACAGGGCATCCTACAAGTCATCTTCTAGAGGAGGATTCCAAGCCCAAAGCAAAGGAAAAATTAGCCCAGGTGTTACGGAGGGTCTGGAGGAAAACAAAAATAGGGCTAGTGCTCAAGTTCAATTCTAGGTCCTTCCCGGGGTCTGGACCTCATCAAATAGGAACTGTGGGCTGCATGCAGGTGGGCAGATTCAATGATGATAGAGCAACTGTGGGCCCTGGGAAAGCAGAGAGCCTGGAAGTGTGGGGCAGAGTTTGTCCCCCAAAACCTGCCCCTCTTCCTGCAGCCCGAATCAGAGATCGGGGCGTGGTCCTCCTTGCCCCCTCCCTCTTCCATTAGTCACCAGATCCTGTAATAAATCCTAACCTCTCTTTTCTTCTGCCACTGACCTAATGTAAGCCACTAGAATCGCTCAACCCAGGTTATTTGTCCAGGGGTCCTCACCCGTCTACACCCTTCATCTTGTCCCCATCCAAGCCAATCTCCATTCTGCAACCCAAGTAATCTTTCTAAAAGCAAATCATAATCCCCTTCCATCCCTACTACCTACTCTTTGAAACTTAGAGACAAAATCCTTACTTGGCCGACCAGGCTAGCTGTTCCAGCCCCCACTCTTGCATCCTCCACACCTCTGGCCATAAAGAAGTTTTGCCAATTACTCTAAGGCACCCTAAACTCCCAAGCCTGCAAATGTCTGAACATATTGTTCTTTTTTTTGCCCTGGAATGCTCTCACCCACAGCCTCTGCCTAGCCAACTCCTATTCATTCCTCAGGCCCCCACTCACTGTCTCTTCCTCCAGGAAGCCCCTCCTGATAACCTCTGGACAAGGCTAGCTGTCCTCCCTCCATTCTTCTCCAGCTCACTGCCTGGAACATTTTCTCATGCTTGATTATAATTGCTGTGTTAAATTGCTCTATGAGATTAGCTCTATGAGAGCAAAGGACGGGTCTGGAGCTATCATCTACTTGCTCAAAGGAAGTACCCTGACTTTCGCCCAGAAATGAAATATTAAAACAACAATAATATCACCTTCTGTTTATCAAGAGCTTGCAACGTGCAAGAGGCACTGTCCTAGTAGTATCCAAACATTATCTCATCTGACCTGCACCACAATCCAACAAATAAGTAGTATTGCTCCCATTTCAGAGATGAAAATGCTGAGGCTCAAAAGCTTTAGGAACTTGCCCAAGGTCACACTCAGGTAATAAAAGCCACAGCAGGGATGCAAACTTTGACTAAGATCTTTATACCTGACAGCCATTCACAAACCATCTGCCCTATTATTTACTTGATATTATGTTTAGAATCTATCACTTTTTTTTTTTTTGCATAAAGAAATGCAATCAACCACACACACACACAGACACACATACAATATGCTCCAAGTCATGGATTTGGGTGTGCTATTTTTTTTTCCCCCAATATAAATCAGGATAAATAACTATTTGCATTTTTTGTAGTTTATCCCTGTACCAGCTAGAACTGCATACAGTAAATCCGACAGAAAGAGAGGAGACCCCTAGAATGTTTCTTCTCTGGCCCTGACTGGAGAAGCCCATCCCCCAGGACCCCCCAGGACCCAGGACCCAGAGCCTGGATTTACTGCATCCTCTCTTTGGGTGTCAGGGCCAGCCTAAAATGTCCAGTCAGATGTCTGGAAAGGTCCCCCTTGGGCCAGCTCCTGTCTTTTCTCACCCAGGAGCTGCTGGAGGAAAGGTACAAGTTTCTGAGCAAAGGACAGGGGCCCCTCCCTCAGTGTACCTGCTGGTGGGGAGCTAGGACAGCATGTGCCACAGCTGCTCACCCATCCGCCACCCCCCAGCTCTGGCCTGGTTCCCACCTCTGCCTCCTTTGAGGGAGGCCAGATGCAGAAGAGAGGGTGGTGAGTCCCAGCCCAGGCCAAGAAGCTGTCCTGACATGTTTATATTTATGAGAGGATGAAAGCCAGAGACACAAGGAAATCTTTTTGTCAGGGGCAGAGGAGACTGGAGTCAGCAGGCGGTGGCCCCAGGCGCCTTGAATGGGAATGGAGAGGCTGAGGGGAGGCTGCCTCCAAAGTCACCAGAGAGTCCAGCGACCCTGGACCAGCCAGGGACAGAGACGTGGGTATTTAGGCAGAGACCGAAGAAGCAGAAGAGATGGCTCAGGGTAAAGCAGGGCAAAAGAGAAGGAAAGGGAGAGGAGGCAGAGAAGGGGAGGCCAGAGAGGTGGAAGGGAAACAAGGACAGAGCCACAAGGAGAAGGGCGAATTGGAAAGGCCAAAAGATGTAGCGAGATCAAAGTGGGTGAGGTCAGAGGACCTCTGTAGCTCATCCCATGGCAGATGTGGGCACTGCCGCCCTGCTCCTGCCAGCCAAGAGCTGCAGTCGACCTGAGGGCCTGGCTTTTGGCTGCCGGGTATTTTCCACTTCAGATTGCAAAGTTCTTTTAAGATGTCCCAAGCCCAGCTTTGGCAGGGGTCTTCCCTGTTCCCCCATCACCTGATAAAGGCTGACCACTCCTGGCTTATTGATCCTGAGGAAATGTTGCCAGATTTAGCAATTACTAGACTCCCGGTTAAATTCGAAATTCAGATAATGCAATGCTGGGGATATATTATTGCTAAAAAATAAGTTTTTTCCCTTCTTTATCTGACATTCAAATTTAACTGGGCATCCTGTATTTTATCAGGCAAATCCCATTCTAGGGGCCTCTTGTGAAAATTCATGAAGGGGGCCAGGTCCCCTCAGCATTAAGCAGGGGCTGCCTGGCTCGCATCGATGCCTGAAACCACGTCTCAGCATTGGCCTCACATGGAACAATGGGAGGGGCCCTCTCATGCCCCTACCCATCAAACCCTGTCTGAGGACAATCCCTGACCTGTAGACCTTGACAACCCAGAGGAGGGCCATCTCACTCAGTCTTGAGGAGTCAGGAAGGCATCCTGGAAGGCATGCCCAGGCTGGGTTTTGTAGGATGAATAGGAGTTTACCAGGTAGACCCTGGGTGGACTGGAGGAAGAGGTTTTCCAAGGAGAGGAAAGGGCAGGGGCCATAGGTGGACAGAATGGCAAACAGAAAGGCTGGGAGGGAGAGAGAGAAGAAGGGAAAGGTCAGCAGAGGAAAAAGAAATAGAGAGAGAGGAGCAAAAGAGCAAAGGGCTTGGATTCAGACAGACCTGCCATTCATTGGCTGCATGGCCCAGGGCGACTCCGTTTTCCGCTCTGGACGTGGAATACCAATGCCCCCTGGTGGAGTTGCTGGCGGCTTGGGGATGATGTATGCACAGTTCCAGGTGACAGACTGTGGGTGCTCTGGAAATTGCTGTTGCATCACCGTCCACATCTGTGGGTCTTAGGGTCTAACAGTGCCTGGCCCGTTGCTGCCTCCCAAGTGGGTGGGAGATGAGGCTGCAGAGGGCCTGGAGGCAGGACACGGCAAACCTTGGACCCTTTGGTGCTGGATTTTCACCTGTGGGGAAGGGAAGGATTGAAGGGGCTTAACAAGCTCAGATCATTTTGGACTCCACTCAGGCAGGAGGGAGCAGGGCTGAGACTAGGGGAAGGCAAGTGAGGTGAGTTGTGGAGGTGGAGGGTCCAATCCTGTCATCATTTAGATTTTCAATATGATCATCATGGATCTTCTGGCAGTAATTTTGACTTGTGAAAATTAAAACATAGCCTACCTTGATTGCTGGGGTTGTGCTTGGCCACCCCCTTAGATGTTCTGCTTCAGTTGCCTCACCCTAGCCCCAGCTCTGAGACAGAGACATTGAGGAGCACAGCCCAAGGAAAAGACCCAGATTCTGACCCTGCCAGAAATTACACCATTAGCGTCAAGGGTCACTTACATCCAGGCAGAGCTTTGGCAAATTGTGTTCCCAGGTGCCATCTTAGGATCTTCTGTGACCTTAAAATCAGGTGATAAAAATAAACAAACAAACAAAAACCAGCTGGTGAGCTGGCAGGGCAGGGGTGATTATGTCCATTTCGGAAGATGGTCAGACTGAAACTAGCAACGTGAGATGCTGGGCCACAAAGCAGGGAACATGGGTCTGGAAGTACAAGCTCCCTGCCCCCTTGCGGGAGGATAACTCTTAAAGACCCTTGTTAGACAGATAGCTGGGAGCAGAACAGCCGCCCATTCCATCCCTACCGTCTGAGCCCAGGTTGGATGGGAGGAGGAGGGGCAGGGTGTGGGTGTTGGGTTGTGGAGGCCTCTTGCCCCCCACCCCCCATCAGTGCCTTCTTCTCCCCATCGGCCCACAGGATGGCTTTCCTGGGCAGCTCAGCGAGAGTTCCGAAGACCTCAGCCTGGACTTGGGTTCTCTCCAGGGCAGCGAGTATCTTCGGGACCTGGGCCTTGAGGCCCCTTCCCACAGCCAGCCTGGGGGGCCCAGAGGCAGTGACGCCTCTGGTGAAGCTGAACGAGATTCACCCTCCTCCGGCTCAGCAGAGGCCCTAGGTCGGCAGAAGAGGCGCAGCTGGGAGAGGTCCCGAAGCTGCTCGGAAAGCTGGCGGAGGTCAGCCCCCCATCACTGCCTGCCTTCTGTGACGCACCTTCAGGACAAGTCGATGGGGGGCCGGGAGGCCAGGGCCAGATCCCAGGACATGCCGACCCCCTCCATCTGGACTGTTTAGCTAGAGGGCCATGGGGGGTGGGAGGGTGCACCGTCAGAGCCCAGCTCCCAAGTCCCTCTTCTAGCACACCTGTCCTTGCACACACACAGAGCTTAAGTGGGCTCACAGGCTGAGCCAATGTGCACAGGCCCAAACCAGAGACTGCACACGCACACTGCAGGCACGCGTGAACCCAAAATGCACGCTTGCCCCTCACACCCTCTGCGTGCACACACTCACATCCATACTCAACCCAGTAGGCTTGCACTCTCGCCCTGCTGAGACATGTACCAGCTGAAACATGCAACTTGCATGCACGTGCACAAAGGCACTTGTGATCAAAACACAGATGTGTGCTCGACTCCCCTACACCCCTCAGAGGCAATGCCAAAAGCAGTGACAAGGTATGCCGTGAACCCTCCCAAGCTACCCCAAATAGAAATCCAGTCCGGGTAAAAATGGTGGGACTGCTATGCCAATGCAGCTTCAGGCCAGTCCCCTAGGCAGCCCTCACCCTCCACACACTCCCCCCCCAATGCCACCCCTCTACTCTGCTTGTGCCCTGCCTGCCCCTCCCTGTCCTGCAAGGATCACCCCAAGCCCTCAGCTGCCTGGCATGCTGGGCCTGGGGCACTGTCCAGATGGGTGAGTCCCACTGAAGCCCTGGTTCTCTACCATCTCCCACCAGGCACAGCCTCGACGCCTCAGCTGTGGAGGAGGGACCCTGTCTCCCTCGGACCCTGGCTAGCCTGGCTCTGAATCAGCCCGGAGAGGGGCTGCAGGCCTGGACCCAAGTGTGTCTGGCTGGGGGCGGGACCCCAGCAGAGCACCCAGGCAAGGTGGGTGCAACCTGTAGCTGCTCCTGACAATAGTATCCCCTTTGAGGCCAGGAGTGGGTGCTGTGGGTGGAAAGGGGGGCCTTCCCCATAGCTTGTGGGGAGGGAGGGGTTGCTCACCACTCATGGCAAGGTGGTGGGAATCTTAGTCTGAGATTCCAGCCCAGGCTGGAAGGATTCTTCCCTGGGGCTGAGGTCCACGGTGGGGTGCTTGGGGTGGGGGGTGGGGTCACATCTCAGCATCCCACAGCCCAGGCCTGGAGGATCCTTGACTGTGACTGTCCCTTGCAGCTGGAAGGAAGCCCTGTCTGGTTGGCATCTGCAGCTGGGAAGGGTCTGTCTCATGTCCAAGATTCCAGCCCCTAGCTGGGGAGCCCATGCTTGGGGCTGAGGCCTGGGACTGGGGGATATTTGGTCATGATCTTGACCCTGGGGTGGGGGGAATTCCTG
The DNA here is from genome assembly GCA_026826555.1 of Tolypeutes matacus. NCBI lineage: Eukaryota > Metazoa > Chordata > Mammalia > Cingulata > Chlamyphoridae > Tolypeutes > Tolypeutes matacus. The sequence goes on from JAKSZT010053923.1 coordinate 1,515,231, forward strand.
ACCGTGACTAGAGCCTGGGGCTGGGGCCACGGTGGCTCTGAGTCCTGGGGTACCAGCCCACAGCTGGCGGATCCTTGGCCAGGATGACAGCCTGTGGCTAGGGAGGGTGAGGCTCCAGCCCACCCATGGCTTTGGAGATCCATGCCTGGACCCCTGGCTGTAGCCCATGCCTTGGTGGTGTTGGGGGGGTAGGTCATGTCTTGTTTGTGGCTGGGCCTGTGGCTACAGAGAGTGTGTCCTCAGGTCCTGTGGATGTAGACCCAGGGCCTCGAGCTGCCCGGGCCACCTCCTGGGCTTGGCTTAACGAGATGCTTATTTCCCCACAGGAATGTGACAGCTCCGAGAAAAGAGTGAGGTCACGGTCAGTTCCCATGTCCTTCGATGAGATCAGCAACCTGAAAATCATGCAGGCTTTGGAGGTGCCCACTTCAGCAGTTCAAGGTGCCTGTCTGGGGGGATTTACCTCTGTCAAATGAGACAGGGAGTGAAGGGATGGGAGGTGGGGGCTAGCAGGAGATAGTTCTCCTGAAGGGTGCCTCAGGAAGGGGAAGACTCTTGGGGAGTTAGGGTCCCCTGGGCAGGATCTGGATAGAATGCTGAAGGTCTGGAGGGCCCAGTGAGTGGAGGGTCTCCAGCACCTGCCCCTCCCCTTCCCCCTGGGGGCCTCCAGCCAGGGAGGACTGTACCACAGTGATGCTCTTGTCCTCCAGGGCTCTCCCTTCTCTCTGCCTCTTTCGTTATCTGCCCCTTTGCTCTGAATAAATCTATCAGAGGCGCTTGCATCTCTCTGGGGTCAGGCAAACCTGCGGTCTAAACCCAAATCTGCAAGTCTTTGAGCCTCCGTTTCTTCTTCCCTAAGAAGGGAGCAATAAGAGTGCACCTTTCAATCTCGCTGCTCAGAAGTCTCATGCTATAAGGCCTGTAGCACATCCCGCCTTCCTTCTCGCTCCAGCTCCCTGAAAGTTGGAAGTCCCAGCAGGATGGCCTCCAGTTCTGTGGATTGGGGATGTGGGAGGGACCCAAGCAGGACTTGTCCTACCCAGTAACCCCCTGACATCTGTGTCTCCTGGCCTGGGGGCTGCTTGCAGGTCTAGAACCTCCAGAGTTAGAGTGTGTGGAAAAGGACCACGTGGAGTCAGATCACGTGTGAGTACCTACCCCGAGGCAGGGGAGGGACCCAAACCCACTTGCCCAGAGGTCAGGGTGGGGAAGGAGGGTGCGGTGTGGCTGGCAGGGGTTACCTGCCTGTAAGTGACAGGGGCCAGCCACTGTGCCCCGGAGTCTCCCATAACCTGGGTCTTCTCTTCCACACCTTTATTCTCCCAGAGAAGCATCAGGAGAGGGCTGGGGCTTCCACTTAGGGTCCAAATCAGGACCTGGGGGCCTGGAAGTGCAATGGCAGCTCATGTCAGGGAGCGCTTCTGGGATCTGGGCAACTGTGGGCTGCTTTGATTCCCCCCTTCAGGCTAATTGTCCAGCAGGTGCTTCAAGAGCTTCGGCAGTACCATGGGTAAGTGGGAAGGGCACCAGATGTGAGAAAAAAGACCTGGGGATATATGTGAGAGACAAGTGTAGGGGATAGGTATGGGGGAGGGGGGAAATGTGGGAAGAACATGGAGGAGAGGATGAGTATAGAGAAGTACAAGTATGGAGGAGGCCAGGTGTGGGAGAGAGGTTGGGAAGATGTGAAAAGGGACAGAGGTGGGAGATGGGGGTGACCTCTGAGAGAAGGCAGTGCTGCCTCTAGGGTGCCAACTCAGGTGTCTGTCCCTCTGTCCCCATAGCGCCCGGCAGAGGGCCTGCCTGTCTGCCAGCCCAGGAAGAACCCCCTCAAACATCACCTGGTTTGAGTTCCTGTCTGAGTAAGTACCCAGACCTGCCTTAGGTGGAGAATGCGGATGGGGCAGCCATTAGGTCCACACAAGCATTTACCAATGGCCCTCTGAGCATAGCACTGGGTTGGGGGCAGGAGCTGAGCCCCCACCCCATTCTCTCCCTGGAACCACCAGGGAGACCATAGGCTGCCCCTCATACATTCTGGAGGGGAAGAGGAAGACTTCCTAGAGGAGGTGACAGCTTGTGCTGGGTCCTGAAGGAAGAGCAGGAGTTTGCCAATATTCAGCAATGGTGTGGCGGGGAGGGGAGAAACTGGTGCCTTCGGGGAACTGCAAGCCCTAGGAAATGGTGTTGGTGTGGGGAGCAGGTTAGGGGGGAGAGGTCAGCAGAGGCCATGTTGCTGCAGCAAAGCTAAGGGACTTGGACTTTATCCTAAAGTGTGGAAGGAACTTCAGACCTAACCAGCTCTCTGGTGACTGACAATGGGGAGGAGAGACAGGGCTGGGGGGTGGGGGAATGGAGGGAATAGATGCCAAGAGGGTTGAGAGATATTCAGCAGGAAGAAGGGGCAGGATTTATAGGCCAAATAGATATGGGGGGTGGGAGCTGGGCTGTAAATCAAAGGGAGGAGTCAGAAGTGGACAGAGCCTAGGTTTCCAGCCCAGGCCACTCGAAGGACCTGAGTTGGTGGCACTCACCTCTGCGAACCCAGCTCCCGCAGTTCCTGGAACTTTGCAAATATCCGTGCAAAGAGAAGGAGTCAGGGACCAAGAAAGGCTACAGCGGGATCAGGAAGCCACAGGGAGACAGATTCCAGATGGGTTCCTGGAGCGACCCACAGGGAATGCCTGCCCAGGCCTGCAGGCCCTTCCTCATTCACCTTCCTTCCTTCCTCTCAGGAAAGAGGATGGTGGCAGCAAGAACGAGCGAGCCCCCAAAGGCACCAGGGTGAAGCGCAGTCTGAGCTCCCTCCGCAGCCGGGTCACCAGGCAGAAGGAGAAGGTCAGGGGGCCAGGCCAGGGTGAGCCGGAGGGGTCCACTACAGCACCCACCCCTCTCCCACTGGGTCCCCTCTGCCTTCCCCTGCTCCCAGGATGCCCCAACCCAGGAGACCTGTGATTTGAGCATAGGCAGACTGGGCCCATTCCTTAGTGCCCACAGCAGAGGACATCCTAAGGCCGCCTCCTGCCCCCCACAGGGTAAGAGCCCAGCGCAGCAGAAGGACAAGGGGCAGGACGCTCGAGAGAGGCGGGAGTGCATCAATGGGCACCAGCTGGTGCGAGGAACCTTCTATAGCCACTCTGGCTGCCCTCTGTGTAGCAAACCGTTCCTGAGCTCTGGTGAGTCCAGCCACCCAGCCCAGGCTTGGCCTTGGGCTTCTGCAGCATGAGGACCACCTTCCCTTTTTCCAGTACCCTGGCTTCGTTGTTCTGTGTGTCGTCCTCCCATTTTGCTCTCTCGTCATCCCTGCAAAAACCCTCCTGCAAAATCTGGTCTGGGCAGTTGTTTCCTGCTTCCTGGAGCTCTCCGGTGGGGAGTAAAAGCAAGGGTCTCTGCTTGGGAAAGAGGACTGGATTTGGGGTCCTAGAGTGAGATGATGCTGGTGGTTTCTACGATTTAGAACTTGGCTTCCCACCTCCCGGGGAGAGAAGAGGCGGCTCTGGCAATAGCATGTTAGAAAAAGCTGCATGAGCTGTTTGTGGCAAGAATCCCAAGTGCAGACCAGGACAACTCTATATATCCTGCTGGGACTGCCTAGATTCAGGCTAGGGCATTGATGTCATCAGCATTGGGGGCTGGACAATTCCTTGGCATTCTACGATGCTGAGCAGCGTCTCTGGCCTCTATCCATTTGATGCCAGTAGCACGGCTCCAGTTGAAGCAACCAATATTACCTCCAGCCATTGTCCAATGTCCCCTGGGAGTGTGGCAGAGTGGAGATGCTGTCTCCACCCACGGGTGGGGCGCCTCCATGTGACCTTAGCCACAGGTTTTGTATTTCTTTACTGGCTATCCTGTGGATATTTTCCTCCTCCCTCTCTTCTTCCTCCCTTGTTCTGGAACTGCTTGCGGACTGTGAGCCTCTGGGTTCACGGCCGGCAACAGCTACTGCTGCTGTCAGGGCTGTCTGTTTTTTGAGCTTCAGTACCCTGCCAACCTCGGAACCTTGAAGGTGATTTCCTGTCTCTCCCTGCATCCTGTTCTCTGCTGCAGGGGCTGAGGTCTGCTGGCTCTGGGGGCCTTCCTAGAGGCCCAGGGGCCCGAGCTCAGGTCTCAGATTCAAAAGGCAGGGGGAGGCCAAAGGTGCTAGAAGCCCATTCCTGAAGGCACGTGCTGTAACAGATCCAGGCTGAGGTGAACCCCTGGCTTCTTCCCAATACTGCTGGTTCTTTCTTATCTTGTCCATCGGTTCCCTTCCTCCTTTTCCTTGGCCTCTCTGAAAAATTCTGAAGTCTTCAACCCTCAAAGTGCCTCAAAAAGGGTTCTCCTCAATGGACCTGCAGCATCACATTACTTGAGAACTATTTACAAATGCTGGATCTTCAACCCCACCTTTTGACCAGCTGAAACAGAATCTGCATTTTATGTGACATTAGAGTTTGCAAAGCATAGCTCAGACACAGGATTTCTCAGCCTCAGCACTATTGACATTTGGGGCCAGATAATTGATATGTGGGGGGCTGTGCATTGTAAGATGTTTAGCAGCATCCCTGGTCTCTACCCACTCGGTGCCAGTACCACTTCTCCCCCAAGTCCTGATGACCAAAAATTAATCCAAAAGTTGCTAAATGACCCCTGGGAGTTGAATTGGTGCTGGTGCAAGGAAGAGCAGTCCAGGTGGTAGGAGCAAAGGCCCTGAGGCAGGAAGGGGCCTACATAAATGATGATTGCAGGGAAGTGGGTGTGCCTGAAGTGGAGGGAGAAGACGTTGGCAGTAACTTGTCTCAGGTCACACAAACATGCTTTCCCAGGATGCCAGCCTGTCCCTATCCGATCCATCTTTTCCACCGGACTTTGACAGTTCTTGCCCAACACCTGGCTTGCCTTCTGCAAATCCAGCCACCACAGAGGCTCCTCCCTGAGCCATCAGCCTTCAGCAGCTGCCTGCTCTGTGAGGGAGTAAGCTCCCATCGCCGCCCGGAGACCCCTTTCCACTGAGTCTGTTGCCAAGGCCATGCCTTCATCAGCTGGGCTCTTGGGCTGGACAACTTCTAGCAATCACAAACTTCCCTGAATGGTCTTTAGGAGGCCACAAGAGCCCCTGAAGTTGTATGCAAAATCTGTCCTTGTTTCTGCATTTTCCTGGGTCAAGGGCCCAGAGTTTTCATACCAAATGGAACACGTGACCTCCAAAAAGGTTTCAATAAGGTTTAGCAACAATTAGCTAGGTCAGGGATCAGCAAACCACCAGCAGGCCAAATCCCACCCACTATATGTTTCTGTATGGCCTGCAAAAACAAGAATTTTTTTTTTTCACATTTTTCAGTTGGGGAGAGGGGATCAAAAGAAGAATATTTTGAGACACATGAACCTGCAAATTATATGAAATTCAAATTTCAGTGTTGGATGTAGCTCAGTGGTTGTGCCTGCTTCCCATGTAGGGTCCTGAGCTTGATCCCCGGTACCTCCTGAAGAAAAAAAAAAAATTCAGTGTCCACATATAAAGTTTTGTTGGAGCACAGCCATGCCCATTTGCTTACATGTCATCTTTGGCTGCTTTCACATTTATCAATGCCAGAGGTGAGTAGTAGTTTGGGGCATACCCCATGAAGTTGAAAATCTTTACTATCTGGCTATTTACAGAACAAGTTTGCTGACCCCTGAGCTCCATTATCCTATGTGGCAGCAAGGATAACCTAGAAAAATGACTTACCGCAGGGGTTCTTAACCTTTTTTGTTCCACGGACCCCTTTGCCAGTCAGGTGAAAACCACGGACCTCTTACTAAGTCCATACTATACTGTATATTATTTAATAAATATATCACACCTGCACCAACACGTTCCCACAAGAATAATGTTTTTATTAATTTCAATTCAAGCTCACAGACCCCCTGAAATCTTTCTGTGAAGCCCTGAATAAGAACCCCTGACTTAATGTATCCTGCATATAAATAAACTCCTTACAGATGTGGTCTTGAAAGTTGAAGGTTCAAACAGGGACTAATTTCCCAAAACTTTACAATCACAGAAGATTTTAGAACAATAATAAGAATGGGTGACAGTACCATCTCCCCAGCACCCTAAATCCTTTAAATGGATTTACTCATTGCCCCTCACAATTCTATAAGCTTGGTACAATGATAAGTTTCCCATATTTACAGATGGGTAAACTGAGGCCCAAAGAAGTTTAAGTTCTTGCCCAGGAGCACAGAGTCAGGATTGGAACTCAGAGCCTGAGCTCCTAAGCAGCAATCCACTGCCACATCACGCCATTTGATATTAGATTTGCAGAACATTTCAAAGAGAGCACAGTCTTCACTCAGCCTCCCCTAATATTAGCATCTTACATAACCATAGTACATTTGTCCCAATTTAGGAACCAAGATGGATACAACACTGTTAACCAAATTCTAGGTGTTATTCAGCTTTTACCAGTTTTCCCACTCAGTTTGTCTTTCTGTTCCAGGAGCCAATCCAGGATGCTATATTACATATAATCAAGTCTTCCCCGTTTACTTTGTGACAATTTCTCAGTCTTTTCACGTTGTTCATGACTTTGACAGCCTTGAAAAGCACTAGTTATGTATTGTGTAGAAAATCCCCCAATCCAGGTGTGTCTGGTGTTTTCTCAAGATTAGACAGGGTTTGGGGAAAGAATACCTCTTTCTCATCGCACAGTATCAGGGGGTACCTAATATCCGCATGACATCACAGCCATCTTAAACTTCATCACTTGACTAATGTTGAGCTTGCAAAGTTTTCTCCACTGTAAAGTTACTATTTTTCCATTTCCCTACTCTATTCTTTGGAAGTGAGTCCCTAAGCCTCATCCATCCTGTCCACCTCCTAGATGTCATTTGCTTTTCAGGACAACCCTTTGAGATGAAGGGAGATTTGAATTTGTGTAAGAAGAGATGATGTGGGTAGCATTTAGCATGGTGCCGGGTGTAAAAAGTGGCTTCTATCGCCATAATCGTCATCATCATCATCATAACTATGTGTGGTGTTACCCAAAGTAATTCAGCCAGTATGAGGCAAAGCCAGGATTTAAATCATCATCTTAGGAGGCCGGTAGAGCCAGAATGGCTGGGTCTCACTCCCAGAAGGCCTAGAGCAGACATCTGTCAGGCATAACACATCACAGGCCTACCTACCAGCAAAGGTATTCAAAGCCAGATGCTATTGTCCATCCCATAGAGGAAACAGTCTCACAGAAAGTTCAACTGAACAAGGAATGAGTCATACTTCAGGCAATTATGGAAGGCAGGTCTCCAGGGTAAAGATGATATGCTTTCCCAGAGACCAGCCCCACTGATGGAATGTTCCAGACAATCCTGTTCCTGGCCTTGACCTTTGAGGCCCTTCATGGTCTGACCCCATCTTCCCATCCACCCTCCTCTCCCACTACTCAGCCACCCCAGACTCCAGCCCAGGCACCCCAAAGTCCCATGACTGCCCATGTATGTCACCTGCGTCTTGCTCATTCATCAGTGTTCCTGGAACTCCCTCAGCCACCCAACTCTTACTCACCCTTTAAGACAAAGCTCAAATACACCTCTCCCAGGAAGCCTGCATTAAGCGACTGAGTGTCTCTTAGACCAGTCATTCTCCACCAAGGACTGTTTTGTTCCCCCAGGGGACATCTGGCAATGTCTGGAGACATTTTTGGTTGTCAGGATTGGAAATGCTGATGTCATTTAGTGGGTAGAGGCCAGAGATGCTGCTCAACATCCTATAATGCACAGGAGCCCCACCTCCCCAACAGACTTATCCAGCCCTAAGTGTCTACAGTGCCAAGACTGAGAAACCCTGCCCTAGATCTAAGTTCCTTGTGTTTGCATAGCTCTGAGCAGAGTCCCTGGCCCATGGTGGATGGAAAAAGAAAGTCAAGAGACGTCCTCTCCTTCCTGCTAGGGTCTTTGACAAAGTTGCTCTCTACATTTAGGGAAGATCTTTGTTAACCTGAAGGTTTCTTATAACCAAGGTGGCTATGAAAACAAGGACCCAGTGTTCAGGCATCTATGTCTCCGAAAATCTCTCTAGAATGCATTCTGTTTTCTCAATCCTCACTACTCTCTCCAAGCTACCAGCACTTCTCAGGAGCCTCTGAGCTGGCATTCAGCAGCCTTGCCCATAATCACTCCTGGCTGCAGACAGAGTGAGTCTTTCATTGCACATTTCAATGCTAATCTAATCATGCCGCCCGTTCCCATTTAAAATCTTCAGTGGCTCCCCGTTGTCTTTGGAATGAAGTCCAAAAGCCATAGCAAGGGTCTATGAACGATTACATTCTCAGGAATACCTGTGCTGGGGCCTCTGACTTCATTTGGGGTGGGATGTCTGATGAAATATGCCTCTGCACTTCTGGAACCTAAAATTCTCTGGGCCTCATCCCTCTCTTGATTATGAAGACTGAACTTAAACAGGAAGCAGATCACTCACTGGCATGCTAGTGAACATGGCTGCTTGGGGATCCCATCCCCTAGCTTCCAAACTGAGGGCTCTGGACCCTACTTGGTGCATGTTTTGAAGTGACTGGTTTGGGGAGATCCTTTTAGGCCCAGTTAACCAGTCTGGAACCTCTGGTGAGAGCTGCTTGGTTCTACTCCTGGTTATTGCCCAACCGTCAACCCGGATTGGACAAGCAGTGATGTCTGACAGCACCTGAGAGGGTGCTGGCACTGGGGAAGTCTTCTGGCATGTCTACAGGTGTCTAATAATACACCCCCATGCCAGGTGTCAGGCATATGTTTCAGATTCTGAACACCTGTTTGGGGGTATCTGACAGCATTTGTATATCTGTATTGGGGATATCTGGTATGTGTTTTTGGAGTATCAGTATCTGAAGGCCTCCATGTAGGGTCTCTGATAAGTTTCTGGGTGTCTGAAAGCCTGTCTTGGGGGATACCTGATGGTTCCTGGGTGGAGTCTGGTACTTTGGGATTATTTGGCATGTTTTTTCAGGCTGTGAATGTTAATTTGGGGAATGTGATGGACTTCTGTGGTCCTGATATATAACTGGTGGTGCCTGAAAGTCTATTTGTGTATCCAGTGGCACCTGTGTGGTTATCTGGTATGCGTTTGGAGTGTCTGATGGGACCTACGTTGGGGTGTCTGGATACATCAGGGAGAAGGTATCTGACTTGTTTTACCCAGACCCTTCTTTCTCTAGTCTGCACCGCTCCCCGGTCCACACAGCCCTGCTGCTGTATCCCCTCAGTCATCCCCCAGCCTGCCTACTCACCCCTTCTCACTCTTCTAAAGCCTTTCCTACTTCCCTTCACAGGCCATAGTCCCACCCTCCCCTTGGACTGTCCTCCCTCAGGCTTCCCGCGCCTTCGAACTCCTTCATTGTGGACACCCTCAAGCTCACTGCCCCGGTCCAAGAGCCCCCTGCCCCTAAGACACCCCCCCCCCCGGTCCCCATTGACGCCCCCTTAGAACGCTCCCCAACTCCCACTGATCTCACATCAGGGACCCTCCAACCCCGCTGACCCCTCCCTCAAGCAAGCACCTCCTCTGTCAGTCCCCACCCCCTCCCACCGCTCCAAGCTAAGCCTCAGTCAAAGTGGGAGGTCCTCGAGGACCCGCCCCCTTCCGGTCCCCACCCTCTGGCCCGCCTCCTTCCGGGTCCCCACCCTCTGACCCGCCCAGGGGCGGGGCCGCGCCTGCGCAGTTTGTGGCGCGCGGCTTCCCGCTTCCGGCTCCGAGCTCGGGGCAGCTGCGGATCCGGGGACACCCGGCGGCTGCGGCGAGAGCGGGCGGAGAGTGGCCTTCAGGGCACCGGCCGAGGTGAGGGCGGCAGAGGGACGGACCCGAGGAGAGCGGAGCCCGGGAGGGAGGTCTCATTCGCCGGGAGGGCGCCGTCAGGGCGCGCGCGTGATCCCCAGGGGTGCTAGGGCCTTCAACCGGACCAAGGTGGACTCTCACCCAGGCGAGCAGGTTCCCCAGTTCAGGCCGCCCCTGATCTGCCTTTGGGCTCTGTTTGGCAAAGCCTCCGGGCCCCGCTGAGCCCCAGCCCCCGGGCGGTGCAACCTTCCCTCCTCCGGGAGAGAAAGGTCACTCGGGCTCCAGCTTCTGTTCCCCGCTAAGGAGTGCTAGGCGCAGGATCTGGAATGTAGTGAAAACAATAACACTTACCTGGCCCCAAAACACTTCTGGCCTCCGAGGAAAAGCCTCACACCCTGGACCAGACGTCCTGCCTGCCAGCGGGCGTTTGGATAACAAAATCACACAAAGTGTGCGTGCGCTTTGGATCGTCTTTACTCCTTTTTCTGTTACTTTCTTGCATAAGAACTTGGATGGTGCGGTGCTGCGGTGCTGCGTTCTTTGCGGACAAGAATGAGAGGTGCTTATCCTTGGCGTCGTTTGTTGTAGCTGCCTTGCCCTTCTCTTTATTTCTCTGTTGTGATCGAAGCTGTAGAAGAGATGGCTGGCCAAGAGGATAAAAAGTTTCTTGAAGTTTTACCGCGAAGTGAATAACACAACTTCACTTTTGCCTCCTACGAGGGGAGTGGAACTCCAGGCGGGAGCTTTGAAGGGCCCTCCTCTTCCTTTTTGACCAGGAAGAATTCAGGACAGTGTGAAAAGCTTGATAGCCGATGGTGATTTGGGATGATTTCGAAGGTATACCGGTGAATGATTAATCCCCGAGCTTAGGGAGAAACGTCAATAACATAGGCTTCAGTCTCAGGTCACCTCTGGGTTCTGGTCCCACTTCTATCTCATGTTAGCTGTGTAACTTCTCTAAGCCTTGTTCCTATCTTTGAAGTGGGAATAAGAATTGGTTGGAGATTCAATGAGATAATATGTTTAAGGTACACAACTGAGTGCCTGGCTTATGGTCACTGCCCATTCAATGTTATATATTCTGTGCATATGTACCTGCACCCACTTAGCATTCTAAGTAATAGTCTGGAAAATGTGAGCGTCTCTGTTGTTTGGACTGGTCAGCGTTTACACTTTATCAATAGTTGGCTATTTCTGTGGGTCTTTTGAGACATGTGTGTTGGAAGATGTTTATCCTAAATAGAATAAGAATCGGGAAGCGGCTGTGGCTCAATCAGTGGGGCTCCCGTTTACCATATGGGAGGCCCCGGGTTCGGTTCCTGGGGCCTCCTGGTGAAGGCAAGCCCGCCCGCACGGCGTGGTTAGCTGACCCAGCGAGCACAAGCAGCAAGGGGGGGATAAATGAATAAATAAATAAAATCTTTAAATAAATAAATAAATAAATAAATAAATAAATAAATAAATAGAATAAGAATATACAGCCAGAAGGCATAATAAATTTAATTTTTGTAAACATAATAATTTGTTTGGAATTATTTCCTGTAATAAAGAAATGGAAAATAAGTTATTTTAGTCTTCTCTTCCCTTTATTTTTTATTTTACGTTTGTTTTGAGAATGCCCCAACTTTGAAAGTTGAAGTGGCTTGTGCACTGTTTCTGGCATAAGCTGTGGTATAATTTTCATTCTTCTCACACAGTAGCAATTAGGGCTGTAAAGCCATTATTCCTTCGTTGTCACTGGCCTCCAGGTTTAGGGCTGTGGTCACCAGCTGGGCCTCCCTGGGTGTTTACCTACCACATGTTTGGCATAGCTCTGACCCTTGGGTCAAGGTCTCCTTCCTTCTCCCTCACTCATTCGGTTTCTTTACTTCCATTTGTGACTTTTAAAACATTCTAATATCCAACTCTTTTGAATAATTTAAGGCCAGAGACTTTTATTAAATCTGACCAATCTTTACTTCTTTGTTATTGGTTAGTTAACCTTTCCTTTTCCAGTGGTGAGAGTGGTATTTTGAAAACGCTCTCTTCAGGTGCAAAACAATTCAAGTAGTGGCTCTGGGGCTGCCCTTAGGAATTCTTTCAGAGGAGGAATGTAGCTGATTGGGGGAAGGGGGAAGCTGGTTAAAAGATTTTCATCCCATAGGTTTGACTGAACAGACCACTGGAGCTATACTTACTTTTTGTTGTTAAAATTATCTTGGGTGTAAACTAAATTCTGCTTGCTTGCTTCTCTGCTTTTGTTCATAGATAAAACAGGTTTAACTGAGTATAGCAGTCCAGTTGGTAATGTCCAATGTAGCAAATACATACACTGATTTATGATAAGTTCTTGAAAAGAAATATGCTATGCTTTAACTACCTAAAAGTATACGTTTAACACATTGTGGGTGTTTACGTTTTAAACTCATGTCATTCATATCATTCATATATATATATATATACACACTGCTTTATTGAGATATAATTCACATACCATAAAATTCACCCTTTTAAATTATACAGTTCAGTGGTTTTTAGTCTATTCACAGAGCTATGCAACTATCACCACTATCTAAGTCTGAGACATTTTCTTAGCGTGTCATTCTAATGGGTGGGTTTCAGAAGAAGGGGAAGTCAAAAGAGGGAAGAGTGATCTGAGCACACACGACTCACCTGCAATTTTGGCATGAACCATGTTAGCATTTGGATTATGAGTGTGGGATGGTGAGAGGCAAGGAGCCCATCAGATTTCTTGCCAGGAATCCTGTGTAACCCTCCACAAAAGTACATGTCACTCATTCACTGTTTATGGATAATAATTTGCTGAGCATTGTGAAGAGCAAAATTAAGCTTAGAAAGACTAATAAATTAGGATGTCGTCCACAATGGGGGTTAGTATATTCAGCTGTCCCCTTGCAACTGACTAGACACGATGTAGAGCAGAAAATTATTTGAGCATTATTGGGCATCCGAAACTGAAAAAGAGTGCTGTGTGGTGCCCACAGTGCTCGGGTGTGGCAATTACTGGAGTATTCCTTGTGACCCTTTGCTGTGCCCAGTTGGGAAGCTCCTAATCAAAGAGTTTTAAAAGAGGTGGGAAAATGAAAAAGTTGGAACCCTTCTATTTTGCTGGTGGGAATGTAAAATGATGCCACTACTTTGGAAAAAGAGTCTGGCAGTTTCACAGATGCCTAAACTTAGAGTTACCTTATAATCCAGCAGTTCCACTCCTAGGTATATATCCAAGAGTAATGAAAATAGACTTCCACACAAAAATTTGTGCATGAATGTTCATAACAGCCTTATTCATACTAGCGAAAAAGCAGAAACAACTTCAATGCCCATCAGTGGATGATAGATGAATAAACCCAATGTGATCTATCCAGACAATGGAATATCATTCAGCCATAAAAAGGAATGAGTTCTGTTACATGCGACAACATGGATTAACTTCGAAAACATTATGCTGAGTAAAAGAAGCCAATCCCAAAAGATGATTACAAAGTGCATACGTGCCGCCCAGTGTGACAGGGTTTGAGGCAGAGGTATAGGGATAAGAGTTTGGCTGTGAAGGTGGCTTAGCCCTGGACCGGAAAGCCCTCTCCAGAGCAGACAGAATTCAGACCAATTCAAAGGCAGATGTGACAGGACTTAATTGACAGTGTTGGAGAGAAGATGCTTGGATGACTCCCCCAGGGTATGAGGCAGGTGACTGACTAATTTAGGACCAGAGGTCATTGGCTAGTAGAACTCTTCCTTATGTAGTATGAGGACCTTCCAGGTTGTAGATGTGGACAGTTGTTGGTTTGACCAGTTTAGGCCTCTCTAAATTTTATCCTGCATTGGCGAGGAAAGAGGCTGTGCTCTCTGCCTTCCAGTCAAGGGCTCTTCTCCCCACCTCCACCCCTTCCCAAGGTCTTCCAAAGTTTAAGAACAATGAAAAGTAGCCCTTTATAGACCTTTAGAGTCTCAAGTTGTAATACTTTGGGATGGAGTGAGGGTGGGACAGCAGGACGGTGAACAGTGTCTACAAAGCAGTCACTACTACCCTCTTGAGGTGGGTGGTAGAGGGAGGAAGGAGAGAAGCAGAGACACTTGGAGCTAAGTAATGGGAAATCCATCAGAAATGAGAAGAAGACAAGCTGAGGGCACAGCAGTGGTTTGGTTAGTGTGCTTGTATAACTAGAGATAGGAAGCCTGCGAGGTCTTAACTTGTATAATCCATCAGTTTCCTCATTCTTGCACTTCTTCAGACTTTCCTGTCCATGCCCACCAGGGGTCAGCCACCCTTGTCCACACTTTATGCATGGAGGGCCCTGGCTTCAGGAGGTTGGAGGAATGTCTGCGTCCCTCCTCTGTTGTGTAATTTATCGTCATCCTTCTCCCACCAGATTAATTGAGTGAAAGCATCATAATCCCCATCATAATGCCCCCCCACAAAAATGTCCACGCCCCAATCCCTGCAACCTGTGAATATGTAACTTGACTTGGCAAAGGGGACTTTGCAGGGGAGGTTAAAAATCTTGAGATGGGGAGATTATCCTCGATTGTCCCTGTGGGCCCATTGTCATCACAGGGGTCCTTATAAGAGGAAGTCAGGTGGACCAGAGTCAGGAGATAGGATGACAGAAGCAGAGGTGAGAGTGCCAGGAGGAAGGGGCCAGTAGCCAAAGAATGCAGGTGGCCTCTGGAAACTGGAAAGGGCCAGGAAACAGATTCTCAGGGCCCTGGACATGGAGGAGAATGAGACCCCGGGTCCTGATACACATGCAGGAGATGTACTCAGCCTCCAAGCCGCGGAAGGGCGTCCACACCGCTGACTGTCTGTACTTGACTGTGGAGATATCTGTGCTCCTTGAAACCCTCATCACCCCTGGGTCCTGAGGGACTTTGTTCTAGCTGCAGCAACTTTTCCACCTAAGACCATGCAGCAGCTGCCACTGCCAAGCCTGGCCTACCAGTGTACTTCTGGAAGGGTGAAACAGATGAGAAGTCCCTCTGGTGCTTTGAGTAGCCCTGTACTTCAAGGACAAGCCCTTCCACATGATTCTGGACGATGGAGGTGACCTCACCAACCTCATCCACACCAAGTACCTGTGGCTCCTGTCTGGTGTCCAAGGCATCCCCAAGGAGACCATGACTAATGTCCACAATCCATACAAGATGATGGTCATTGGGCTTCTGAAGGTGCCTGCCATCAATGTCAAAAACTCTGTCACCAAAGCAAGTTTGACAACTTCCATGGCTACCACTAGTCCCTTGTAGATGGCATCAAGCGGGCCACACATGTGATGATTGGGGGCAATGTGGTAGTGGTGATGGGCTGTGGCGACATGGGTAACAGCTGTGCTCAGACCCTGAGGGGTTTTGGGACCCACACCATCATCACTGTGATCAACCTCGTCAACATGCTGCAGGCCACCATGAAGGGCAAAGAGGTGACCACTGTGGATGGCCCTGAAAAAAGGGCAGCATCTTTGCCACTGCCACAGGCTGAAGTGGCTTCCTCCTTGGCCAACACTTTGAGCAGACAAGGTACGGTGCTATCGAATGTCCACACTTTGATGTGGAGGTTGATGTCAAGTGGCTCAGCAAGAATCCTTTGGAGACACTATAGGCAGGACAGACAGCTCAGGAGTTTGGTGCCCTGCCAGTGGGCCCTACTTGGAATTCATGCTTCCTAGTGTGACAGAGTTGGACTCAGTTGTGGTTTCTCTACACACAGCTCTTCTGCCCCTTCTTTTTTGAACCTATAGTTAGTACTAGAGTTGATAGGTGTATGTATAAGAGACTTAAATCTTTGGGCTGTCCATGTACCAGTTGGGCCCTGAATCTCAACAGAGTTGCAACACCTACTCTCTAGTTCATTGGACTTACCCAGGACAACTAACAAGGAGATGTTGATGGACAACGACCATCTCAAGGAACAGAAAGAGTCTGCATCTGCAAGCAAGATAGTCCTATCCATCTGCCCCATGGGATCTAAGCCCTCTTTCAATTAGAGGTGGAGTAGGCATCACCATCCCAGTATCCTCAGGATTAGGGAATGAACGATTGACTAAAGTTGACTTACTGTTATTCTACTACAGACTTATTGTGATTCTAGCAATGGAAGAACTTTTATCATTGATGTGGAGGCAGTGGCCACTGGAGGTTCTGAGGGGAGGAAGAGAGAATAATAGGTATAATTTGGGGGCATTTTTGGGACTTGGGAATTGTCCTGAATGATATTGCAATGATAGATACAGACCATTATATATCTTGCAATAACTTACAAAAATGTGCGGCAAAGTATAAACTACAATATAAACTATAATCCACGCTTAGTGGCAATGCTTCAATATGTGTTCATCAATTGTAACAAATGTACCACACTAATGAAGGATCTTGTTAATGTGGGAAAATGTGGGAGGGCTAGGGAGTGGGACATATGGGAATCCCCTATATCTTTTATGTGACATTTATGTAAGCTAAGTATCTTTTTTAAAAAAATGAAAAAGTATATTAAAAAAAAAAAAAATGCTGTGGAGAAGGTGAACCTCAAGCCCTAGGACTGCTATTGGGTGAAGAATGGTTACCACATCAGCCTGCTGGTAGCAGCTAACTGGTCAACCTGGGCTGTGCCATGGGCCACCTTAGCTTCGTGACAAGCAACTCCTTCACCATCCAGGTGCTAATGCAGATTAAATGTGGACCCACCTGGACAAGCCCCCAACCGGGTCCACTTCTTCCCTAAGATGCTGGATGAGGCAGTAGCCGAAGACCATCTGGGTAAGCTGAATGTGAATCTGACCTCTCTGACTGAGAAGCAGGCCCAAGACCTAGGCATCCCATGATGGCCCCTTTTAGCTTGATCAATTCAGCTACTGAGAGCCAGGCCCACCCTTTGCCTTCCAGCTGGCATCCCTACTCAGGCCCTACCTCTCCTCTCCAAGAACATATGACACCAACTTTGAGATTCGTTTGTCAACGTCCCTCCATCAGGGCCTTCCTAGGGCTGGTCACTCAGTTTTTGGCCTCTGCTGCTTCCCTCATACTGTTCTAAGTGTGACAAGGGGCACTAAGAAACCCCTCCCTGAGTCCTGGTCACAGGGGACATGCAAGAGAGTCATTCCCAGGGAACCATGAACTCCAGGGTCTTGGGACCACTAGCTCAGTCTGTCCTTAGGCTGGAAGTCAGCAGCGGTGGTCACAAACCCATGCCCTTTACTATCTAGGACTTCACCTGGCCTTATGGACCACGTGCTTCACTTACACTGGTTCTTCAGCTTATGACAGATGAGGAGAAGCCTCCAGAAGGGCAGGGAAGAACTGCTAGCATTTGAAGGCACCTGAGCACCTGGCCCCGTGCTGGGCATTCTCTTAAACCTCAAAACAGTGAGATTGGTACTTTCATTCCTTATTTTACAGGGGTTAGAATAAACTATTAAGGGGACAAGAGAAGTGACAGCCAGAGGTTGAGAGGGGCCAGAAAAATGTAAAAGCAGGTATAGGGCTGCCGCCACTTTGGAACATGATGGCTTCTATCACAACCTTGGGTCAAAAAGAGACTAATTGGGTTTATAATGTGTTAAAAGAGCAGGAAGGTGGGTAAAGAAAAATTTTGGTGCAAACAAAACAAAACTCCATTGCCTTGGGATCCCAGTGTGCCATATGGTAGGAAAATGTTTAGAAAAGATGAAACACTTGGTGATAGAATTAATAACTTGTACTTTAGAGGAACCTTCTATTTCTAGTGGCTTGTAAATGAAAAGAGATTCAGAAGTTATTCATGTTCATTTCTTAGATTGTTTACAATACATAGTTACTTTCAAATATTTTAAAGTTGAAATATTTGGCTCACTCTTGAGAATCATGAATGAGTACTGGAGTTGGACTCCCTGTGTCAACTGGTAGTTAGAAAGAAAGATGTGAATGAGATACATTTATGTATTTGGAAATGTCTCCTGTAAATTTGTTGACACATCAAGTAAGTGCAGCAAGGAAATGAGAGTTTTGTTGTTATTGGGTTTGTTTTGTCTTCTAAGCTTGTGTTCCTAAAACAACTTAATTTTTTCCCCACTCTCCTCTTCCCACCCCTCTTAACCTGTAGTCTACTTTCTGTCTCTGGGAATTTGCTATTTCTAGTCATCTTTTATAAGTGACATCATAACAATTTTTGTCCAGATTCCACAACTCAGCATAATGCTTTTAAGGTTCTTCCATGTTGCATCAAGTCTCAGAACTTCATCCTTTCTTATGGCCAAATAATATTCCATTGTATGTTTGTACCATATTTTGTTTATCTGTTGATGGACACTTAGGTTGTTTCTACCTTTTGGCAATTTAGAATAATGCTGCTATAAACATTAGTGTATAAGTATCTGTTTGAAATCCTGCTTTCCCTTTTTGGGGGATTGTCAGGTCATATGATAATTCTATTTAACTTTTTGAGGAACTGCTGTATGACTTTCCACCATTTTACATTACCAACAGTGCACCAGAGTCCCAGTTTCTCCACATACTTGCTGTTTTTTGCTAAAGGCTGCCAAAGCAATATACCAGAAATGGGTTGGCTTTTACAATAGGGATTTATTAATTTATAAGCTTAGAGTTCTGAGGCCATGGAAGTGACCAAAGCAAGGCATCATCGGGAGGTGCTTTTTCCCCAAGCTGCAGCTGTGGGCGATCAGGAACATGGCAGCATCCACTCATCTCCCCTCTCTTCCAGGCCTCGTTGTTTTCAGCTTCTGGTTAAAGTGGCTTCCTCTCAGCTTCTGGGGGTTTCTCTGTTTCTGTGGCTCCATGGATTCCAGTTTATAAAGGACTCCAGTTAGAGGATTAAGACCCACCCTGGCTATACTTTTACTGGAGTAATCTAATCAAATGACCCTGAACTGAATGTAATCTAATCAAAGATTTACAATATATTCACACTTACTGTAATGAACCAATTTAAGAACATAATTTTCTGGGTCCACAGAAGACTCAGACTACCACACTTGTCAACACTTGTTATTTTCTGTTTCTGTTTTTGTTCTTTTTAAATAATAGCCATCTTTGTGGGTGTGCGAGTAATATCTCATTGTGGTTTCGATTTACATTTCCCTAACAGGCTAATGATGTTGAGCATCTTTTCATGTGCTTATTGGCCATTTGTATATCTTCTTTGGAGAAATGTCTGTTTAGAAAAATGTTTAGAAAAAGTCCTTTTTTAAAAATTGGGTTGTTTATATTTTTATAGTTGAGGTATAGGAGTTCTTTATATCTTCTGGATATGAAGCCCATATCTGATATATGGAAAAGGGAGGTCTTAAGAACTCTATGTTTCTTACCTGATAAGCTTCTAAGTCTGAATCTTCAGTGCAAGACAGTTTGTTATAGAGTGTACATAGGAGCCTGATATTATATCTTTCAAATGTTTGGCCAATTGCCTTTGACCTATATAATCTGTTCTTTCCCCATGCATTCAAATACCAGCTTTATCAAATAAAAAAGTTTTGGAGGTGCAGAGAGAGATGTACCATCTACCTAGCATGTGGTAGGTCCTCAGTAAATACTTACATAAATCCATGAAATCATTTCCTTCTTGACCTTGAGATGTAGAACATATTAAATAATTTATTCAAGCTCACGCTGTCACAGTTCTAAAAGGATTACTAATGAAGGTCTTTGCAAAGTTCTGGAATTTTCCTAATATAGGAACTGGTTGCTGACTTAAATTAATAGTTATAACCAGCATTCTTAGAATTGTAGGAAATTTGAGATGCTCAGAAACCAATCTGGTACCTGTTGGCCACCACAGGATATTTTGGGACCCTGGAATTCAGTAATGACTTTGCAGTTAATCCACTTTGCTGCTGCTGTGATTCCATTCCCTTCTACAAATTAAGGATGGGATGGGGGCTTCACAAGCCACATGAACCCTGCCAGGTGCATTTTGATTGTTGGGACTACACCCCGCCCCCCTTCCAGAGGAGACCAATTAGATACTAGAAACCAGGGTCAGCAAACTTTCCGCAAATGACCAGATGATATTTTAGGCTTCATCAGCCCCATAGTCTCTGTCTATGGGACAGCTACCCAGCGCTCAAAAGCAGCAATAGAAGACAGGAAATCAAACAGACATGGCTGTGTTCAGATAAAACTTTATTTACAAAAACACGGGGCTGTAGTTTGCCATCCCCTGTAGTAGACCCGTGATTTTTGCAGTTCTGTTTCTAGAGACCTCAAAGAGCTGTGACTTTCTGATTTTGTAAATTAGATAAAGGGTACAGGTGACAGGGACCAGGAGTCTTTGGGTGGTGTATGAGCTCACCAGACTTGTAGCTCCACCTCTCTGTCTCTCTCTTTATGCTTTGTGCAGTTTGTGGGGAATGATGATCCCTAGTGACATTTGCTAATCTGGGGATCAACAAAGGGTTCAGAGTCCCCCAGGTGAAAAGAACGAGACCTGCAGTTGCTCCAGCCCATGCTTTAGAAAGATTGTCCTTTGAGAAACCCACCCAGGGCATGAGCTCAGAGTGGGAATGCCCTGTGGAGGGTATTTCTAAGCCTCACCAACCCCAGCACCACTTCGGGGTATCTTTTCACATAAATGTAGTGCCCTTGAATAATTTCTCTGCCCATTGGAGACAAACAGGTTTTTTCTGGCCTTGTACATGCATGTTTTCTGTCTGACCTTCTGCCTTGAACAGAATGCTTTTTTCTGCTGAAAGAAACCTCCTAGCCTCTGTCAAGTGTTTAATTTCTTCTGCCCTCCTTACAGCTACCTCTGCTAACATTTGCTCTTTATTCCCCACATTAAAGTTTCTTGTTTTTGTTTTAAAATAAGGCCAGTTGGGGTTTTCTGGAAGATTTCAGATTGTGTGGTAGCTACACATGAATTAATCTTTTCAGAACCAATTGTCTTCATTAAAATGGGTTTTTTCAGCCACATTTTGATTTCTGTACAGTCAGTTGAATTAACGTAATTGTTTGAAACATGCCAGAGAGGAAAGCCAGCTGCCTTTTCTGGCAAGGACTCAAGGGGTAGAATTGTTTTGTTGGGGCCCTTTCAGTTCAAGATCTGGCTTTGTGTCCAGAATCAAATGAAATAATCCCAAGACATCAGCCTTTTCAGGGTCTGAAATGCCGAGGAACAGCGTTGAAGCTACCTCCTTCCTGACACCCGAAAGCAGTGTGAAATCCAGGCAAAGGGAAGAAACAATCTGTAGGTCAACCCTGGGCAGTGCCAGGGAATCACTGCTTGATTCTTGGTCCTTCTACTTTCTTTTCTCTGATAGGTGAATAATGAAGATTAATGTCACCTTCCAGTCTCAAGGCCACTTGATTGGATTTGTCCCCTTTTCAACCTCACATTGAAAAGCCATTTCTCCTCGTGTTTAATCTCATCCATTAGTAATATTTCTTACTAGTTCACCCTTGGTGAAAAGTCCCAGAGACATCTCCCAGCCCCTTGAGTGGTGCTAATAGTAGTTAAGTTTTTCTTTTCTTTTTTTTTAAGGCGGTACTAGGGATTGAACCTGGGACTTTGTATGCGGGAAGCAGACACTCAACCACTTGAGCTCCCAGTGGTTAAATTTGTTCATGAAAATGACTTGAGACACCAAGTGGAGCAGTTTTTTTTCCTTCCTGTATTTTCAGTAACCAGTCTCCTTGTTATTGCAAAGGGGGTTTTGACAACTGAGGCATCAGAAGAGGCAGGGACAGGGACCTTCCAGGCCAAGTGCACAGGCATGGAGGAGGCATGTGTTAGAACTGATCTCTTTTTTTTTTTTTTTTTAACTTTATTTTGTACATTTAATAATTGAAAACATAAACAATTAAAAACTAAAAAGTAAACACAGATGAATAAATATATACATTTCTCAATTAAATGTAATGGATACATATAATTTTTTTTTTTTTTAATCAAGCAATATATTGCACAATATATTTGGTTCATAATAATGCATTCATACAGTATTTGTCCTTTTGTGTCTGGCTTGCTTCACTCAACATAATGTCCTCCAGGTTCATCCATGTTGCCATATGCTTTCTGACTTCATTTCTTCTTACAGCTGCATAATATTCCATCGTGTGAATAGACCACAGTTTGTTTATCCATTCATCTGTTGATGGACACCTGGGTTGTTTCCAACTTTTGGCAATGGTGAATAATGTGGCTATGAACATCGGTGTGCAGATGTCTGTTCGTGTCACTGCTCTCAGTTCTTCTGGATATATACCCAGTAGTGGTATTGCAGGGTCACATGGCAAGTCTATATTCAACTTCTTTAGGAACTGCCAAACAGTCCTCCATAGTGGTTGTACCATCCTGCAATCCCACCAACAGTGAAGAAGTGGAACTGATCTCTTGATGCAATTACAGGGGCCCTGTTACACAGGATGGCTTTCAGTAGGGAAAGCAGAAAGAAGGTCTCAATTGCTGTTTTGTATTTGCCTTCCGTCTCGGGAAACATCAGGTTCATGGGAGAAAATCTAAGTTCAAGATGGTTGAGGAACAACTGCTCTGAAGTCCAAATCTCTTGCAGCACTAATTGCCTCGGAACTATAGAGTCTAGCAGGAACTTAAAAAACAGTCACTGATGTCCGTGATCTGTGAAGTCTTGTGGCATGCCACTGAGGGCTGGAGTGTCCTTCCAGGCCTGCAAAGGATGTAGCAGGGAGGGGATGGTGCAGTCCTCAAACTGGAGGTGGGTGGACTTGCCGTTACTCTCCCATCACCCCACAGAGCAGGGTTGCTAAAGCGGCAGTCTGTGGCCAGGAGCAGTAGAAGCCAGCTTGAGTCACTGTGACATTGTGTCACATTGTGATGACATTGTGTCACATTAATCTCCTTTCTTTTTCGGGCAGACGTCTCTCTAGTCTGTAGACCGGAGGAGTGGGCTTTACCGTGTGGAAAGGGAAACATCTCATCAGGCCCCAAAGCACACAGATATTATGATAATGATGTGCTGCCTTTAGCCAAGTTCATAACTAATTGAATGCATGTTCCCATGGGTGTTAATTAGTGGGCTGCTGTCAGCTTAGAGGGAGCCAGCCCTGGGATTCCATCCCTGGTACCATCTCCTTTGATCGTTTAACAAGTAGTCTTGACAGATAGAGATTTAAAAAGCTTGCTCATCAGTGCTGGAGATGACAACCTGGAGGGGAGGGTCTTCATCGCCATATGATAGTCAGGACTCAAAAATCTCAGCAGCCGAAGTAGTTGACTGAAGACAACAGTATGGAATTGAATGCAATTAATGTTTAGATTCCTGGAAGCGGCTGTGGCTCAATCAGTGGGGCTCCCGTTTACCATATGGGAGGCCCCGGGTTCAGTTCCCGGGGCCTCCTGGTGGGGGCGGGCCCGCCCGCGGCGTGGTTGGCTGACCCGACGAGCACAAGCAGCAAGGGGGGATAAATGAATAAATAAATAAAATCTTTAAAAAAAAAAAAAAAAAAAAAAGTTTAGATTCCTGTGTTTGGGTCTAAATCAGGGTAACTCGACCTTGAAACTATTGGCATTTTGGGCTGGATAATTCTTGAGGAGTGGAGGGATGGTCCTGTGCATTGAAGGGTATTGAGCAGCATTCCCAGCTTCTACCCACTAGATGCCAGTAGCAACCCCATCTTCAGTCGTGACACCTACAAATATCTCCAGTCATTGCCAAATATCCCCTGAGGGACCAGAATCACCCCATCCCTGGATGAGAGTCACTGGTCTAAATAAATGGCTCCATAAATATAGGATGAGGAAATAGGACCTAATCATAGCCTGTGAGAAAACAACTTAGGGATTTCAGTTGATAATTTTTTAAAAATAATAATAGTTTGCATCAGTGGTTGTGATATAACAGCCCTCCTCCCTTCCACCCTCCCCCCACCAAAAATAAATAAATAAATAAATAAACAAGCAAACAGAAAAAACACTTAATGCCATAAGACTGTTCAGGTACCAAGTCCACCTTCAACAAAGTGGGGACCCTCAGGACATTTCCTTCCATCTCTTCTCGTCCCATTTAATCCCCAGGCAGCTCTGCAGAGAACTCTCCCTAGCCCTGGGAGCTTGTCCACACCTTGGCTTCAGTTCCTGTCCCATTCCCAAATTTCCATCCCTTGTCTACACCTCTCCCCTGAGAGCCAGACTTCATGTCTGCCGTCTTTTGATTTTTCACAGGCAGCATCAATTACTCGGATCCCAAACTGAATGCCCCACCTCTCCTCCCCCATACCCAAATCTGTCTTCCCGGTGTCACCTGGGTCTGTGCCTGGCACCCTCTATCACTCATCTTTCACATCACCCCTGAACTGCTCTGCATCTTCCCACCTCTCCCCAGCACCACAGGCCTGGACTGTCTTGACAGTTTGTTTCCCTGCGTCCACTTGTGGCCCCTTCCATTCCACTCCTGTGCTGCAGCCATTTTCTCCAAGGCATGTCTGATTCACTACCTGCTGTGCACAAACCTCTCTGCAGCTTGAGTTTCCAGGATAAATTATAAAATCCAAGGGCCCCTGAAGGTCCCCTGCGGCACCTCCTGCCTTCCCTTTTACCCTGCCGGTTCTTCTAACTTATCTGAGCTTGCCCCAGCTGGGTCTCCACCCATGCATTCCCTTCCTTCCTTCAGCAAACATTTGGCGAGCACCCATTATGGGCCAGGCACTGTGCCAGATACACACAGCACAAAGATCCCTACCCTCGGGGAGTTTCCATCCTTGTGGATGGAGGCGTCACAGCACACAAGGAAACACAAATATGTGGTAAGTGAGGTGGTAGTGAGTGCTGGGAAGAAAAGCAAAACCAGGAAGGGAATGAGGAAGTGTGTGCACATGTGTGTGTTGCACATGTGTGTTGGACAGGTGCATTTTTTTTTTTCAGGTTTTAACATCTGAATTTATTTAAAGAAAACTGACGCACATCCGAGGAGATGGCAAATGTTGACAGTGCTTGTGGGGCAAATTAAGTTTGGGGAGCGTCACCCTAAGTGATGTGGGAGGCTAAGAGTGGAGCAGGGAGGAGGGTAGAGGATGGAAGGAGGGGTTGGGGGCTGGTAGAGAGATTTTGATTCTGAGGGCCTCTCAGAGCCACGTCTGCCCACATAAGGCAGGGATGGAAGGATGAGTGGCGGGGGAGGCAAACACACAGGGAGAAGTTGGAAGTTGCCTTTCAAGAGCTGGCTGATGACATTTCCCCTCCGAGGCATCTCATTGGGGCCCCATCCCAGTAAGAGCTGCCCTGGATCAGCTGGGCAGGCAGGTGGAGCTGCTACCACTGTGTGGCAGCCCAAGTTTTCTGGTCCAGCAGTGCTGATTGGATGTAACCACAGATATGCTCAGACCATTTGCTCATGGCACCAATAGTTAACCTGATAACTGCTTTGCAAATACATGATGCTAAGCATTGCCCTGGGGTTACAAGCAGGTGTCCACGGGGTGGTCTAGGCATCTGTGCTCCATCGTGGGGATAAAATGGCCCCGACCTGCCCTCTCACGCTAACAGGACCACAGACACCCACTCATTAGTCCAGGAGGGTCTGGCAGGGACCACGAGCCCCGTGGCCACTCTGCCAGCGTTAAGTCCCAGCCTTGTCACTTAATAACTGCGTGATCTTGGATCAAGTTCTTGGAATATTCTGTGCCTCACTTTCCTCATCTGAAAAATGGGTTGTGGTGGGGATCACATGAAATAATATAAGCTTTTAGAACCACACGTGATGCTCATTAGCTCTATTATTATCGTCTCCACCATTGTGAGAATTCTGTCCCCTGCAGCTGCTTCTCCCTCGTGCCCACATCCACTGATACCGTGTCCTGGAAATTTCACTTCCTATTTTTCTTGCATCCATATCCTGTTCCCCAGCTGAACACAGTCCTGGTCTGGGACATGACTGGTGGCTGTAAAACATTTCTTCTAACTGGTTTCCTGTTTCCAGTCTTTGCCACCATCTAAACCACACTCCATGCTTCTGCCATTGTGATCTTTCCCAAAAAGATCTGATCTTTGCCTAAACCCGGCTGATGACCAGAGATGTGTACAAAGACGATGCTCGTCTGATATTTAGAATGGCAGAAAATTAGAAACAACTGGAACTATCCAACAACACAGCTGGCTCAATAACGATAAAACTCTTAGAAATCTCGTTTTAGGAGACAAGTCAGTGACATGAAAAATATTAAGTGGAAAGGAGCTTTCTCAAAAAAAGTATTGTATTTACGTACAATACAGTCTCATTGCTTTACACACATACAGAGAGAAAAGAATAAAATATTAACAGAGCTTATCTCTGAATTTTATAATCCAGAAAAAAATAATGAAGTCAAAGCAAAAGCTTCTGATGGTCACCTTGACCCTTCGAGTAAGTCCAAACACCTTATCAAAGCACTCGGCGCCCAGCTCTGACCTCAGCCTGGGGCCTTCCAGCCCCCTCCCCTGTGCCCCTCACATTCTAGCCGCACCTCCTTGAACGTGCTCTGTGCCACCCCCTTCCTAGGACCCCCTGCCATCTGCACTGCTGCCCAGGATGGATTGGATGGGTGGGCTCCCATATCCCGTGGTACCTGTTCCCACACACCTGCAGCCGCGCTTGTGCATCTGCCCCCTGCACTGCGCTGGGCGTCCCTGCAGAGAAGACACCGTGACCTGCTCCTGTGCCCCTGGCACAGCTCCTGGCACATTTTAGGTACTCAGTGAAGGCCGGTTGTTTTAATATCTCACCTCACCCAATTAAAAGCCAGAAATACATGTGGTCCAAAGTCTCTGTGGTGTCAAATTCAAAGAAGCACCTTGTAACCAAAAGTAATTAAAAACACAAGTTCAGTCATTGCTGGTACTTCTGAGATAACATTAAAGAGGATCTAAATTATGAGCCTCAGCAACTCTTTCAACATCTCCCTCTGCTCTCTTCTCCCCAATGCTCCTAAATCTGCTCAGCTATTCCAGAAGCACCGGCCCCATCACTCATTCTCAACGCTCTCTGAAGACTTAGTCTACTCTTTTTGCCTTTCCTATCCTGTTTCCTGCGTTTCTCTATTCATTGTCCCAAATCGATATCTCAAAGGTCCAGAAACTAGACTAGAAAGGAGAGAACTCTCCTAAGATAGAGGTGAAGGAGAAAGGAAAGCTGAGCAGGCAAAGGCACAATTTCTCTTTAGCCTACAGGGAAGGGACTTCAAAAATATCGTTCCTCCCCACTCGAATGCATATTATAAAATGACAAATTGGATGCAAATGAAATGCTGGTTGGGAAGGGTCTGTGCCATACACAGAAGAGCTCCTGCCGGAAGGGGAGGAAAGCAAATGTTCCCTGCTCTATGGAGGGACTCGGGGAAATGGGGCCAGCCTAATCCAGGCCCCTCTTCTGTGTCTTCCTTTTGGGAGTCGTGCTCCTTGACGCTGGGAATTTTACAGGGACAGCTCGGCCTTTGCAGGGGGGAGGCCCAGGCTGGTCCAGCTGTGCCTGTACCTGGTAAGTGCATCTGTCCATTTTCATTTTAGACTCCACACATCTCTTAGACTGAAGCCAGCTTCTTCAAAGTCAGCTTTTTTAGCAACAAAGAGAAAGTTCTAGTTCTCCCCAAGGCCAATCCTTTCGCCTCTGGCTATCAGTGATAGAGCTCCTTGCCTCCTGCTTTTATCAGTTGCCCTCACTTGTACTGTGGCTGGAGGTCAAATCTGATTCTTTCACCTAGTTGTACGAGGCTAGGTGAATCCATCATTGACGCTGAGCCCCAGTTCCCTAATGTACAACATCTCATTAACACCCTCTTGTCAAATTTGCTGCAAGGATTAAATGGGATGACAGCTATGAAGCTTCTATTAAGTTCTAAAACATTTCCTCAGTGTAAGGTCCTGGTTCTCTTGTGCCTCAGAAGACCTGAATACTTCTATCCTGCACTCAGGTACGTAAGAGCGCAAAGTTTTTCTTAGACATGCCCCTTTTCCACTGAGAACGTTCTCTTCCTGGGGTGGCATGATAAATCGAATGAGTTCCAAGTTCTTTGGGGGCTGGGGAGAGAGCACTCTACACTGCTGCTTTTGTGGAAATCCTACCAAATTACAGACCCAGAAGATAACGGGCTTTTCTTGATAAGCACTCAGTGAAGCTGTAGATGACATGGGTGCCTGCTAGGGCGATTTGCTTTGAATTTGCTACAATCTACCATAAACAAGGTCCCCATGTTTTAGTTTGTTTGGGGTTTTTTTTGTTTTTTTGTTTTTTTTAGTCATTTAAACAGGCAACAATTTGGTGCCCCAATTGAGTTCTAGGAGGTGAAGAGATGTGAAGAATGTGCTGCAGGCTGGTCCTCAGCATGGAGAAAATGACTTCATTTCAGCAGGCAGGTCGAAAGAAATTGAACTGATTCTGAGCAAGTCTCTTGCTCAATTTATCCTTCTTTTCCCGGAATGTTCCCTTACTCTCAATGCTCCCAACTTTCTGTTTCTGAGTCTTGATGACAATTTATGGTAGCTGTAATGAGATCATCATATTTGGGGCAATCTTTGATGCATTCTACCCAATTAAGATGTGCCCTATCATGCCTAGAAATGTATCATAAACAGTGGTACACTGGTGAGTGTTTAACATTCGGCTCTCTGGGAAAATGTGCGTGTATATATACATACAGAAGATTAGTATGGATTTTGCTGGTATAATTTACAAACAATAATAAAATATACAATACTCTTCATTGTAAATTCCATGTAGCCAAAAGATTCTCACAGAATATTTTTGTTGATTGCTACACCCTTGATCTGTAAGCTAACCTACGACTGCAGTTCAACCATGATTTGGCAAAATCAGACTGCAAATAAGTACTTGGTTATTATCTGATTCGGCAAAGTCATTGCTGATATCATTGACCATGGAGTACAGATATAACGTGAGTGTTGACTGACACAGATTAGCATTTATTAAGTAACTCCTGTTTGCACGGAGAGCCCAGAAGCAGCCCTGGGCCAGGTGCTCAGGAGGAGACAAGGCAACGGAAGGCATGACCCCAAAGCCAGAAGCACAAGCCCTTGGTCCTCAACAGCCCATAACCTCCAGTCTTACCAGTGGGCTCATCACGGAAATGCTCCTAATCATTACTGCGTTTAAGGGGAAGCACTTAGGCAGAGCCACTCAAATCAGATTGGAGAGGCTGAAGCTGGAAACTCTCCAGTGTCTAAGAGGAGACCAACTGTCTGATTCCACAGGGAGCAAATGACCTCTGTGGAGGGTGGGAAGATGGCCAGTGGGAATGCGTCATTGGAAGTGACCCCTAATTACCTGATTCCAGTCTCTACAGGCACAAAGTCTTTCTGGGTGCCTGGTCTGTGCCTCCTCAGCCCCCCAAAACACACCCACGAGGGTGAATCAAGGCATTTTCCTCAGCTCAGTCATGAGCCCTGTAAGAGCAGAAAATGAATTCTGCTTCGTCATGTTCCATCTCCCCATCCTGATTAGTTATTCTGGAGTGGTGGATGGGCAACACTTGCCTCGGAGTTGCAGCAACTTTCAATATATTGAAGTGTAGAATTTAGGGATGGAGTCCTCAAAGGTGGTCTGCTGGCAAATCCTGGATGCCTGCCACGTGGCAAGGCACAACGGTGACTGGTCTCTGGCTTCTCCTCCAGGCTCACTTTCTCCCTAAGCTCAGCCCTGGGCGATTGAGCATATGGCTTGTCTCTCCCCAGGCTATGTCCTTCAGCTTTTGGCTGCTCCGCTGAATCCAACCTCTGGCCTGTTTCTCAGACTCTTGGGGTGTCTGTGTCTTTTTGTGGCTGTAGACGATCCTGGAGTCCTCTCTCACATGGCAGGATAAAATGGCAGCTCTCTTTCTCTGTGTCGAAAGAGATTTTATAATTATTTGACAAAGAGTTTAAAGCAGCCATGAGGAAAATGCTTCAATGAGCAGATATGAACGCACTTGATACAAATTTTTTTAAAAAAGAAAGAAAGAAAACCTCTGGGAAAAAAAAGTAGCACGTCTCAGCAAAGAAATAGAAAGTATTAAGAAGAATAAAATGGAAATACACAAACTGGAAAATATAATAACTTAAATTCAAAGCTCAGTAGATTGGCTCAAAAGCAGAATGAAGAGAGAGCAGAGGAAAGAATCAGTGAACTGGAAGATATCACAATAGAAATTAATCTGGGAAGCAGATGTGGCTCAAGCAGTTGGGCACCTTCCTACCACTTGGGAGATCCCAGGTTTGGTTTCCAGTGCCTCCTAAAGAAGACAAGTAAGACAGTGAGCTGACACGACAAGCTGGCACAGTGGGCTGATGCAACTAGATGATACAACGAGGAAACACAATGAGAGACACAACAAGCAGGGAATGGAGCTGGCTCAAGTGATTGGGTGCCTCCCTCACACATGGGAGGTCCTGGGTTCAGTTCCCAGTGCCTCTGGAAAAAAAAAACCATGAGCACACAACAAACAGGCACAGGACAGGTGCATTTTGAGCAGGGTGGTCAGGGGTGGCCTTGCCAAGAAGGTGACTTGAAGGAGGCAGAGGGATGGTGAGTGAGGCGGCCCTGGGTGGAATTGGTGTCATGTTGGAGGACCATGGGGGATGTAGGCTAGAGCAGGGCAGGAAGGTGGCACAGGCCTTTGCAGGCCAGAGTTGGCAGACTTTCTGTTAAAGGCCAGATGGAAAATATTTTAGGTTTTGTGGACCACTTATGGTCTCTATGGCATAATCTTTTTTTACAACCCTTTAAAAATGTAAACACCATTCCAGGTTCACGAGCTGGACCAAAACAGGTATTGGATTTGACCCGTGAGTCATAGTTTGCCAATCCCTGTTTGTAAAGGTGCAAGCTCCTGGAGGAGGTGGGGACAGTGGGAGGGATTTGAACAGGGGAGGGAGGTACCTGACTTGGATTTCAAAGGGATCATTCTGGCGGCTGCAGAGGGAATGACTGATCAGACAAATAGTCAACACTACAATGTTCTAGAATGCTCTCCATGCTCTCCATGATGGCCACCCCTGAAAAGGGCACTACTATTATCCCCATTATATGATGGCAAACTGAGGCAGAGGGTGTTAAGGTCCCTTGCTCAGGAGCATGGAGGCTGGGATTTGAGCCTGAATGGTCTGGCTCCAGGATCCATGTGCCTCAGCCTGCGGAGGGCTGCCTGGTAGATTTAGAAACATGGAGTTCCTCAGTGATCTTGATGATCGTGAGAGGAGGGAGCCAAAGCCTGATGGGTGTGGATTCAAGGCAGAGAGAGGGAGGAAAGGATGTGGAGACAGTGGGCGTGGATAGGTCTCAAGTATCTACAGCACTTGTCCTCGGCCCGCCAGACTGTAAATACCAATAAATGGAAGAACCTTCCAGATACAGCCTCGTGGCACACCTTTCAAACTTGCATTTCTGCCTTGCAGGTGTGTCTTCTCTCCAGCTCACATTTGTCCCTCCTACCACCCCTAGCTTTAGATGACCTGTAGTCCCTACCGCAGCCTGGGGAGCCCCATTCCCCATCCCACCATAAACCCCTTGCCCTCAGCCTATCTCAGGAGTGCACCCTTTGTGGCTTGCCCATAATTGAAGCCGCTATTTGCCTGAGACCTGCCCCACCTGCAGGGAGAGCTCCCCCCTCCCCTCCTACTGCAGGACAGGTATTTCTGGGTTCCCTCTTGGTGCTCCCAGATCTACCCTCCCAGTATTCCAACCACCACTCTGACTTATGACTTTGCCAGCCTGGTGCCTGCCCATAGAGCATTCTCATAGGCCTTGGAGGAGCCAGCCCCACGACTGACTTGAGCAGGGCGTGCTCCCATCACCAGGAATTTTTCATCAGGGCCCTTGGCCCTAATTGCAAACTTCTCCACCCCCCAGGACCTCTTTCACTGTTGGTTTTGGGGTTTTTTTGTTTGTTTTTTAGCTCCACACACCACACCGTAGGTGGCTGCCTATAGGTAGTACAGTCAGCCCAAGGCCTCAACTCCAGGCTGCTGAGTATATAGATCATCAACCTATCCAAAAAAGCCAGTTCAGGCCAGCAACTGGGAGGAAGACAAAAAAAGTTGCATGCCCTAACCACTTTGTTTTAACTTGAAGTAGGTAGATGTACTTTTATTTGCCAGGCTTTTGGTGTAGATGCAAGGCCTTTCCTATGTGAGGACAGGAATGCCCTGTCACCTTCCTTGTTCAAACCACATCCATCATTTAGACTCGCTCTCTAGAGTCTGTTTAATGCAGAGTGAGAGTTTAAAACAACCAGCAACAACCCGAATGCCAAATCTTTCTAGGTTTCTACAATTGTTTCCCTTTGGGTTTTTGTTTGTGTGTTTGTTTTTGTGTGTTTGCAATTACTTCATCTTCATTTGATTGGATGGTATTTTATTTCCAAGCAACTTGCTTCTAAGTTTTTCTAGGGCATCCGACTTAGTTTCATAGAAACACTAACCCCTTGCCCTTACCTTTCAGTTTAGGTAGCAGGTTATCATTAAAGGACATGATTATTATAATAGCAGGTACTGCTAGCATACACAGCTTTGGAAACAAATAAAAATATTGTTAGAATAAAAACAAACCGTCTACCCTCAGCTGGTGGGAAGGTGGTTTGCAGGCAAACAGCTGTACAGTAAGTAGCCTGCCAGCCTGCCTCAGCACTCAGAGGGCTTTTGCCTCCATCAGGAGTTATTCTAGGATGGATGGAGAAGAGAACTTCAGCTGTGGGGCAGACCCACAATTTGCTTAAGAGTGTGTCTGCTATGCCCCCTGGCTTGAATAGGTGGCAGATCACATGAAAATCCCATTTTCACTAGTCTTATCCTTCAGGATTCTGTATTTGACACCTCTCATATAATTTTCTTTATATGTTCCAGCTATTTCTGCATGTGAATTGCTCCCAAATAGATATTCCCAGCATATATATTGACTCCAGGCATATTTTTAGCAACCTTCGGGACTTCTATCCCAGAGTGTCCTGGGGTGAGGGGGGGAGACATATCAGACTGACCATGTCCGCAGTGAGAGCTCTGTTGTTCTCCTTACTACCTCTATACACCTCAACCTTCCTTCCTGTAGGTCTCAACCTCAGTAAAGGCCGTGCCTGTGGCACAAACCCAGACATCTTAGCCATTTGGTCCCCTCCCATATTTAACAGGGCACCATGCCCTGACGATCCTGCCTCTGAGCTCCTTCCCTGTCCTCCAACCCTCTGCCTTAATTAAGGACCATGTCACCTTGAACTTAGATGCCCAGCTGGTTCCCTGCCTGTCTTGGCTCCCTGCCTCCCCCTAACCACTTTCTGCACTGTTATGCAATGCAGGTCTAACTACATCTCTCCCTCACTTAAAAGTCCTTCCATGGCTCCACATTAGGCAGTAAAAGGGCCTTAGGATGGCCTGTGAAATGCTGTGCATTCTCATCCCAGCCTGCCTTGCGCATTCTCCTCCCAGCCTACCTTTTGAGCTTCATCTCTGGCCATGTTCTTCCCCTCCCCACTTTGGGGCTCCCACTTGGCAGCCCAGGCCTTTAACCAACCACCTACCCCCCAACGTGCTGTTCCCTCATGTCTGCCTCTGCTTTTTGCCCACGGTTCTCTCCCCCTGGCATGGCCTTCTCCCTTCCTTCTTCTCTTATCCTTCTAGGGCGGACCTTGTCCCCCAAGAAGCCTCCCCCCAGCCATAATGACCCAGCGACTACTCCTGGAATTTGTGAATTCTTATCATCTGCTATCACACCTTCTTGATCACCTGGGCTCCTCCGGGGCAGGGATCAGGTCTTACTCAGACATCATCACACCCGCAGCAAAATGTGTGCTAGATTTTCTAAACACATTGGTTTTTTTTAATTAGCTGGGGATCAGCTGAGCCACAATTTCTCCCTCTTCCCAGTTCTGTAGGGTTTAGGTAGTGTATTCTTTTATCAGGGACAGTCACTTGGTCTTGTCTGTTTCTGGGAACACCTTGTCAGGTATTTCTTTAATTAGGTGTTTAGGTATTAGGGGTGGGGTTAGAGGGGGCTAGTAAGTGGTCTCTTGAGCTGTCCTATACTTTTCCAGTTTATTTTGTCATTTAATCTTCCAGGAGTCCTATGAGGTAGGTGCTTTTTATTGCTTTGCACGGGTAACGAAACAGTCTCAGGGAGACAAGATCTCAAAGCCATTGAATAGCATGTGACAGAGTCAGGCTTCCAACCCAGGCTTGCCCCCAGCACTCCCAATCTTAACTTTTTTTTTTTTTTTTTTTTTTTACCGGGAGGTACCGGGGATCGAACCCCGGTCTCTCCATATGGTAGACGGACGCCGAACCTCTTGAGCCACATCCGTTTCCCTTAACATTTTTTAAAATTATAAAAGTCTAAGGGGGTCGGATGTGGCTCAACTGGTTGGGCGTCTGTCTCCCATATGGAGGGACCCGGGTTCGATCCCCGGGACCTCCCAGTAAAAAAAAAAAAAGTCTGTTACTTCTATAACCATTTTATATTCTATAAGATTTTACACATACACACATTCAATTATATATTTTTTTAATTATGAAAGACAATTACAGGAAATTTGGAAAATGGAAAAATGAGGGGAAAACACCTATCATCCCATACAACTGCTATTACTTGCCATTTTGTTGTATCCCCTTTGAGGATTTTCTTCCTTTATACATATTTTCCTGTGAGGTTGTACTCCCTGCTGCAGACCCTGGGAAAAGCAATTTGGTGATGCCTAGCTAAAGTCATTTCCAACCTTTGCCTCTAAGTCTGTCTCACTGAGACTGTAAGTGACTGGAATGGATCTCATAATGGCTGGCAACAGGGAAATGATTAAAGTGATGATATGACAACCATGTAGCAACATGAAAAATGTGAGCCATTTGTATTTTCACTGCAAACATGAACACATGTGCAAATAAAGAGAGGGTATAGAGACTTTTTTTTTTTTTTCTTTTTTCAATTTGAAAGCAGTCACTGTTTATTATATGACCAAATTACAAAAATAATCATGGTAGAACCATAGTTCATCCTTCTAATAAGCCTATTGATCTGGTCTTCCCTGTTGCCAGCATCTCCCCCTTCTACAAAATGGGTTGTCTTTTTCTTCATTCCACCTCTGGGAGAAGATAATTTGAAGGGCCACAGAAAATTGTTTGCTTCTTTGAAACGTTTCCCAACAGTATAGATCTCATGAATCAGATCTTCCGTGCAGATGATGCCATATTTACCAAGAGATCGTGCAATCAATGAGTTATCTGTCAAGGCAATCCGTTTCTTGTTGATCTTGCCATAACCACGCTTATAGATCACTTCATTCACTGATTTCAGGTTCGGGTATCCCCATGCAATATATGGTTCCACAATTCTCAGCATATTAATTGAGGCCTTGTTGAGCTTAACAAAGGTGCCATTGAAGATCTGGCGAAGGCGAAGAAGCTGCAACACTTTTCGTACCTTTGGGCTCACACCATTGATACCTCTAATCCTGATGACAAATGCCAATTTGGGTTCCGCAGGTACATAGAAGTTACCAGCTTTTCTTGCCATTCTAGCCATTCGAATCTCAGTCCTGTACATCTGCCTATATTCTTTGTGATAATGCTTAGCTTTTTCATAGATAAGCTTCCTCCTTGCCTTTCGAAGCATCTTTTGGGCAAACTTCTTTCTCAAGCGCTTTATCTTCAGTTCGGCAAAATTCCTTCGTTTTTTCTTAAGGGTTTCTGGCACAGCAGGAACCTTCTTCTTCTTCTCTTCAGCAACCTCCGTGGTTCCAGCCGGAAAAAGAGGGAGACTTTTTAAATGACAGTAATAACTGGTGAGAGTGTTGGTTAATTTTTCCTTTTTTCGTTTTAGGTTCACTGTTAGGTTATTAGTAAAGAAGGATACAAATTCAGATAACAGTGTTTTGGTGACATTTTTCATGAGCCCTTTATCAGTGTTTATGAGAGCCATTCTTTAATCAGCCAGGAATCTTTGCAGGCGAAGAGTTTGTCCATTTGTACTTCATGACTGTAATTTGCAGCTGGCTGGTTTTATGCCCAAGAATGTTCTGCTTTGTTCTTTTTCTTTTTTTCCCCTAAGATGACTCACCTATAGCAGTTTGCGTTAGTTAGTTCTTATCTTTATTAAACAAGAATAAGGATCAGAAAAATGCCATCTTTTGGTATTATTTATCAGTGGAATAATTAACCTGGGATTCTCCCGCCCCCCCCCCCCGCCGGGAGGAGAAAAAAAAAACAACCTTTGAAGTTAAGATTTGTAAAAATAATAATAATTTACTCTTAGGCAGTAATCTGGGTATTCAAAAGACATCTAGGGATTTGGGCACAGAAATATAGCTTTCTGCCTTACTTTCCCATCTCATCCTCAGTTTTCCCCTTATGTGAAATCAGAATAATACATATTTTTTTCACTATAATGTCTCAGAAATGATGCTAGATCAGTTGAGGGAACATTTGAACACAATGGATCACTTCTGGGATAAAGATCTTAGACAATATTTCCCAGCAGCAGCAACTATGTTTTGGACCACAAAGCATACCTTACTCTTACAAGGACACTTGTCCTATAAGAAAATGGGGCTTTTAATGGTTTTCATGGAGGGTTGTACTTTCTCACCGTGGATCCCAAGTGTTTTCTTAGCGGCTATCAAAATGTTTTTGTCAAAAGTCACCTAACAGTTTTGAAAGGTTCTGGAGAGCCCTCTGAATCTCGGAGACAGTTCATTCAGAGAATTATAGGGCTGGAGGAGGTTGAGGGAGATCAGGTCCAGCTCTTTGGGGTTAGAGATAAGGATACCGATGGCTCTTCCCTCCTTTTTTTCCTTGGCAGCTCAAGGCTTCCCGGCAAGTAATGTGGTTCAGTCGGGCCTTCTTGTGAACATGGAGCATTAACGCCAGTTGGGAAAACCCACACATTGAAGTTTGTTTTAGTTTATACTACAGGCTGCCAATGCAATATACCAGAAATGGGATGGCTTTTATAATGGGAATTTATTAGGTTAAAAGGTTACAGTTTTGAGGCCGTGGAAATGTCCAAATCACAAGGCATCATCAAGAGATGCTGTCTCACCACGTTGCAGCTGTGGGCCATCAGGCATGTGGTGGTGTCATCTAAACATGGTTTCTCCCCAAGCTTGGTTGTGGGCAATCAGATATATGGCTCATCTCTCCCCTCTCCTCCAGGTGTTGTCGCTTTCAGTCTGTCAGGGCCCTCTTTCCATGCCTCTGTGCTACACTAATTCAAGCCTCTGGGAGTTTCTCTGTCACTGCAGGTTTTTTTTCCCTGTGTCGTCTGCTTTCAGTCCTCCATTTATAAAGGACTCCAGTAAAAGGATTAAGACCCACTCTGGGTCACACAATTTAATCAGAGGCCCTTAACAGAAGTAATTTAATCAAGAGTTCCCACCTACAGTAGATTTACGTGCACAGGAATGAATTAGCTCTAAGGACACTATCTTTTCTGGAATCCACAAAAAGCATCAAACTGTCACAGAGTTCTTCAGGGCCCATCTCACAAGTCGCTAGAGGTCCACTCTGGACAGAGGAGTCTCTTGGAGTTCAGAGAATGTTCTACCTGCTTCACTGTGTGCTCTGGGTTCAGGGCCAGTTCACCTGCCCAGTTCTCAAGCATCAGGATATCTATGGGCTCTGTGAGCCAGAATGGAATATGGGGGAGGTCTGTTTTGATGACATCAGCCAGCTCAGCAAGAGTCCCATGGAGTCTCTTGGGCAGAGTGGACTGGGAGAGATCACTGTAAGGCTGAGTGGGGAGCAGGCAGCCTTTCACAGTGCACAAGATGGGGACAGTTTCTGTCAGGGCAGAGCTGGATTAACAGCATATCTGGGGGTGAAGAAGCACATGAAGTTGCAGGGGAGTGGGGCTGATGGGGTCACCCCTCAGTTGCCCAGTTTCCACAGGCTCCATGGCTTGGAAAATCTACTGCTGCCTTTGCTGTTGGGCCAGGGGGCACACACATAGAAAACTTACAGATTGCGGAATGTACCACTCCTCATAGTGAAAAGAGCAGAATGCAGTTGAAAGGCAGAATGCCCGGGTGTGGCCACAAATTGGGAACCTGGTGATTGGTGTTAGAGCATGGTGCCTTAGCAGACAGGTTCCCACGCCGTTTGACCCCTCTGCACTTCAATCCCACATCTGTAAAATGGGCACACAGTGGTGTGGACACCAGCACCTGATAGACGGTGAACACTAGGTACGCATTAGCTATTTCCACCTGCTGTGAATAATTACTGCCCTGGGGCAGGAAACTTTGGGTCCCCAACCACCTTGCCGGGGTATGGCTGGCAGAATAATGGCTCCCCAGGGAAGTCCACCTGAATAACCCATGAATATGTTAAATTACATGGCAAGGCTGCAGATGGAATTAAGGATGCTAATCAGCTGACTTGAGATGGGTAGCTTATTCTGAATTATCCAGGTGGGCCAGTGTAATCATAAGGGTCTTTAAATGTGAAAGAAGGGGGCAGGAAAGTCAGAGTGATGTAAGGTGAGAAAGACTCGACTGGCCATTTGCTGGCTTTGAAGATGGAAGCAGGGGGGGCCATGAGCCAAGGAATACAGGCAGCCATGGAAAAGGCAAGGAAACGGATTTTCCCCCAGAGCCTCCAAAGGGTGTGAAGCCCTGCCAACACCTTGATTTCAGCCCAGTGAGACCCCTTTTGAATATCTGACCTCTAGAACTGTGAGATAATAAATCTGTGCTTTAAACCATCAAGTGTGTGGTCACTTGTTACAGCACCAATAGGAAAGTCATACAGTGGAGGATGCAAGAAGGCCCTTTTGGAGAGGGATGGTGGAGCCCATGGTCCAAGGGGCTTGGGACAGAGATGGCCTCCACCACCGGCAGAAGACTCTGCAGCAACTCCTGAGGCTGCACTTCAGCAGAATAAACATCCAATAAAGATGGAAAATGGAAGGGAAAATAATGAAGTATTTGGCTAAGAGGTGTTAAAACAAAGAAATTAAGAATAAGGGAAAATGAAAGCCTCTATTTTAGAGTTATGGGCTAAAATTTTGTAACTGGAAAAAACTCAGGCTAAAATAACATCAGCTCTAGAATGTGAGGAGCTTGCCAGAATTTTTCAGGTTTATGTAAAACTGATTGGGGGGTGTGCAACAGCTAAGTCGAAGAGCAGTCTTTTGTCTTAAAAAATACAATTCCACTTAAGGAACAGCAGTACTTAAAATGTATTTCTTAAAAACAATTTTTGAATTGATTTTTTGAAGCAGGTGACTCCTGACCTTACCAGGTAATTTTATTGCCAGTCTTCTCTGCTTTGGCGTCCCATGTGCTTCCTGTTGCCCCTCTCCCCTCCCCACCCTACCCCTGCCTTTCAGAAGAGCCCATTCAAAGTCTTGCCAAAGATAATGCCTGTAAGATGGTGGAATTATCTTTAAAATGGTATAGCTAAGAACTAGTTTCCACCTGGCCTCCCTGCAATGGTCCCTCCAGGCCTCACCTTTAGGTGCTCCCTTAATTTCCTGGCTGCTGTGACACATACAGCCCAATGGGTTGGCTTAACAACAGGAACTTAACTGCCTCACAGTTTCAGGG
Source organism: Tolypeutes matacus (assembly GCA_026826555.1). Taxonomy (NCBI): domain Eukaryota; kingdom Metazoa; phylum Chordata; class Mammalia; order Cingulata; family Chlamyphoridae; genus Tolypeutes; species Tolypeutes matacus. The sequence continues at coordinate 1,554,463 of JAKSZT010053923.1, forward strand.
GCTAGAAGGGTGGCTTCCTCCTAGGGTCGGTAGCATTCTGGCTGGCCATCAGTCGTTGGGTTCCTTTGCTTTCCCGTCACATGGCAATGTCCTCTCCTTTCTCTTCTGGGTTCTGTTGCCTTCCAGCTTCCATCTTTCCTCATGGCTTTCTCTCCATAATGCCTACAGTAATAGGATTAAGACCCATCCTAATTCGACTGTCCTCACCTTCCCTTCATAAAAAATAACATCTCTGAAAGGTCCTTTTTACAGTGGGTTCACATGCACAGAATGAGACTAAAATTAAGAATACGTTTTTTTATGTGGGGGGGACATAATTCAATCCACCAACTCATTGCCTCCTGACTCCTTCTCCTCCAGTCAGTCCACTGCCCCATTGCCACCTGCGTCCTTCATGGCAGGATATGATCTGCGTACTCATGTCTTTTTTTTTTTTTTTTTGAGGTACCGGAGCCAGGGATTGAACCAGGACCTCATATGTGGGAAGCCAGTGCTCAACCACTGAGCTACATCAGTTCCCCTGAGTTGTTTTTTGTTTTTTTTTTTTTCCATTTGTTTGCTTGTAAACAAGCTGACAGAATGGATCGGTTGCAGGTATGCAGGACAAGGCAGCTTCCTGCAGGTGCTACAATCTGGGACTATAGATGGGAGAAAGTTCCAGAACCCCAGTAGAAAGAGAACCTAGGAGCCAGAAAAGTATACGAGAGGGGCCCCGAGTAAAAATGGAGTAGAAGAACATGTGCATGTGGAGGTGGGGGCAGGCAGGGTGCTGCCTCCCTGCTGGGCACCTCCTTATGGGTCCCCGTGAGGCTACCCTGGCAGAAAAGGACCAAGTGCTCCTGCCACTTGGTCGTGCTCAGTAGAACTCTATTGAATGAATTCCAAATTCAGACCTTTAACCCTACCTGCAGAGTGTAACTGGGGTTCAGTGCTCGTCCAAACAAGTTCAGGGGCTGTGGAAGCCTGGCACAAGGAAACCCAGCTGTCTTAAGAGTCAGGAATGGGGGGGGGTTGCTTTTTAATAATTTTTATTAGAGAAGTTGTGAATTTACAGAGCGATAATGCATGAAATGCTGGATTCTCATTCACCTCAAACATTTAGTATTGGTGTGGAACACTTTTTACAATTAATAAGCACTTTTTAAAATAATTGTGCCAATTTTTTTAAACAGCAGTTATCTTTCCTACAATTAATGAAAAATTATTAAAATAGTACTATTAACAATTGTCCATAGTTCATATTAGGCATATTTTTCCATATACCGCTCTATTTTTTTTTTTAAGATTTTATTTATTTGTTCATTTATCCCCCCCTTGCTCTTGTGCTCGCCGGGTCAGCCAAACACGCCGTGTGGGCCTGCCCCCACCAGGAGGCCCCGGGAGCCGAACCCGGGGCCTCCCATATGGTAAACGGGAGCCCCACAGACTGAGCCACAGCCGCTTCCCATATACCACTCTATTATTAACACCTTGTATTAGTATTGTACTAATACAATAAATTGTATCATCTAAATTGTAAAAAAAAAAAAAAAAAGAGTCAGGAAGACGTATTTCTTCCTCCCCAACATCATCACTCAGCCTCTAATATTTGTGTGTCAGTCAGACCTGGTTTTGGAAAGCTCTAAATATGAAAAAACCCTCCCTTTGGCCAGGGATTTGTTCTAATAGGAATTTAATCCCAAGAAAGTATTCTAAACACATGAAATGTTGGAACAGGCCATTGGGAAGGATGGTTCTGTTTCAGAATAGCTTTATAGCCATTACAAAAGATTTTCGAAACATTTTTAACAGAATGGAAAAATGTTTATGACATAATTTTAAGGAGAAAGTTTGGCTGCAAAATTGTACATTCAGCATGAGCTCACCCATATCTGAGGTCGAATCGTGAGAAGTTATCATTTTCTTAGGTCAGAAATGGTATATCAGCAATGGTTCAATCTAATTGAAGCAACTAATAGAAACAGGAATGGAAAGAAACATGTGAAAACATGAGTAGCAGTTCTTTCTGGTTTGTGGAATACTGGGCAATTGCTCTTTAACACTTACTGAAAAATAGAGAGGAGCAAGCGTAGTGCAGTAGTTGAGTGCCTGCTTCCCATGTATGAGGTCCCAGGTTCAACCCCCCATACTTCCTTTAAAAAATAAAAAAAAAGAAAGAAAAATAGAAATCCTTGCCTTGCCTTGTCACCCCTTACACCAGGCCCCAGAGTCCCATGGGAGAGGCTGCCTCACCCCCGCCCGCCCAGCCCTTTCTGAGAACAGTTCGTGCCGTCCTTGGTTTCCTTCCTTCTGAACTAACATCCCCATCCTTCCACTCTTCCACCCTTCCTCGCTAGTAATGGTTGGAATCCATTGGTTGTTGCGCTAACCATCCGGGCATGCTCCTTGTGGCCCACAAGTGGTCCTCCTGGGGTCTTCAGTCCACCTGTATACAACCTACCACAGTGCAGCTTCCCTGGTGCCCTCTGAGCCAGCTGAGTCAGAGCCTCCCACCAAGTGTCACCGTGAACCTTCTACTCACAGAACTTTGACCCAGACCTGAGATAAACGCCTGGGCAGAGCTGGGCAGCCAGCAGCTTGGCCCTCCCGGTTCTTGTCACCACATTGATGTCAATGTGACCTGAGGTGACCCAGCCTTGCCTGCACCACCTGGTTGTTCACTGAGGAACAAAGCCCTGGTTTTCTTTAGCTGTGCTGCTAAGGCAGGTGGGGTCCCCCATCCTACCCTTAATCTCTTGACATTACCTTCCTTGTAGCCTGGTTCCCTTGCTTTGGGTTAACTTGTCTCCCTATCTTTATTTCCTACTTCAAAAAACTCTTTGAGGTAGCTCCTCTACTTCATGTCCTCTGTGAATTTGCTAAGCAAGCTTTCTTGTTCTCCAAGCTGCAGCCTAAGACCCGTGTGTGACTGAGCCTTTTGGCATTCCTCCAGTGATCGGGGCCCCGCCCCCCCCATTCCCATTCTACTTGAGATTAGTCTGTTCTGAGTTTAATTAGAACAATCGCGCAATCCTCGATTCCTCCTCACATTCATCAGTGTGTCTTAAGGGAGTCAGACAGTCACCTTGCTGAAATCCCAGGGACCCACAATGATTCCCTCTCCCCACCAGCGCCTGGAGCCACCTCCAACCAGTCACTGGTCCCTTCATGCACGCAGCATCACTCTGAGTGCTTGAAGCAGCCTACTCTACGCTTGGGCTCCAAAGCAGATCTCCCAGCACATTTCATCTGTACAAGGAAATGGGAGAAACCCAGGATTCATAGCCTGTTTCCCACACTCACATTTTTGCCACTTTTTGCCACAGATTAGCATTGAGTACATAAAATTAACTGTGCTCCCCTTTTGTGAATCAGGGCGGCTTTACCCTTTTGCAGTCTTGTCCCTTTTGTTCTTACTTCTCCAGGGTGACACACGTAGATTCAGCCAGTCTCATCATGACTTTTCTTCAGGTCTAAGTTGAACTTTGTCCTGTCTGGAGACTTTAATTTGTACAATTTGTGTTCGGTGGCTGCAGGTGCCAGGCACTGAGCAGCTGAGGTTATCTACATGTCCCCCAGTCTCTCCCGACCTTCCTGCATTTTTCTTTGACCTTTCCCATTTGAAGTTCCATCTCACCAACAGGGGAAAAGGAAGTAAAATTGCAGTTAAGGAATCTTTTTCCTCTCCAAAAAATAGTATTATGTGAACATCCTCTGGGTCCCTAAATGATTTAGATTATCTGTTCCCCAATCCCTCTGCCCGAACAGGGGCCTGGCTTGTTCTTGTTCTTTTTGCTTCGAAGGCCACCACCACCACCCCATCACCTCACTCCCCAACACACATACAGCTTTAAAAAAAAACTATCCCCTTTTATGGGGTTGGTTTAGTTTTTTTTGGGGGGGTATTAATGTAGATAACATTAAATTTGCCATTTCAACCATTTTAAGTGTACAATTCAGTGTTATTCATTACATTTACAGTGTTGTGCTACTATAGGCACCATCCATTACCCTAACTTTTTCACCACCCCAAACAAATTCTGTACCCATTAAGCAGTATCTCCCTTCCCCTCTCCTTCCAGCCCTAGTAACCTCTAATCTACTTTATATCTTTAAAAGTTTATTATAGCTAGTTCATATAAGTAGAATCCTAGAATATTTGTCCTTTTGCATCAAATAGCTTTCTTGTGAATTCTTTGGAATCTTTTATATATGGGATCATGTCATCTGTGACTAGAGATAGTTTTATGTCTTCCTTTCCAATGTGGGTGCTTTTTATTTATTTTTCTTGCCTATTTCCTCTGGCTAGAACTTCCAGTAAAATGTTGAATAACAGTGATGACAGCAGGCATTCTTGTCTTGTTCCTGATCTTAGGAGAAAAGCTTTCAGTCTCTCACCATGGATTATGATGTTAGCTATAGGTTTTTCATATATGCCCTTTATCGTGTTGAGAAAGTTTCCTTCTATAGTTTGGACTGTTTTTAATCATGAAAGGAGGTTGGATTTTGTCAGATACCTTCTCTGTGTCAATTGAGATGATTATGTGTTTTTTATCTTTATTCTATTAATGTGGTGTATTACATTGGTTGACTTTCTTACATTCAACCACCCTTGCATTCCTATGTTTAATCTCCCTTTTCATGGTGTAATCCTTTTTTTTAGAGGGTACTGGGGAATGAACCTGGGACCTCGTACATGGGAAGCAGGCATTCAACCACTTGAACTTGAGCTACGTCTGCTCCCTGTGTGGCTTTTTTTTTTTTTTTTTTTTTTTTTTTGCGCTACCGGGGCCAAGACTTTGTATGTGGGAAGCTGGCACTCAACCACTGAGCCATATCAGCTCCCCTGAGTTGTTTGTTTTCTTCTTGTTTTTTTTGTTTTGTTTTGTTTTTAGGAGGCACTGGGAATTGAACCTGGGACCTCCCATAAGGGAAGCAGGTGCTTAATGGTTTGAGCCACATCCGCTCCCTAATTCTTTTTTTTTTTTTTTTTTTTTTT
>JAKSZT010053923.1:1559840-1576029 GCA_026826555.1 Tolypeutes matacus
ACATCAGTGGGTCATCCTATTTTGACAGGCACTGTCCCTACACTCAGAGGACTATTGCTGCTCCCTTGGATATGCTGTTAGATTCAGTGTGTTAGTATTATGTTGACAATTTTTGCACCTATATATTTATAAGAGAAATTGGTCTGTAATTTTCTTTCTTGTGCTATTTTTACCTGCTTTGGGTATCAAAGTACTGCTGGCCTCACAGAATGAGTTAGGAAGTATTCCCTCCTCTTCAGCTTTTTGGAAGCATTTCAGCATGATTTGTCTTAATTATCCTTTGAGTGTTTGGTAAAATTCACCAGTGAAGTCATCTGGTTCTGGACTTTTCTTTGTTGGGAGGTTTTTATTACTGATTCAGTCCCTTTGTTATTAGTCTGTTGAGGTCTTCTGTTTTTTCTTGAGTCAGTTTAGGTAATTTGTTTCATCTAGATTATCTAATTTGTTGGTGTTACACTTTTTATTTCTGTAGGGTCAGTAGTAACATCCCCACTTTCATTTCTGATTTTAGTTATTTGTATCTTCTCTCATTTTTCTGTGTCAGTCTGGCCAAAGGTTTGTCAACTTTATAGAGCTTTTCAAAGAATCAACTTTTGGTTTCCTTGGTTCTCTAAGCTATTTTTCTGTTCTCGATTTCATTTATATCTACTTTGATCGTAATTATTTTCTTCCTTCTCACTTTGGGCTTACTTTACTCTTCTTTTCCTAGTTTCTCAAGATGTGAAATTAGGTTATTGATTTGAGATCATTCTTCTTTTTAGTGTGTTATGGTTTTGTTTTCATTCATCTCTAAGTATTTTATAATTTCCCTTGTGATTTCTTCTTTGACCTATCAGTTGTTTAAGAATGTATTGGGGGCTGAAGTCTCTCTTCAGAACCCCTCCATTGGGAGAGCTTCCCAATAAACTTCCTGCCTGCCACCATCAGTCTCTGCGTCCCAGAAGCACCATTTTTCTCTAATACTTAGCATAATGTCTTCAAGATTCATCCATGTTATCATACGAGTCCCAATTTCATTTCTTCTTACTACAGCATACTATTCCATCGTATGTGTATACTACATTTTGTTTATCCATTCATTGGTTGATGGACACTTGTAAATGTCAACTGAAAGAAAACTAGAGAATAATCTAGGGACTGAATAACACAGTGAACCCAGAGGTGGATGAGAACTGTGGTTGATGGTACAGATGCAAGAGTATCCTTTGTGAGCTAGAGTAGATGTACGTCACTTTTGCAGGGTGGTGGGAATGTGGAGAAGCATGGGAAAAATACAACTGGCATGACCTATGGATTGTGGTTAACAACAATACTTATAATATTCTTGCGCCAATGCCAAAGATGTACTGTGTTGATAATGGGGCCAGGGGAGAGTATGGAAAAAGTGTGCCAAATGTATGCGATGGACCATGGTTGGTGGTAATAGTCTGATGATATTATCTCAAAATCTGTAACAAATATTCCACCATGGTGTAGTGTGTTGATGAAATGGTGCTGCGTGGGAATTCAACACATGTGCCTGATTGTTTCGTAAATTCACAACCTCTGTAATAAAAATATATTTTTAAAAATAGGGTGGGTTTGGGGAAAGGTACACAAAATGTAGGATATGGACTCTAGTTGGTGGTGTTTTGATGGTGCTCTTGCAGTTTGTGGCGAATGTTTCACAACAATGCGGGGTGTTGGTGGTGGGATGATGTATGGGACCCCGTTACGATGTTATGCATGCTTATTTTGCAAGTTTTGAACTATTACTATGCACTTATTATGTTCATAATGATATACTTCAATAATATATTTTAAGAATACTTTAAAGTGTTTAGTTTTAATATTCTTTTGTTCAGAAAGGCTTGCTGTGCCTCTAGGTTACAGCCTGAGCACTTCTTTTATACCAACCTACTTCGGAAACTGAGGAAGCTAATAGCTAATAGCTGCGTATAGACAAAGAGGATTTAGGAATAAAAAAACAAAGCAAATATAATCAGTACCTAAAATCGCCCTTTATTACCCCAAGCATACAATAAAAAAAAAGAATGTATTGTTTAATTTCCACATATTTGAATTTTCCAGTTCTTCTTTCTGTTACTGATTCCCAGTTCATTCTTTTGTGTTCAGATTAGATACTTTGTATGATTTCGAACTTTAAATTTATTCAATCTTTTATTTATTGAGATTTGTTTTCTTACTAAGATATCGTCTCTCCTGGAGAATGATCCATATGCACTTGAGAAGAATATGTATTCTGCTGTTGTTGGGCAGAGTGTTTTATATATGTCAGTTAGGTCTTGTTGGTTTCTAGTGTTGTTCAAGTCCTTTATTTCCTTATTGATATTCAGTCTAGCTGTTCTATCCATTATTAAAAATGGTATATTGAAGTGTCCCACTATTGTTGTAGAAACGTCTATTTTTTCCTGTCAATTCTGTCAGTGTTTACTTCAGTATTTTGGAGCCCTGTTGTAGGGGCATATATGTTTACAATTGTTAGATCTTTTTTATGAATTGATCTTTTTATCATTATGTAATGTTCAGCTTTGTCACTTGTAACAGTTTTTTTTGTTTTTGTTTTTGTTTTAGATTTATTTTACTTATTTATATCCCCACCCCCACCCCCTTGTTGTTTGCTGTCACTGTCTATTTTCTCTGTCCATTTGCTGTGTGCTCTCTGTGCCTGTTCGTCTTCTCTTTAGGAGGCACTGGGAACCAAACCCGAGACCTCCCATGTGGAAGAAGGGCTCTCAATCACCTGAGCCACCTCAGCTCCCTGGTTTGTTGTGTCTCTCATTGTCTTTCTTCTTTGTGTCTGTTTTGTTGCGCCTGCCCGCAGCGCCAGCTTGCGTTCTCCAGGAGGCACCAGGAACCAAACCCAGGACCTCCCATGTGGTAGGCGGAAGCCCAATCGTTTGAGCCACATCTGCTTCCCATAACAATTTTTTTTTTTACCTAAAGTCTGTTTTGTCTAATATTAGTGTAGCCACTCCAGTTTTTTTTTTTTTTGGTTACTGTTTGCATGGATTTTTTTTTTTCTTCAACCTTTCACTTTCAACCTTTTTGTGTCTTTAGATCTAAGATGAGTCTCTTATAAACAGCATATAGTTAGATTGTGCCTTTTTATCCATTCTGCTAATCTCTGCATTTTGTTTGGAGAGTTTAATATATTTATAGTCACAGTAATTACTGATAAGACAGGACCAACTACAACTTTTTTGCCATTTGTTTTTTATATGTCTTATACATTTTTGTCTCTCTTTTCTTGAATGGATGACTTTTTTATTGTTTATAATTGATCTTAATAGTTTATAGTTGATCAAAATGTAGTGAATCATTTTGAATCACTTGTCATTTCCTTTTGTGTAAATTTTTCAGATAGTTTCTTTGTGGTTACCATTAGGATTACATTTAACATCTGTAAAAATCTTCTTTGGTTTGATACCATTTTAACTTCAATAGTTTGCACAAATGTTGTTCCCAAGTGATGTGGATTATTTGTTCTTCACTCTCTATTCCCTCAGGGGCCTGACCAGTTCTTGTTCTTTTTGCTTTTAGCATAACTCAGAGCACCCCCCCGCAACACACAAACATACCTTCTTAAAAATTATCCTTTTGTTTTTAACAAGCCTCAGTTCACCCTGGATTTAACTTTTTATTAAATCAACTTTTTATTTTGGAATAATTTTCAATTTACAGAAAAGTTGCATAGATAGTGCAGAGAGTCTCCATAGATCCTGCAACCAGTTTCTCTACTGTTAACATATCTTAAACATTACTGTGGCGTAAATCCAGGCTTTATTCAGATTTCACCAATTTTTCTGTCCCAGGAACAACCCAGGACACCTGATGGAATTTATGGACTTAACTTTTGAGATGTTTCTCTGCCACTTGTATCTTCATTTTCATTATGTGGTTTCTAATAACTAGACTTTGAAAATCTGAACTCCATAGCATCTTCCATCAGCAGCTTAGCATTCTTACTCTTTAGACTCTGCCCCTTTTCTTTACGCCTTATGATTTTGTTGGTTTGTTTCCTCATGATTTTTTATGAAATATTTTCCAGACTTTTTTTTTTTTTAGGTACGGGAGCCAGGGATTGAACCTGGGACCTTGTATGTGAGAAGCCAGCGCTCAACCACTGAGCCACATCAGCGCCCCTGAGTTGGGTTTTTTGTTTATTTGCTTGTTGTTTGTTTTTATTTTTGTTTTTTAAGGAGGCACCAGAGACCAAACCCAGGACCTCCCTTGTGGGAAGCAGACACTCAACCACTTAAACCACATCCGCTCCCTCCAGAATTTTTTCAGGCTCTCTCTCCCTCCCCTGTTATTCTTGAGTAGCACGTCATTGGAAATCATCCTCTTTTCTCTGAGCCTTTCTTCTTTCTCTTAAAAATAAAGTTTAAAACGATAAAGCACTTTTAATTTAAACAACACGAAACAAAGGAGTAATTATCTACAATAAGACACAAGCATTCACTCATTATAAAATATTACTGCATTTTGGTTCCAATGTATTAATTGATATGATTGGAGAAAAGAAAAATGTCATTTAGAACGAGAGCCTGTGACTTATCTGCCAACCAATTCCATTTCAGAGATGGAAAGATCCTTGGTCATTTTTTTTTTTTTTCCCAGTTCAAAAATATTGGTTTATTGTTACAGTTTGTATATATTCCATAGGTATTTTGGACAAATAAACCATATATTGTCCCATTATTTTTTTTTAACTTTATTTTGTACATTTAATAATTGAAAATATAAATAATTAAAAACTAAAAAGTAAACACAGATGAATAAATATATACATTTCTCAATTAAATGTAATGGATACATATCAATTTTTTTTTTTAGTCAAACAATATATTATACAATATATTTGGTTCATAGTAACGCATTCATACATTATTTGTCCTTTTGTGTCTGGCTTGCTTCATTCAACATAATGTCCTCCAGGTCCATCCATGTTGCCATATGCTTTATGACTTCATTTCTTACACCTGCCTAATATTCCATCATGTGAATAGACCACAGTTTGTTTATCCATTCATCTGTTGATGGACACCTGGGTTGTTTCCAACTTTCAGCAGTGCTGAATAATGTTGCTATGAACATCGGAGTGCAGATGTCTGTTCGTGTCACTGTGCTCAGTTCTTCTGGGTATATACCCAGTAGTGGTTTTTTGTTGTTGTTGTTTTTTTACCCAGTAGTGGTATTGCAGGGTCACATGGCAAATCTATATTCAACTTCTTTAGGAACTGCCAAACAGTCCTCCATAGTGGTTGTACCATCCTGCATTCCCACCAACAGTGAAGGAATGTTCCTATCTCTCCACATCCTCTCCAACACTTGTAGTTCTCTGTCTTTTTAATAGTGGCCATTCTGATAGGTGTGAAATGATATCTCATTGTAGTTTTGATTTGCATTTCCCTAATCATGAGTGATGTTGAGCATTTCTTCATGAGTTTTTTTTGCCATTTGTATTTCTTCTTCAGAGAAATGTCTATTCAAGTCTTTGGCCCATTTTTTAATTGGGTCATTTGTCTTTTTATTGTTGAGTTGTAACATCTCTTTATATATCCTGGATATTAAACCCTTATCAGATATGTGATTTCCAAATATTTTTTCCCATTGAGTTGGCTGCCTTTTCACCCTTCTGACAAAGTCCTGTGAGGTGCAAAAGTGTTTAATTTTGAGGAGGTCCCATTTATCTACTTTTTCTTTTGTTGTACGTGCTTTGGGTGTAAGGTCCAAGAAACCACCATCTACTACAACGTCTTGAAGATGTTTCCCTACTTTTTCTTCTAGCAGTTTTATGGTCCTGGCTTTTATATTTAGATCTTTGATCCATTTTGAGTTGATTCTTGTATAGGGGGTGAGATAGGGGTCCTCTTTCATTCTTTTGGTTATAGATATCCAGTTCTCCCAACACCATTTGTTGAAGAGACTGTTTTTTCCCATTAGCATGGGCTTGGAGGTTTGTCAAAAACCAGTTGACTGTATTGGTGAGGGTATATTTCTGGATTCTCAATTCTATTCCACTGATTGATGTGTCTGTCTTTATGCCAGTACCATGCTGTTTTGACCACTGTAGCTTTGTAATATGTTTCAAGGTCAGGCAGTGAAATTCCTCCCACATTGCTCTTTTTTAGAATACTTATGGCTATTCAGCTGCACTTACTCTTCCAGATGAATTTGGTAATTGCCTTCTCTAATTCTGTAAAGTAAGCTGTTGGGATATTGATTGGTATTGCATTGAATCTATAAATCAGTTTGGGCAAGATTGACATCTTCACGATATTTATTCTTCCAATCCATGAACACGGAATGACTTTCCATTTGTTTAGGTCTTTTTAAATTTCTTTTAGCATTGTTTTGTAGTTTTCTGCATATAGGTCCTGTACTTGTTTGGTTAAATTAACTCCTAGGTATTTGAGTCTTTTTGTTGCTATTGAAAATGGAATTTTCCTCCTGATTTCCTCCTCAGATTGTTCAGTACTAGTGTACAAGAACATTACTGATTTTTGCGTGTTGATCTTGTATCCTGCCACTTTGCTGAACTCACTTATTAGTTCAAGTAGCTTTGTTGTGGATACTTCAGGATTTTCTAAATGCGGGATCATGTCATCCGCAAACAGTGAGAGTTTACTTCCTCTTTTCCTATTTGGACGCCTTTAATATTCTTATCTTGTCTAATTGCCCTAGCTAGAACTTCTAGTACAATGTTGAATAACAATGATGACAGTGGGCATCCTTGTCTCGTTCCTGATCTTAGGGGGAAAGCTTTCAACCTTTCCCCATTGAGTATGATGTTGGCTGTGGGTTTTTCATATATGCCTTTTATCATATTGAGGAATTTTCCTTTTATTCCTATCTTTTGAAGTATTTTTATCAAAAAAGGATGTTGGATTTTGTCGAATGCCTTTTCTGCATCTATTGAGATGATCATGTGGTTTTTTTCCTTCAATTTGTTAATGCGGTGTATTACATCGATTGATTTTCTTATGTTGAACCAGCCTTGCATGCCAGGAATAAATCCCACTTGGTCGTGATGTATAAGTCTTTTGATATACTGTTGGATTCGATTTGCAAGTATTTTGTTGAGAATTTTTGCATCTATGTTCATGTGAGAGATTGGTCTATAATTTTCTTTTCTTGTGGAATCTTTATCTGGCTTTGGTATTAGGGTTATGTTGGCTTCATAAAATGTGTTGGGTAATTTTCCCTCCTCTTCAATTTTTTGGAAGAGTTTAAACAGGATTGGTGTTAATTCTTTTAGACATGCTTGGTAGAATTCACCTGTGAAGCCATCTGGTCCTAGAATTTTCTTTGCTGGGAGATTTTTGATGATGGATTCAATCTCCTTAATTGTGGTTGGTTTGTTAAGTTCTTGTATTTCTTGTTGTGTCAGTATAGATTGGTTATGAGTTTCTAGAAATTTGTCCGTTACATCTAGGTTGTCTAGTTTGTTGGCATATAGTTTTTCATAATATCCTCTTATGATTCTTTTTATTTCTGTGAGGTCATTTGTAATTTCCCCCCTTTCATTTCTGATTGTATTTATTTGCATCTTCTCTCTTTTTTCTTTGTTAGTCTAGCGAGGGGTTTGTCCATTTTATTGATCTTCTCAAAGAACCAGCTTTTGGTTTTGTTGATTTTCTCTATTGTTTTTCTGTTCTCGTTTTCATTTATTTCTGCTCTAATCTTTATTATTTCTTTCCTTCTTTTTGCTTTGGGATTGGTTTGCTGTTCTTTTTTTAGTTTCTCAAGTTGTTCAGTTAAATCTTTGAGTTTAGCTCTTTCTTGTTTCTTAATATAGGCATTTAGGGCTATAAATTTCCCTCTCAAGACTGCCTTCACTGTATCCCATAAGTTTTGATACGTTGTGTTCTCATTTTCATTTGTCTCAATATATTTACTGGTTTCACTTGCAATTTCTTCTTTGACCCACCGAATATTTAGGAGTGTGTTGCTCAGTCTCCACACATTTGCAAATTTCCTTTTTTCCTGTCTGTTATTTATTTCTAGTTTCATTCCATTATGATCTGAGAAGGTGCTTTGTATAATTTCAATGTTTTTATATTTGTTGAGAGCTGTATTGTGACCTAACATGTGGTCTATCCTGGAGAAAGATCCATGGGCACTTGAGAGAAATGTATAACCTGCTGAGTTTGGATGCAGTGTTCTGTATATGTCTGCTAGGTCTAACTTGTTTATCATATTGTTCAAGTTCTCTGTTTCCTTGTTGATCTTCTGTCTAGTTGTTCTAGCTAATGATGTGAGAGGGGTGTTGAAGTCTCCAACGATTATTGTAGAAATGTCTATTTCTCCCTTCAGTTTTGCCAGAGTTTGTCTCATATATTTTGGGGCACCCTGGTTAGGTGCGTAGATATTTATGACTGTTATATCTTCCTGGAGGAACGTCCCTTTTATTAATATATAATGGCCTTCCGCATCTCTCATCACATTTTTGCATTTGAAATCTGTTTTGTCTGATATTAGTATAGCTACCCCTGCTTTTTTCTGTTTACTATTCACGTGGAGTATCTTTTTCCAACCTTTTACTTTCAGCCGGTTTGTATCCTTGGGTCTGAGGTGAGTTTCTTGTAAGCAGCATATGGATGGTTCATGTTTTTTTATCCATTCTATCAGCCTGTATCTTTTGATTGGGGAATTTAATCCATTCACATTCAATGATATTACTGAAAATGCACTATTTATTTCCTCCATTGTATTCTTTGGTTTTCATATGTCATCTTTTTTTTCTCTCTCTTTTTACTCTTTTGGTTATCCTTTCTGTTTTTCTTTCTTCTATACTCTCCACCAAGCCTCTCTCTCCTGTCTTTTTCTTTCAGGTTCTAAGGCTTCCTTTAATATATCCTGCAAAGGTGGATTCTTTTTTGCAAACTCTCTTAGTTTCTGTTTGTTTGTTAATACTTTATATTCACCTTCATATTTGAAGGACAGTTTTTCTGGATAAAGAATTCTCGGCTGGCAGTTTTTCTCTTTCAGTTTCCTAATTGTATCATACCACTGTCTTCTCGCCTCCATGGTTTCTGAAGAGAAATCTGCACAAAGTCTTACTGGACGTCCTTTGTACGTGATCGTTTGCTTCTCTCTTGCTGCTCTGAGAATTTTCTCTTTATCTTTTACATTTGACATTCTGAATAATATGTGTCTTGGCGTAGGTCTATTTGGATTTATTCTCATTGGGGTACGGTGTGCTTCTTGGACATGTAAGTTCATTTCTTTCGTGAGAGTTGGGAAATTTTCAGCTATTATTTCCTCAAACACTCTTTCTGCTCCTTTTCCTTTCTCTTCCCCTTCTGGAACTCCCATGACATGTATGTTGTTGTGTTTTGTGTTGTCATTCAACTCTCTGAGCCCCTGCTCAATTTTTTCCATTCTTTTCTCTCTTCAATTTTAGTTGCTGTGTCTTTGGTATCACTTATTCTTTCTTCTATCATTTCGAGTCTGCTGTTGTATGCCTCAAATGTGTTTTTGACTTCACCTATTGTGTCTTTCATTCCCATGAACTCCGTTACTTTTCTGTTCAGGATTTCAAATTCTTCTTTGCATTCGCTCAATGACTTCTTTTTTTTCACATTAATGTTGTAATTACTTCCATTGCATGAAACACAATATGTCTATAACACAATACCAGTAAGTCCACTCTAGTCCATAGCTTTTCCCCCAATGGTGAGGAGTCTGAGATGGTGATGTCCACTCCACATCCAAGTGAGAGGGGGCTTATATCTCATGGATAAGATGGATGGGATTATCCTGCCTGCAGCTGCAGACTCTCTCCATTCCCTGGGATGGCCGTTGTCCATCATCATCTCCCCACCAGGTGTCCAGGGTAAGTCCATTGAGCCACAGAATAGTAGTTGCAGCTCCACCGAGATTCCGGGCCCAGCTGGCACATGGACAGCCCACAGACTCCGGTCTCTGGAAGTATACCTAGAAACTCCAGAAATACATATAGGTTTGATGAGAAGGGACAGATGGACCATGTGCAGGGAAGACATATTTGGGTCCAACTCTGTCACTCTCAGGAGCAAGGATTCCAAAGTAGGGCCCACTGATAAGGCGCAAAACTCTGGGACTATCTGCCCTGATATAGGACTTGGGTGTCTCCAGAGCCCTCAGGAACACCTCTGTTTGGGCTGTATCCACATTGGAAGCCTATGAGGTCCTATTGAGATGTGCATAAGCGTTATCAATGACTTCTTAATGTCATTTATCTCTTTGATTATATTCTCTTTCATCTCATTAATTTGATTTTGGAAATTTATGCTCATCTCACTGATTAGTTCTCTCAAATTCTGCATCTCTTCTGGGACTTTGCTGTATTCCTTTTCTTGGGCCATGTCTTCTATTTTCTTAGTATGGCTCGTAATTTTTTGCTGGTGCTTAGGCATCTGGTTAGGTTGTATTTTACTTAGATGCTCTTACTTCTTTCTCTTTTATGGGGTTTTAGTGGCAGGAGGCTGTGAGTTACCACAGCTCTTTGATTTTTGGCCCAACCTTGATTGTTAGGATTGTTCTGCTGGTTGCTTAAAACTGGGCACTGGACCCAGTAACTGGTTGTAGAGTCGTTTCCTAGGGCCTTGGGCAGGGAAGCTATAGAGGCCAAGAAAAGCCACTCCTACTTATTAATTTTCTTATGTGCACTTCCTTGATCTGCCAGGAGATGGCGCTTGTTGACAGCTCTCAATTCAATGCCTGGTCGGAGCGTATTTGTTGTGACACAGACCAGATCAATGTGTTATAGCTTCCTGTCTGGGGGCTAAGAGCCTTATAATTCAAACTTTCTGAGACAGTTCTCCAGACTTCTCTCACGTAGCGCCCCCTTTTCCCAGCTCCCTTCTGAATCCTCAACAATCAGTCCCTGTTAGTAGAGGAGGAGATTGGGAGGTTTGTATATCTTGAGCCCCTTGCAGGCTCCAAGGCAAACAATGGCACCGCCCCACCTGGCCTGAAAGGGCTCTTGGGACAGGGCAGACCAAACCTGGGAGTCAAAAGCAGGGTCAGCCCCAGGCTCTCTCTCCCCTCTCCTGTGGAGTCCTCAACAATTAGTCCAGGCTAGAATTCCTAGGCTCCCAGGGCAAACAGCTGTGTGGAAGGGTCCTTGAGGCTCTGCAGCCCAAATTTACAGGTCAGAACCTGAGTCAGCCTAAGGCTGTGTCCCTCTCTCTCCCCTTTCCAGGAGTGGTAGATCCCTGGAGCCCCCTTTGTCTGTGGTCGCAGGCCCAGAGGCCCGAGAATTCTAAAGAGTTGGGGGGAGGGTGCCGGCAGCAGCAGAAGCTGCTACTTCCACTCATGGTTCTGTCGTCGCGCTTTCCCTCTTCTGTCCCTCTCTCCTCTGGGTGGTGTGCAGCCTTTACCTGCTGTCCTAAACCCTAGAAGATCTTTTTTGGGGGCTGTTTCAGCCTGTCCTCTAGCTATTTTTCTGGAGAAGAGATTCCCGAGTCTTACTAGTCTGCCATCTTCCCAGAAGTCTCCTCCATTTATTTTTGTTATTGTTTTGTTTTTTTGTTTTAATTTGAATGCAGGTATGTTTCCTAAATTGCAGGCATGATTGGATAATGTGACATTAACAAAATGTCCATTGTAGCCAGCAAAATATAATTTCAGACCTGGACTTTCAAATAAATCATTTGCCCCAATTAAATCTTGGCCAGATACACATAAAAAGCCAAGTTTTTCCCTTTCTCAAGACACAAGTGAACAATTGACCATAATTCTTTAGAAAAGAAAACAAGGTATTTGACATTTATGCTCATAACAAAGTAAACTTTTTTATGCCTTGCAATGATCTGTGGGAAATTATTCATTAAGGACAAATTTTCCCATGATGTTTAACTTGCCATATATCCTTGGACAGATTTGTTTTGTGCCTAAACTGCATCTTTCTGTCCAAAAGAGAATGAACCGTATGCAGAAAGAGCAAAGATTCAAATAATGCAAATTGTGCAAACAGTCCTGGGGGAATCCCATTCTGCTAAATCCCAATCACCATTCTGCTAAATCAACAATTATTGGAGAAAAAAAATATCAAGAACTATAAGATTGTTATCTCTAGTCACCAAAATTATGAAATGCTCTGACAAGTGTGTCTTACAAGGTCTTTATTGAATAGTTAGAATTTTGCTGATGAAAACGCAAATATACACCATACACATCCTGCCAAGGGTCAGAAAAGATTTTTTTAAATCTTTTATGTTTCAGCTCGGTAATGCCAGATTCACATTTTGTTTACCTAAATCCATGTTTTTGTGAATTAAACATGGTAGCTGTCTTGGCTGCTAAGATTAAAACACACAGTGGTTGGCTTAAACAACAGGAATTTATTGTCTCACAGTTTTGAGGCCAGGAGAAGTCCAAAACCGAGGTGTCAACAAGTTGATGCTGTCTCCCCAAAGTCGGTAACATTCTGGTGCTGGTCTCCAGCAGTCCTTTGGGTTCTTTGGCTTGTGCCCCTGCCTAATGTCACATGGCGAAGTCCTTTCCTAATGTCACATGGCAGTGTCCTCTCCTTTGTCTTTTGGGTTCCATTGACTTCTGGCTTCTGGCTCCTCCTGGTGGGTTTCTTTCTCTTATGTCTGAATTTCTTCTGTTTATAAAGAACTCCCAATAATCTGGATTAAGACCCAGCCTCATTCAGTTGGGCCACGCCTTAACCAAAATGACATCTTCTAAGGATCCTATTACAGTGGGTTCACACCCACAGGAATGCAGATTAAGATTAAGAACACATCTGAATCAGGGGACTTAATTCATTTCCAATGGCAGCCAAACAGTACCAAGAGAAATAAAACTCCTATTCCAGAAAAAAACAGAAGCAGCTTTTTTGTAAGCAAATCATACCTTACCCCTCTTGGGGAGCTTTTCCCCCCTAGACTTAACATGACCTTCCTACTAGCCTGGCAAAACTGTGGATACCCCATGCTTTTCTGGTCCTGCTGTTTTGCAAAGATGAAATCCGCAACTTTTCAAGCCAGCATTCTGTCAGGTTCCTCTCCGGTAAAAGTTGAATGTCCCCTGTTGATGCAGCGGGCCCCAAGAATGATGATGCCTGGGTTTGAACAGTTCCAGGGTCCCACCCAAGGAGAAGAGTGTTCATCACTGTTCTTAACACTGTTCCTTGTGGTTGGGGAAGGCTAGATCAGAGATCACGTCATTCATAAAGAGGTGCTAAAGAGGGGAGCAGATGTGGCTCAAGCAGTTGAGCTCCCACCTCCCACCTGGGAGGTCCTGCATTAGGTTCCCAGTGCCTCCTGAAAAAACAGAAATTAACAACAAGCAAAAGAAACAAACAAACAAAAAACCCAACTCAGGGAAGCTGACATGGCTCAGTGGTAGAGCTTCGGCTTCCCACATATGAGGTCCACGGTTCAATCCCCGGCCCCTGGTACGTCAAAAAAAAAAAAAAAAGAGTTGCTAAAGAATGGCAGCTATCATTTGCCCTGCATTGCCCAACACACTGTTATTACTCTGGTTTCTGTTTTGAACAAAACAATCTAAAACATTTTTCTTATAACAGAGATGGATGAAAACAGGGACTCCCAACCAAACTTATTCTTCTTGGTTCCAAGAGAGGCTCCCCAGCTTGGCAAAGAGCGGCCCCATTTTGAGAGCTCAAGCGGGCCCAGGTGTTCCTTAGCCACAGATGTCCTGTGCTGGTGGGGAACCAGAGGGGGCACCTGAGACCCCAATGCCTGGGCCAGCCACCAGCTATCTGTCAGAAGGTGCTGCTCTGACTCCCTCCTGGATGGTCCTTTGTTTGGAGCCCACTGAGCTCACTGCCAACTACAGCTCTTTCAGCCTGGGGTCATTTCTTAATACTCACACATTTTCCTGTTTCCCTTTTATACAGCATTTACCTGGAAAGTCAGTTGGGTGGCTCAGTTTACTGTCCCACATTTTCTCACCACTTTCTTACTTGACACTGTCTCTTGTTTCTCCAAACTAAGGTAATTTGCCACAAGTGCCTCAGATCATTTTCTCACTTTCATGCCGACCCTCTCCAAGTGTGCTGAAATCTGTTTCCTTATAAAGTAAGACCCAGCAGACTCTTTCCAGACCTCCTCCTTGGCCATCAGAAGCTTCAGAAGCAGTCTCGGCCACATGCTCATCACTTTTGGCAGCAATCCTTCATAACTGGTGTAGGTGAGCTCTTGTGGGGCCAGGCCCTTGGTTCTGACCTCTGAGAGGAGAAGAGAAGGCAGGAATTTACCACCTGCTTGCTCTTTCAGCTAAGTGATGCAGTCTAGTAAGTGATAAGAGAAAGTCTTTATTAAACAAAGTTCTCAGGAAACACCATTTTATTCACTATTGGGCATAATTGCTCTATTTTTTATTGGTGATGGTATTTGTTTTTGTTCATCTTAATCCTTTTGTTTTGAAATAATTACAGAATGACAGTGAAATGCAAAGGCAATGCAAAGTGGCCCTGTATACTATTCACCCTGTGTCGCTAATGGTGACATCTTACATAACATAGCAAAAACCAGGCAATTGACATTGGGACAATGTGTGGGTCTATTTCTATGCCATTTTATCACAGGTGCAGATTCTTGTAATCACCACTGCAGTCAGACACAGACATTTCCCTTGTGCTTTCCCTGTAAAATCACATTCACACCTTACCTCACCATCATTGCTGAACCTGGCAACCATTATTCTGTTCTCCACCTTTGTAATTTTGTCACTTCAAGAATGTTGCATAAATGGAATCATACACTTTTGAGATGGGCTTTTTTCACTCAGCATAATACCTGTAATATCCATTCAAGTTGTTTCATGTATCCATAGTCCACTCCTTTTTCATTGCTGCATAGTATTCCGTGATCTGGATGTACCCCCGTTTACCCGTTCATCTGTTGAAGAACATCTGCATTGTTTCTAGTTTGGGGCTATTATGAATAAAGCTGCCGTGAACAGTTGTGCAGGTTTTTTTTAGATATAAGTTTTTCATTTCTCTGAGATAAACATCCGGTAGTAAAGATATTTTTAACAATCTGCCAAACAGTTTCCCAGAGTGACTGCACCATTTTATTCCCTCTAGCAATGGTATCAGTGAATCCAGTTTCTCCACAGCCTTGCCAGAATTTGGAATTGTCACTGTTTTTCATTTTATCCATGTTAGTAGTGAAAGCTCATGCTTTTGATTTGCATTCCCCTCAGGGCTAATGATATTAAACATCTTATCACGTGCTTATTTGCCATCTGTATGTCTTCTGTGAAATGAATCTTCATCTCTTTTACCCGTTTTCTGATTAGATTATTTGTATTTTTACTATTGAGTTTGGGGAACTCTATATATTCTAGATGCTAGTCCTTTGTCAGCTATACGATTGGTAAATGTTTTCTCCCACTCCGTTGCTTGTCTTTTCATCTTCTTAACAGGGTCTTCTGCAGAGCAAAAGTTTTTAATTTCAATAAAGTCCAACTTAATGACTTTTTTTTTTTCCTTTTTATGAAATGGGCTTTTAATGTCCTAAGACCTTTATCTATAAGCCCTAGGTTCTCAAGGATTTTTTTCTTACATTATCTGTGAAAAGTTTTCTAGATTTTCATTTAAATTTATGATCTGTTCTGAGTTCATTTTTTTTTAAGTGTGAGGTTCAGGTTGAGGTTCATTTTTTTGTTTGGTTGGGGTTTTTTGGCCTATGGCCATGGACTTTGTTTTTCTTTGTTTTAACTTACAGAATTACTCAGAGTAATACAAAATCATATTTGTGCAGTATTGTGATTCACAAGTATATTGTACAGTAGCATAAACCCCATGTTCTGTATGATATTTATACCAAAAAAAAATTTTTTTTTGCCATTAACATCCTTTTGCCAGAGTTGAGGGATTTTTTTTTTCAACACAGATCTCAGGATCACTGGTTATTAATTATTATTTTTATTGATTTCTCAATTTATGAAACTATTCCAGCAGCATTTCTCTCTGGATTCTGGGGTTGTGGATTGTTTTTATCTTTATTCCTTTTTGTGTTTTCTAAATTTTCTACCCACACCCATATATAGTTAAGAATAATGCCCACAATTCTTTTAAATGATGTTTTCTGGATTTGACATGTACAGGGTGTGGGGGTGGGGAGAGAGGGGCTTGTATGTTTTTTCTTGGTAATATCAGATTTAGAAAGAGTGCTCTTTTTGGCTTATATTTAATCTTCTAAACTGTAAGATGTCC
>JAKSZT010053923.1:1576039-1587916 GCA_026826555.1 Tolypeutes matacus
TCTCTCTCTCTCTCTCTCTCTCTCTCTCTCTCTCTCTCTCTCTCTCTCTCTCTTTCTCTCTCAGTCTCTAGTTCCCTGAGGCATGGGGTTAAGAATTTTTCCCCCTCTTGTATTTTTATTCTTTTTAATACTTTCTTGCTGTGTAACATCAAAATGAAGCAGGGCAGAGAAATCAATGAGTTGGCTTCTCATCGATTTAATCTTTTCGCAGATGGCTGAAAAGCCAGGACCTGTGAACTGAAAACTTCATTTTGCATCACATTTTCTTAATTGTCTCTTGAACACTTGCCTGTAGCTAGGGCTTGCTAGAACTCTCCAGAGCCAGGCAGCACTCTCAGCCTGAAAGAAAAGTCTTCACTGAAGCAAAGCATGGGGGGAGGGGGGAGGGTGAACACAAAACCTAACTAAATATGAGAGGACCAGTTTTTTTTCTTTTGTTTTGTTTTGTTTTTTTTTTTTTTTTAGGAGGTACCGGACATTGAACCCAGGACCTCATATATGGGAAGCAGGCAATCAGCCACTGAGCTACATCTTCTCCACCCCAGTTATTTTTGAGGCTGTGCTTTGAGACTGCTCTGAAGCCGTGGGAAGGCCGTTCCTTTCTTCTGATGCTGGTTTTCCAGTGCATTTTTTTTGTTTTGTTTTTGACATGCGTGGCCTTTTTCAGAAGACGGCAGAAACTTCTATACTGAGGCCCAGCTGCCGTCAAAAGATATTTTCATTCACTTTACCATCAAGAGGCAGCAGGAATCCACAATTTAGACTATAAAATTCTTGCTTCAAAGTTCTTTCTTTGTAGAAGGTAATGTGCTTTTAGATTATGAAGGACAGTTTAAAACCGATTAAGGTGGTCACTTAATATGTCATATTGGGTTTTCTATAAAATCGCTTTCAACAGGATAGTAACTATTAAATCTTGTTCATGTAACGTCTCTACAAAGTCCTTACGAAGTTTCTGCAGGGATTAATGGGGATTGTGTGTCTGTGTCTGGGGGAAAAGCCTGTGACTTAAAGGATTTATTATAAATTGAGGGTCACACAGGGAGTGAAACTGTTAGAAAATAGCCCCTGTTGACTTGAGCGTTGTAATGTGGGGTCTCTTGTCAGGTAAAGTAATATAGGTAGGATCACAGCATCTACCACACAGGCTAAACTGTCTAATTTGCTCAGACTTCCCTGCTCTTTACTTCAAGAAACAAAGACAAAACAGGGTTGGGTTTTTTGTTGTTGTTTTTGTTTTTTGTTTTGTTTTGTTTTAAAGGGCATTGTGCTAACAGGCTGCTGTTCTGTGTTTGTTGCTAAGAACGGTGTCTTTTCTTCCCTCGGGGCAATGAACTTTTTCCATTTTCACTGTTTGCCTCTTATTTTCGTCCCTTTTTCCTCTCCAGGTCTCCTTGTAGGAACAGCTCTGTGGTATACAGTCTGCTCCAGGGGGCCAGGTGCCCGCCAATCGATCGTCCCTCTCAGCAGTGGTCAGACAGTGCTAATGAGGCTCTGAGGTGGCTTTTGTGCAGTGCAGACAGCGTGAGGCAGCGCCGTGCTGAACTCCGCTATGTGGCATGGTAGCGGGGCCCAACACCACACCACTGCTGGTTTATTCCTCCATGGCTGTCTGGGTTAGGAAAATAAGATAGCCACTTAAATAATTCTTCCCATCTCTCTCAGATCCAAGGGCAGAAAGGCTAACTTGTACTGTATGTTGAACTGCAAATCAAGTGTCTCTTTTCCTCTTGTGGAAAGATGACTTCCTCACAGAAATTTAACAGCTTTATTGAGATAAAATTCACACACCATACAATTTCCCTATTTAAAGTGCACAATTCAGTGGCTTTTACTATATACAGTGTCACCACAGTCAATTTTAGGACATTTTCATTGCCTCAAAAAGAAACCCCATCCCCATGAGCTGTCACCACCCCCCATCTCCGTATGGTAACCACTAAGTCACTTTTGTTCTCTATGGATTTACTTGTTCTGTACGCTTCCTACAGGTGGGCTTACATAATATGTGTTCATTTGTGACTGGCTGCTTTCACTTAGCATGATGCTTTCAAGGTCCATCCATACTGTAGCATGTACCAACACTTCATTCTCTTTTTATGACTGAATAATATTCCATTGTGTGGATATGCCATGTTTTGTTTTTCCAGTCATCAGTTGATAGTTCCACCTTTTAGCTATTATGACTCATGCGACTAAGAGCATATAGGTACAAATTTTTGTGTGGATGTGTTTTCATCTCTCTTGGTTATATAGCCAGGAATGGAACTGCTGGGTCAAATGGTAACTCCATGTTTAACGATGTGAAGAACTGCCAGGTTGTTTTCCAAGAACCTGCACCATTTTACATTCCCACCAGCAGCCATTAGATAGAATGCCATGGCAGGAGGAGATCCAAGACTTGCCCTGCCTGCCCTAGGGCAGCCCCTGAGTGACTGGTCCCTGGCAGAGCTATTGACATGTGTCTTCCTTGATCAGTTTTTTACATGGCTGCAGATGTTACAGAAAGATGTGACTTGTGACTATCCACCTCTTATTTTATCAGTCTTAAAAGTTTGCTTGTTGGGGAGCAGATGTAGCTCAGTGGTTAAGCTCCTGTTTCCCATGTACGAGGTCCTGGGTTCAATCCCTGGTACCTCCTTAAAAAAAAAAAAAAAAAACTTGAAGGGAGAGAATGCTCCAGAGGGAAAAGTATTTATTTCAGCAGGTCGCGTCACTGCTAAATACACATCATTAAACTTTTCTATAAAAACTCTTACCCAAAATAGAACATCATGTCAGATACTTTTGGGAAGTCTGCATATAATAAATTACAAACAACTACAAACAATATCAATGCTCTATGGAAATAGGGTGTGTATTTGAATAAACACAGTTGTCATCTTAACAAGGGACTTGTTCCAAAATACAATAACTTCTCAATGAACAAATTTTTTTTTTTGAGTGTAACTTTTTCTTTTGAAATAATTTGACTAACAAGACGTTGCAAAAACAGTACAGAGGTTCCCATGCCCCGCTTCCACAGCTTCCCCTGGTGATGACATTTTTACTTCACCAGAGTCCACTGTCAGAACCATGGCACTGACCTTGGTACTCATAGACAGACCCTATTCAGATTTCACTAGTTGTTACCTGAACTCTTTTTGGGGGAAAGAAGGGGATGTATAGATTTGAGTAACCAGCACCACAGTTAGGGTACAGAACTGCTCCATTTCCACAAAGAACCATTATTTGTTTTTCATGATGCATTGTCCTTCAGGCTAGTGGGGAGGTAGGGAGACAATCAGAATAAATAGGTACATCCGATAGTATATTCGAAACTAGCTGAAAAGCTGGCCCATCATTTCTTACATATATGTGTGTGTGTGTGTGTATAACTTTTGTTTTGAAATAATTTCAAACTTACAATAAAGTTGCAAAAATAATACAAAGACCATATAGAAAACACCAACATACCCCCTCTCCCCCCAGATACTCAGATCCACCAACTTTTAACATATGGCACATTTGCTGTTTCCTTCCTTCCCTCCCTTCCTTCCTCCCTCCTTCCCTTCCTTCCTCCCTCCCTTCCTTCCTTCCTTCCTCCCTCCCTCCCATCTTTCTGTTTTCCTTGAACATTTAATACTTCCATGTACATTTCCAAAGAACAATGATATTCACTTACGTAACCACCTTAAGTGCAGTTATCAAGTTCAAGAAATTTAACATTGATATAAAGCTTGTAGTCTATATTCCAGTTTTTTCAGATGTCCCAATAATGTCCTTTGGGGAATTTTCTTTGTTATTAGATCCCATCCAAGATCACATATTGCATTTAAATGTCTCTGTCTCTTTAGTTGCCCTTTTTAATTGTGGCAACATATACAACAAGCTTTCCCATCATTCTTTTAATTAAAATTCTGTCCATTGTACCCTCTTGAGTCCACTGGTGCTTGGTGTCCCTCGTTATGACTCTGGGACATGAAAACTTTAAAGTCCTTTCTAAACCATTAAAGGCAGATTTAAGTCTGCTTGATTTATTTAGTGTTACTGGTAGTTTGTTAAAAATTCTTTGGAATCGGTGGTTCTTAGATGGTATTTATCATCATTTTTTTTCCTGTGGACTGTTTGATTAAATAAGAATCCATTCAACTTTGGGCAAGACTTTGGTTCACAGGAACGATCTGTTGGCCGTGATGCTGGGCAAATGCTGTATTATCAGGATTTGTCCCATATTTGTCTGTTTAGGTCATGATTGCCTGGGTGGGGGTGTTGGCATAGTGTAAAAATAGCAGGAAATGATTGTCCTGGATCCTTAGGCTTTGATTTATGACTTTGTCTTTGTACATGGCTGTTTGCACATGAGTGACATCTTTCTTCATCACCTTTGTCTATTATAATAATAGTCATTGTTAGCCATCTATTATCAAGATGACAGGTTATTTGCGTTTATTACTCTTCTACCAGAAATTCTCTCTGACATATACACTCGTGCACATTTCCAGTCACCCCGAATTTCCACCTGTGTTAAAACTCACACAGGATACTGATTTGCAGCCCCCAGAAAAGCTCCCTAGAGAAGTACATTTTCTTCTAGGGCAGGCTCTGTCAGCACAGATTCATAGACTCCATGCTGCTGAGAACCAGCTGCTTTCTTTAATGTATGTAGAGAAAGCACTAAGTGAGGGTGTCAGGGACTCCGAGCCACATCAGGAAGCCCACCAGGCAGATTTCTTTTTTTCTGTTTAAGCTTTTTATTTTAGTATCATATATACAATTCAGAATTTCCAATCTTTAATCACTTTCCAGTGTAAATTAATATTATTGATTGCATTCACAGTGTTGGGCTACCATCACCAACCTTTCCATCACCTCCAACAGAAAGTCTGTACCCATTAAGCAATAGGTGCCTCCCACCCCAATCCCCACCTCCATCCCCAGCCCTTGGTAACCTGTAATCTACTTTCTGTCTCTATGAAATATTCTTTTTCTAGGTATTTCGTGTAAGTGAGATCATACGATATTTGTCTTTTTTGTGTCTGGCTTATTTCACTCAACATGATATCTTCAAATTCATCCATGTTATAGCATAGATAAGAACTCCATTCCTTTGTATGGCTGAATAATATTCCACTATATAAATATATATTCATTGTGTTTAGCCATTCATCTGTTGATGGTCACTTGGGTTGCTGCCACCTTTTGGCAATTGTGAATAATGCTGCTATGAACATTGATGTACAAATGTCTGAGTTCCTCTTTCTTTTGGGTATATACCCAGATTTCTTTTTAATGCTGCTACTTATCCTTCCCAAAGCAGAGCTTCAAAAGCTATATTTCCCTTGAGAATTATAGCCAAATTGTTGGTCTCCTTTTGGTTTGGCTTAAATGACTGATGTTTCAAATGGGAAAAAATCAGCCTATTGGTAGTTTAACTTTCTTTTTTTTTTTTTTTTTTTTTTTTACCGGGAGGTCCCAGGGATCAAACCCGGGTCCCTCCATATGGGAGACGGACACCCAACCAGTTGAGCTACATCCAACCCCCGGTAGTTTAACTTTCTAAAAGTCATGTTTTTCCATCAATAGAAAAGAAAACCAGTGGGTACCGGCAGCCTACAATTTAAACTCCTAAATTAATGAGATGGGTTGGTGATGATGGTCACACAATATTGTGAATGTAATTAACACCACAGAATGGTATACTTGAAAGTAGTTAAAATGGGAAATGTTGAGTTGTAAATAAAAATTGTAAATCACAATTTTTTTAAAAAAGCAATAGTAAAATAAATAAAATTTTAAAAGTGAGCAGACAGGTGCAAACAGATTAGATTGGTTTATGCTTTCCACAGGAAATAGAATCAGAGCCTCTTGTCCATTTTGGTGATAAATGTCTCATGTGTACTGTGGCATGTGCAGTTAAACATTACACCCAGTGATTTTTGGATCTTAGAGTAATTGCAATGCCAGATCTTAGATTAATTGCAGTCAGTCATGTGGTGTTGGCATGAAACACGGCAAGTACAGCGCTCCTTGTTTTGTGATCTTAGACTATTTATAGTGGGCATAAGCCACACTCCACTTTTTTTTTTTTTTTAAGCCACCTGTGAAGACTGAGACATGTAGATTTTTGTTTTACCAAAGGAGAAAATGCTGTGCAATTTCCACACTAAATGGTCACAGTGGGGACCAATTTCCTGCCACCCAGACCCGCTGATTTAACCAATACAGTAAAGGAAGAAGCGGCTTTACATTTCTAGAAGGATCACATCAGAAGTATAAAAACAGCGCACCCCAGCCTCACCCGGTGCGGAATCTCAGAGCCCCAAGTGTGAACATGGGGAACACACATTCTAAAAGCAGCGACAGGAGCACCTCTGTCCCCGGCCATCCTGAGCTGGCTTTTTATGGCTCTTTTTCTAGGAAATGGAACGAGAATGTCTTTTTAGATAACGAGCTATTAACCTCCAAGATCCTGTCTGTGTTGCGGCCGCAGTCCGAGAGGGGCTTCAGGACGGGCAACCTCCGCTACCCAGCTCACTTTCTGAGCACCAACTCTGTGTTTGCCTCCGTCGCAGCCTCTCTGAGGGAGCACCCCCGGAGCACCCTCTTGTCCGATGGCAGCCCGGCCCTGTCCAGGAATGTCGGCATGACGGTCTCGCAGAAGGGGGGCCCACAGCCAGCACCAAGCCCGGCAGGAACTGGGGCGAGACTGGGGTAAGCTGCTTCCTTTGCTTGCAAGGATGTGAATGGTGTGTGGCATGCCACGGGGAGGCCGTGGACAGGCATCTCCAGAAGAAGCTGCTTTGGTCTGCGTGAATCTGTGCATTGCTGCTGTGCTGAGCAGGGAAATTCCCATTAGCATTTGGTTCAGACATTGATGACTTAACTTTTTTTAAAAAATGTTGTGACTTGGGTGTTTTTTGGCCATTTCAAGGATCCTTAGACTTGAATTTTGGACAGGGCGATGCTGAAAGTCCCGCTGAGGACGAGTACATCTCATTAATTGCACCCTCCTGGCTTTTACAAGGACTTCAAGGTGGTTCTTTTAACAGTCTTTGGGTAGAAAATTACTCAAATGCTAAAACCTAATAGGATTGAGAGCTGGTGGGGAAAGGAGCTGGTCAATTTCCATTTTTCCTCTAAGAAACGTCCCCAACTGTGAGGCTCTGTCCACCTAACTGTTAGTAGAAAGAATTCCAGGGGCTGCAGTGGACTCCAGTGGTCAGTAAAGAAAGCCTGCAATGAATGCACCCTTAGAATATACCTGAACCTTAAAGTTAGTTATGACGGAAGAAGTCCTCATGGTGTGTATCCACAGATAGTCTCTCTCTTTTTTAAAAAAAAAAAAAAAATTATTTATTTTCTTTATTTTTCTTTATTTATCCCCTCCCCAGATGGTTCTATCGTCTGTCTGCTCATTGTTTGCTCGCCTTCTCCAGGAGGCACTGGGAACCAAACCCGGGACCTCCCACATGAAAGAGGAGTGCCCAAAGGCCTGAGCCACATCCGCTCCCCGTGGGCTACAGGGTCTGCTGGCTTGTGGCGTCAGTTCGTTGTGGTGGGAGGTGGCATCTACTCGTCTTCTTTTTAGGAGGCACCGGGACCCAAACCCGAGACCTCCCATGTGGTAGGCAGGCGCCCAACTGGTAGTCACATCCACTTCTCCACAGATAGTCTCTTAATTCTTACAAATGATCTGTGACAAAATTAAGGTTTATATTGAAATCCGGAAAGCTCTCCAATAGCATCTCAGCAGGTTGAGGAACGATCCATCCTGCCTTTGTAGAATGGTGTGTGGGGGTGTGTGTGTGTATGTAATTTAGTTTTTTGAAATGATTGTTTTTACTGTTTTTATTTAGTCCAGTTGCAGGAGAGATGGATGAAGGCGACTCTGCATTTCTAAAATTTAAGCAGACAGTTGATGATTCTCTCTCACTTACAACTTCCAATGCCGACTCTGTTTTTGTAGAAGGTACAGTCATCTCTCTTCTTTCCTGGATTTCAGAGGTTCTTCATCCACACTGGGAAGTTCTGAGACCCGGGTCAGTGTATCCACATGAAGGGCGCGGGGTGGGATGTGGCAGCCCTGAGCCAGTAGGCTCCGAACCTCCCAAGCCGCAGGGTTGTGTTCTTCCCTCAGACCCCTATGCTGCCTCTCTGAGGATTGAGATTGAAGCAGATGCCCAGGAGTTTGAGTCAGAGTCCTGGAGCCTTTCTGTGGACTTGGAGTATGCAAAGAAACAGAAGAGAGAAGTGGTGAAAAGACAAGATGTCCTTTATGGTGAGAAGTCCTGGGCCCCCATACCAGCCCTCCAGTTATTTCTTTATTTTTTTTCCTTTTGTGATTCCACCCAAGGGGCTGGGTCCACTGCTGACCTCCCCTGAGACCTCACGCCCACTCCACCTCCTCCCCACTGTCAGGGCCAGGGAAGAGACAGAGGGAGAGGGCTTTGTTAGAAGGTGTCCCTGCTGATAAGGGTGACCAAATGCCCAGGCCTGACTCACGCTTACCTTGTTGACTCCAGCCCAGAAACAGTGACCCTGAGACAGGCCACCGCCAGTCCTATCCAGCTGTCTCTGGTGGCCACCAGACAGGCCCAGGCATGGCCGTAATTGGGAGGCAGGTTTTGAAGTTATGTCCCTCTCTCAGCACATGATGATAGCATGATCTCCATGCTGTGGCCCCTTTCCAGGAGCCACACCAAACGCTTCGCTCCCCTTCCTGCTGGGTGTCAGGGAACCTGGCCATGGGCAGCCCCTGGCCTTCTGAGACAGCATATCAAGGTCACGTCACTGGAGGGGAAGTTTCTAAATGAAAACAATAGCTCCCAATCATGGAGACCTCCCTGTGCCAGGCGCCGCCCTGGGCTTCCCTCTACGCCTCTGGAACCCCACATGTCAGGTGGCAAAGGCTGGAGCTCATGCACATAGTGCTGGTACCTGAGGGCTCTCTCAGCCCAAGCCCTTATTTATTCTTTACACTAACGTAGTATTCGCCGCTGTGAGAATCATTCCCCCAAGAGTGTCAGTGTGAGTTTTTGGGTCCCTTGTCAACATTCTGTGAGAAGATTCTGGTGTGGAAGCATTTTTTTACTTTCACCCCCTGTGGAAGTTCCTGGGATCCCTGGACACAGCTTGGTGGTGTCCCCTGGCACACCCCTCCTGCTTTTCTGCTACAAAACTCTGCCTGGGTCACGGCAGGTTGGGTTGTCAGTAAGGAGAACAATGTGAGTAGACGCTTCCCCTCAGGGTCCTAGAGCCAAGCCAGAGATCCTGCAGAGAGGGACTTCCTGCTGGACGTGGGGGACCAGTCTAGACACCCCTGTCTGGGCAGCCCTTTGCTTCATTGTCACGCCTGTCGCACCCCCACAGACTGTTCCCAGCCCTTATGGCCAGTAGCCCCGGCCTCGACGCTGTTGAGGATGAACAGCTCCCAATACCATCCTGTGAGCGTTGCCAGAATCCCGCTTCCCCTTTTCCTCCTTCAAAATCCCTTTCCCCTTCCAGTTCTCTCCCTTTCTGGAATCCTCACTGCCACCCCCAGCCCACACACAGTGTTCCTCCCTTCTCTAAACACATCTTGCCTTTTCCATATTTGGCTTTATTGGTGTCGGCTCCACCTGCCCATCTGAATCGCCATGTGCTTTGCACTCTGCCTGGCACAGCACCTTGTTTGTTATTAGTGCTTACACACCCCCTGCTTCTTCGGGAGTTCAACTTATAGAAAGACCCAGTGGTGGTACAGATCACTTGGTTTATCACATTAAAGGGGGGGGGGCCGAGAGGGGGATCCCCAGTAGATCCTCTGACCACTCACATCATTGTAACTCCACGAGGAAGTTCATCAAGTTGAGAAATGACCCCACATCCCACCGCAGCAATGCAGCCGAACTCACTTTTACATCTCATCGGTCTTGGGTGGTGTGCATAAGTGAATATGCTGTTTTTATCAAGTTTTCATATCTTACATAATCTTTGAAATTACCGTTTTAAATGGCTACATTATCATTCATGGAATTGAAATGGGTTTACACTCCACATATGTGACACTTTTTACATCACGGAATGCATTCTGGTGGATGCTTTTAGTCCTTCCTCCTCCTTTCTCATGGTAATAGATTGTGGACATACTTTGCCCATGAATGGATATTTGGTAATTAAAGTGTTAAACGTTTTTTAGACCATTATTAAAGATAGCCCTGCAGTAAATATCTCTTTTCT
Source organism: Tolypeutes matacus (assembly GCA_026826555.1). Lineage (NCBI taxonomy): Eukaryota > Metazoa > Chordata > Mammalia > Cingulata > Chlamyphoridae > Tolypeutes > Tolypeutes matacus. The sequence goes on from JAKSZT010053923.1 coordinate 1,586,240, forward strand.
TTTTTGACTCAATCTCCTTAGAGCAAGACTTCCCAGGATTGAAATTCCAGAGTTAAAGTACACAGCTGCCTTTTTTTTTTTTTTAAAGGAGGTACCAGGGATTGAACCCAGGACCTCGTACATGGGAAGCAGGCACTCAAACCACCGAGCTACACCTGCTTCCCTACAGCTACTTTTAATGATTTTTAAAAAGCATTCACATGGTTCAAATTTTTAAATATTGCTAGATATTCAGTGAAAATTCACCCTCACACCGTCATCCCCAGTCATTACAGTTCCTGCCCCTCCAACAGGTAATCAGTGTTATTTGTTCTAGATCCTTCCAGAGTTTCTTTTTTCCCCTTTTTACACAAAAGGTACAAAACTACTATATTGTCCAAGCCTTTGTTTTTTATCTATTTATTTATTTATTTTGGGGTAGTAAAATGTAGACTACACATAACATAAAATTACTATTTTAACAATCTTGAAGTGTAAAATGGCATTTAATACATTCATGATGTTGTGCAACCATCATGTATATCTCTCTCCAAGACATTTTCATCACTCAAAAGGAAACCCTGTACCCCTGTACCCATTAAGCGGTCACTCTCCGTCCTGCCCTCCCCCCCTTGCTTTTTTTTTTTTTTAACTCAGTCCCATGATGGAGGTCTTTCCATATGAGAATGTTTTGGGTACTGGTTGCCTGGAATTCTGTTGTATGTATATTCCATCCTTTATAGCTTCTGTCTTCTGCAATGGGAAACAAAGCTGCATTGAATAACTCTGCAAGTTATTCCAGATTTTGTATGGTTGCAGGTATATCTGTAGGATAAATTCCCAGAAACAGGATGGCCAAATCAGAAGGAACATGCATTTATAATTTTATTAAATATCACCAGAGTCGTTGTAATCTGTAGTCCCACCAGCTCTGTGTGAGACTGTCTGGGTCTCCAGGGTCAGCCAGTGGACTGTCTTTGCGGGCCCAGTAGATGAAAGGGCATTTGAGTATAGTTTCAATGTGCTTTTCTCATATGAGCTGGATTGGACGTCCCTTCATGTGTTTTAAGAGTCATTTGTATTTTTTTATTCAAATCCTTTGCCCATTTTTCTATTTAATTTTTAATCCTTTTCTTCATGGTATTTTAGAGATCTAAATGAATTAAGGAGATCAGGCTTTGCTCTAGGAATTACGGGTATTTTTCCCAGTTTGTCTTTTGCTTTCAACTTTGCTTATGGTGGGTTTTTGCCATGCAGTAATTTTTACTATTTATTTAATCTAATTTATCAACATTTCCTTATATGACACTTGGATTTTGATTCAGAGTTGGAAAGACCTTCCTCACTCCTAGGTTAAAAACTGATTGTTCCCATGTCTTACTGCTTTTTTTCATTAATTTACTTTTTAGAGCAGTTGTAGATTTTACAGAAAAGCCACGCAGCAAGTACAGAGTTCCCATATACCATATACATAAACAGTTCTCCCTGTTATTAACATTTTACATTAGTTTGGTACCTTTGTTACAATTGATGAAACATTATCATAATTATATTAGTAATTAAAGTCCATGGTTTATATTGGGGGTCACTCTTTGTGTTACATGGTTCTATGGTTGTTTGGTTGGTTTTTTTGTTTTTTGTTTTTTAAAGATTTATTTTATTTTATTTTATTTTATTTTATTTTATTTTATTTTATTT
>JAKSZT010053923.1:1587926-1878613 GCA_026826555.1 Tolypeutes matacus
TTTATTTTATTTTATTTTATTTTATTTTATTTTATTTTATTTTATTTTTATTTTTTTATTTTTTTGAGGTACCAGGGACCAGAGATTGAACCCAGGACCTTGTATGTGGGAAGCCGACACTCAATCACTAAGCTACATCAGCTTCCCTGAGTTCGTTTTTTCATTTGTTTTGCTTGTTGTTTGTTCTTGTTTTCTCAGGGGTCACTGGGAACTGAACCTGGGACCTCCCGTGTAGGAGGTGGGCACTCAACCGCTTGAGCCACATACCCTTCCAAAGATTTGTTTTTATTTATTTATTTCTCTCCCCCAACCCCCTCATTGTTTGCACTTGCTGTGTCTGTTCGTTGTGTGCTCCTTTTTAGGAGGCACTGGGAACCAAACCCAGGACCTCCCATGTGGGAGGGAGGTGCCTAATCACTTGAGCTACCTCCACTCCCTGATTTGTTGTGTCTCTCATTATGTTTTCCTCCTTGTGTCTCTTGTTGCGCCATCCTATTGTGTCAGCTCGCTGTCTTGCTTGTCTTCTTTAGTAGGCATCAGGAACTGAACCCGGGACCTCCCATGTGGTAGGCGGGAGCTCAGTCGCTTGAGCCACACCCGCTTCCCTGGTTGGTTTTTTAATTTTTATTGTGATAATGTATTCAACATAAAATTTCCTTTTTTAATCACTTTCAAGTATACAGTTCAGTGGTGTTGATTACATTCACAGTGCTGTGCTACCATGGCCACCATCCGTTACCCAAACTTTTCCATCACCCCAGACACACATTCTGTAGCCATTAAAGCATTAACTCTTCATACCCCAGCCCCTGATAACCTGTGTACTAGTTTCTGACTCTATGCCAACTCATCACTCTTTGATCTCTTATAATTCTTGAATTCTGGGGGACCATGCCCTTGATAATCTGGCAAAAGCCCCTCTCCTCAGGAAAGAACGTGCATGCACACTACACACAGACCCACAGAATGGTGCAGACACACTCAGTGGTGCACAGCTCCTCAGCCCAGCCACAAGCCCCAGATCTGTAACCCTGCCTTGACCTTTGTTTTGTCTCTACAACCTTCAAGTCTTTGACATGAGTGACAGATAAACTCAAGCACAAGATCTGGTCTTTCTTTGCCATATAAGAATGAATTAAAATCCTCCCTGGAGCTCTGCTTTTTCCTTACCAACAGTCTGGGTTGGATCATTTCCATTTATGACTGAGTGGTGCTTACCAAAACAGTCTTCTTGCTGAAAACCTCCTTGAAGCTTCTTTTGTTGACTTTAGGCATCAAACCTTCCTGTGCTTTTTGAGATCCCAGCCCATTTCCTTGGCCCTCCTTTCCTGAGACACTCCCTGCTTTCTTAGGCTAGGGTCCCGGAGCCCTGCGCTGGGGAAGCCTGGGGCAGTGAGACCCCAAAGGGAAGGACTCTGGCACCCGGTGGGCAGTCAGAGCCCACACATGCAGACCATGGGCCACGGGAGGCATGAAGCCACTAGGCAGCAGGCTCACCTGTGCAGTCAGTGAGCCATGGAGCCGGAATGTCCTCCCCAGTGCAGCTAAGTCCTGCTGTTGTATCCCCATAGAGCTGATGCAGACAGAGGTGCACCACGTGCGGACACTCAAGATCATGCTGAAGGTTTACTCCAGGGCCCTGCAGGAGGAGCTGCAGTTCAACAGCAAGGCCATCAGCCGCATCTTCCCGGGCGCCGACGACCTGCTGGAGATGCATAGCCAATTCCTCTCCCAGCTGAAGGAGCGCCGCCAAGAGTCCCTGGAGGAGGGCAGTGACCGGAATTACATCATCCAGAAAATCGGGGACCTCCTGGTCCAGCAGGTATCATGCACCAGGCTGGAGGAGCCCCTGCCCTGTCTCAGTTCCTTTCAATAATAAAAAGAAAATGGCCTCTATTTAATTGAGTGCCACAGGAACAGCTGTGCATCCATTCAACATTCTGGGAACATGGCGACCTAAATGGCAGGTGTATCTTGTGTTATTAATTGGCCAGTCGGTTGATTTTAGTTTTGGGCTTTTGAACTGCTGTGGTTTCGACTGTTGGAGGCGTATCTGAAGACCAGAGCTGCCTGGGATAGGGGTGTTGACCCCAAGCAATTGCTGCTGAGCCTAAGCCAGAATCAGCAGAGGAGAGCAGTCATCAACCTCTTCATCTGATCTCAGAGTGCTGGAAGCATTCTGGACCAGTTAATTAGAATTACTTAGAATACCCCTTTTGCCCTTTAAGTTTTCTGATATTCTTCAGCTTAACATTTTTGTCTCTTCTTGGATGTCAGGAAGTTTCAGAGCATCTGCAATGTAATGAAGCCCTTAGGCAGAAAGGTTTCTCGTTTTACCATTATTGTGCCTTGCAATTAGATACCCCGTACTGAACCGTTCTGTCTGAGTATGTGTCAGAAAAGAAAGTGAATTTGTAAGTAAATTCAATATTTATTTTGGCAGAGGCAGATGAACTAGATTAAAACACCCCGGCGGTTTTCATGTTTCATTTTGATAACATTGCCATTCTCTTCTTCATGTTAGTTTTCAGGTGAAAATGGAGAGAGAATGAAAGAAAAATACGGCATCTTTTGTAGCGGCCACAACGAAGCTGTCAGTCATTATAAGTTGTTGCTGCAGCAAAACAAGAAATTCCAAAACTTAATCAAGGTAAAAGAAAATTTGTTTAAAATTAAAAGCTTACCCACTTTGCTGTTGGTTTTTCCCACAGAATTCTAGAGCCTTAGGATCCTGTGATTGTCAGGTGCCTATGATAAACCAGTGATTTCCAAGTTCTTGTTTTGCTGATCTGTCAATGAAATCTTACGTAGAATCCCCTGGTATCTAGTAGTTTGCACCTTCCTGCACCAGAGTGGCTGTGAGAGGCCCCTGCAGGCCCTGGCACTATTTGGGTAACTCCAAATTTGCTTCAAGGGACAGCCCTGCTCCAGGAACCACCCTTCTAGAACCTTCAGCTTCTGGATGCTCTGGCTGTTTTAAGCCACTCCTTATTCTAAATCTTCCTTTTGTCCCTGCTCTCCTCCCCTCCCTGCTCCCCGTCTTCCCCATGGGGCCTATGGAATGAGCCTCATGCCTCTTCTGCCCGATAGCAAGCAAGTGCTCTGAGCCCAGAACCAAAACACTTTACTCAGCTGCAGTCAGCAGGGCCGAGTTAGACCCCACCTCCTGGATCCTCGAAAGTACTCTCTGGTTAACACCACATGACTTCTTCAGCAGCTGATGCACACTCAAATCCAAAACAAATCCTATCACCCATTACCTTGAACCATGGGGACTTTATTCTGAATTCATGTGCAACAACTAGCTATCTGTTTACAGTTAAGATTTACTCTCCACTCCCCCAAAAAATTTGTGTTTCATTATAATCACAATGGGTAGAAGTGAAAGGAAAAGAGCGACTTTGGGACCTAAATTCATCTGCTAAGCAGAAGACTGCCACCCAATATCCTGAGCCCGAGAAAGCTAAAGAGTGTCAGGGTTCTCGCGAAATAGAACAAAACAGACCAAGCTTTGTCTGCAGGATCTTACAAATCCCACAGTTACTCTCTGGTCCACTTGAGAAGCAGTTCTTTGTGATTTCTGGTATTCTAAAACTCATAGAAGAGCAAAAGAAGCAGGAGAAAGCAGAATGTGTGGTATGCTCTGAGGAGTACAGTAAGCTTCTCTGCTTCCCCACCCAAAAATGACTTCAGATGACTGCTTCTTTGGTCATTGTCTTCTTCTTTCTTCCTTCTTCCTTCTTTGTGCTTCCTTCTTCCTTCAACATATGTGCAACATAGCAGGTCCCATATTGCCACTTTCAAGTATACAATTCAGTGGTGTTAATTAACATTTACAATGTTATGCTACCATTACCATCTATTACCAAAATATTTCTATCACCCCAAATAGAAACTCTGGTATATATTAAGCAATAGCTTCCTAGTCCCTATCCCCACCCCTGCTTTGGTACTCTATAATCTACTTGTTGTCTCTATAAATTTGCATAGTCTAGACATTTCATATCAATGAACTCATACAATATTTGTCCTTTTGTGTCTGGCTTATTTCACTCAATGTGATTACTTCAGGGTTCATCCAGGTTGTTGCATGTATCAGAACTTCATTCCTTTTTACTGCTGAATAATATAGCATTGTATGTATACTCCACATTTTGTTTATCGAGTCTTCCATTGATGGACACTTGGGTTGCTTCCGCCTTTTGACTATTGTGAATAATGGTGCTGTGAACATTGGTATGCAACTATCTATCCAAGTTTCTGCTTTCAATTCTCTGGGGTCTATACTAGGAAGTAGGATTGCCCGGTCATATGGAAATTCTATGTTTAACTTTTTGAGGAACTGCCAAACTGTTTTCCACAGTAGCTGTACCATTTTGCTTGCCCACCAACAATGCACGAGGGTTCCTATTTCTCTGCGTCTTTACCAAATCTTGATTTTTTCCATTTTTTAAATACTAGCTATTCTAGTGAGTGTGAAGTGGTATCTCACTGTGTTATGATTTGCATGTCCCTTATGGCTAATGATGTTGAGCATCTATTCATGTGCTTATTGATTATTTGTATATATCTTTTTAGGAGAAATATCAATTCAGTCCTTAGTCCATTTTTCAATTGGTGGTTTGTCTTTTTGTTTTTGAGTTGTAGGAGTTTTTAATATATTTTGGAAATTAAACCTTTCTCAGATATGGGATTACTGGTTTTCAAATATTTTCTCCTATTCTCTAGGGTATCATTTTCACTTTCTTTTGATGTCCAATTTGTTTATTTTTTCTTTTGTTGCTCGTACTTTCAGTGTATAGTCTTAAGAATCCATGACTTTATACAAGGTCCTAGAGATAATCCCGTTTTCTTCTAGTTTTATGGTTTTACTTATTATATTTAGGTCTTTGATCATTTTGAACTAATTTTTATATGTGGTGTGAGGAAGGGTTCACTTTCACTCTTTTGCATATGGATATCCAGTTTTCCCAACACCATTTGCTGAATAGGCCATTCTTTCCCCATTGAGTGGACTTGGCACCCTTGTCAAAAATCAGTTGGCCATAAGTGTAAGAGTGTGTTTCTGAACCCTCAATTCAATTCCGTTGGGCTATATGTCTGTCCTTGTGCCAGTACCACACTGTTGATTACTGTAACTTTGCAATAAGCTTTGAAATCGGGAAGTATGAGTCCCCCAATTTTGTTCTTCTTTTTCCATATGGTCTTGGCTATTCAGGGTCCCTTGGCCATCCATATGAATTTGATGATTGGCCTCCATTTCTGTGAAGAAGGCTATTGGAAGTTTGATTGGGAGTCCATTAATCTGTAAATCATATTGAGTAATACTGACATCTTAGCAATACTTAGTCTTCCAATCCGTGAACACAGAATGACTTTCCGTTTATTCTGGTCTTCTTTCATTTCTTACAACAATGTTTTGTAGTTTTCCATGTACAAGTCCCTTATATCTATAGTTATATTTATTCCTAGATACTTGATTGTTTTAGTTGTTATTGTAAATGGAATTGTTTTCTTGATTTCCTTCTTGGATTATTTATTGCTGGTATATAGAAACACCACTGATTTTTATGTGTTGACCTTATATACCTTACAACTTTCTGAATTTGTTTATTAGCTCTAATAGCTTTCTTGTAGATGCTTCAGGATTTTCTATATGTCAGATCATGTCATCTTCCTTTCCAATTTAGATGCCTTTTATTTCATTTTCTTGCCTAGTTGCTCTGACTAGAACTTTCAGTACAATATTGAATATTAGTGATGAAAGTGGGCATCCTTGACTTGTTCCTGATCTTAGGGGAGGAGCATTCAGTTTTTCACCATTTGAGTATGATATATTGTGGGTTTTTCATATATACCCTTTATCATATTGAAGACATTTCTTTCTATTCCTAGTTTTCTAAATGTTTTGATCAAGAAGGGGGTGTTGGATTTTGTCAAACATCGGCATCAATTGAGATGTTCGTGTCTGTTTTTACCTTCGTTCTATTTAATGTAGTGTGTAACATTGATTTTCTTATGTTGAAGCACCCTTGCATTCCTGGGATAAATCCATTGGTCATAGTATATAATTCTTTTTTTTTTTTTTTTTTTTTCCACTTTATTTTATACATTTAATAATTGAAAATATAAATAATAATTAAAAATAAGAAATACAGTTGAATAAAAACATACATTTCTCAATTGAGTGTGCTGGATACGTATATTTTTTTTTTAATCATACAATGTGTTACACAAGGTATATGGTTCATAGTAACGCAAACATACAGTATCTGTCCTTTTGTGTCTGGCTTGCTTCACTCACCATAACGTCCTCCAGGTTCATCCATGTTGTCATATGCTTTATGACTTCATTTCTTCTTATAGCTGCATAATATTCCCTCGAGTAAATACAAGAGTTTTTTTATCTGTTCATTGGTTGATAGACACCTGGGTTGTTTCCAACTTTTAACAATTGTGAATAATGCCACTATGAACTAGGTGTGCATGTGTCTGTTGGTGTCACTGCTCTCAGTTCTTCTGGATATATACCCAGGAGTGGTATTGCAGGGTCACGTGGCAAGACTATATTCAAATTCTTTAGAAACTGCCAAACAGTCCTGCACAGTAGCTGTACCATTCTGCATTCCCACCAACAATGAATAAGTGTTCCTATCTCTCCACATCCTCTCCAACACATGTAGTTCTCTGTCTTTTTAATAGTGGCCATTCTGATAGGTGTGAAATGATATCTCATTGTAGTTTTGATTAGCATTTCCCTAATCATTAGTCATATTGAGCATTGTTTCATATGTTTTTTTTTGCTATTTGTATTTCTCCTTTGGACAAATGTCTATTTGAGTCTTTTGCCCATTCTTTTTTTTTTTTGAAAGCAATATCCAAGGTTTACTTTATACCTATTCAAATGTTGAATAACTCTTGTGTCTCTTGTGTATTTTTTTTTTAAGATACTTAGATTACACAAATGTCACATAAAAAAAATAGGGGGTTCCCATATGCCCTGATCCCCACACCTCCCACATTTTCCCACATTAACAGCATCCTTCATTAGTGAGGTACAGTCATTGCAATTGATGAACACATTTTGGAGATTTGCCACTAAATGTGGATTAAAGTTTACATTGAGTTTACACTCTCTCCCACCCAATTCTATAGGTTATGACAAGATGTATAATGGCCTGCATCTGTCGTTGCAATGTCATTCAGGACAATTCCCAAGTCCCAAAATTGCCCCTGTATTACACCTTTTTTTTCCCTCTCCCTGCCTTCAGAACCTACAGTGGCCACTGCCTTTCAATGATATAATTTCTTCCATTGCTAGAATCACAATAAGTCTATAATAGAATACCAGTAAGTCTACTTTAGTCCATAGTTAATTCCCCAATCCTGAGGATTCTGGGATGGTGATGTTCACTCCACCTGTAATTGAGAGGAGGCTGCAATCCCATGGGGCTGATGGATGGGACTCTCTTGCTTGCAGTTGTAGACTCTTTCGGTTCCTTGGAATAGTAATCATCCCTCATCACCTCCTTGTTGGTTGTCCTGGATGAGACCAATGAGATGTCGCAATTCTGTTGAGATTCAGGGCCCAGCTGGCACATGGACAGCCCAAAGATTTAAGTCCCTTGGATGTACACATACCAACTCTAGTACTAATTATAGGTTCAAATAGAAGGACAGAAGAACCATGTGTAGGGAAAACACAACTGAGTCCAACTCTGTCACACTGGGGAGCATAAATTCCAAAGTAGGACCCACTGGCAAGGCATCAAGCTCCTGAGCTATCTGTCCTGACTCTAGTGTCTGAATGTCTCCAGAGCCCTCACTATTTGTTTTGCCCATTCTTTAAATGGGTCGTTTGTCTTTTTGTTGTTGAGTTGTAACATCTCTTTAGATATCCTGGATATTGGGGGGCGGATGTGGCTCAAATGGTTGGGCGTCCGTCTGCCATATGGAGGGACCTGGGTTCGATCCCCGGGACCTCCTGGTAAAATTAAAAAAAAAAAAAAGATATCCTGGATATTAAACCCTTATCGGACATTCTCCCATTGAGTTGGCTGTCTTTTCACCCTTTTGACAAAGTCCTGGGAGGTGCAAAAGTGTTTAATTTTGAGGAGGTTCCATTTATCTAATTTTTCTTTTGTTGCACGTGCTTTGGGTTTAAGGTCCAAGAAACCACCACCTACTACAAGGTTGTGAAGGTGTTTCCCTACATTTTCTTCTAGTAGTTTTATGGTCCTGGCTTTTATTTAGGCCTTTGATCCATTTTGAGTTGATTCTTGCATAGGGAGTGAGATAGGGGTCCTCTTTCATTCTTTTGGTTATAGATATCCAGTTCTCCCAACACCATTTGTTGAAGAGACTGTTTTTTCCCATCAGCGTGGGCTTGGTAGGTTTGTCAAAAACCAGTTAACCGTATAGGTGAGGATTTATTTCTGGATTCTCAAGTCTATTCTACTGATTAATATTTATATCTTTATTCCAGTACCATGCTGTTTTGACCACAGAAGGTTTTTTTTTCAGGCAGTGAAATTCCTCCCGTGTCACTCTTCTTTTTAGAATGCTTTTGGCTATTCAGGTGCACTTTGCCTTCCAAATGAATTGGGTAGTTACCTTCTCTATTTCTATAAAGTAGGCTGTTGGAATTTTGATTGGTATTGCATTGAATCTATAAATCAATTTGGGTAGAACTGACATCTTCATGATATTTAGTCTTCCAATCCATAAACATGGAATGTCTTTCCGTTTATCTTTTCATTGATTTAGCATTGCTTTATAGTTTTCTGCATATAGGTCCTGTACCTTTGGTTAAATTAATTACTAGGTATTTGAGTCTTTTTGCTGCTATTGTAAATGGAATTTTTCCCCTGATTTCGTCCTCAGATTATTCAGTACTAGTGTACAAAATCGTTACTGATTTTTGCATGTTAATCTTGTATCCTGCCACATTGCTGAACTCATTTATTAGCTCATGTCGCTTTGTCATGAATACTTTAGAATTTTCTAAATACAAGATCGATCATGTCATCTGCAAATAGTGAGAGTTTTACTTCCTCTTTCCCTATTTGGATGTCTTTAATTTTTCTTGTGTATTTGTCCTAGCTAGAACTTCTAGTACAATATTGAATAACAATAGTGACAGTGGGCATCCTTGTCTTGTTCCCAATCTTAGAGGGAAAGCTTTCAACCTTTCCCCATTGAGTACAATGTTGACTGTAGGTTTTTCATATATGCCTTTTATCCAGTTTAGGAATTTTCTTTCTATTCCTATCTTTTGAAGTATTTTTATCAAAAAAAAAGGATGCTGGATTTTGTCGAATGCCTTTTCTGCATCAATTGAGATGATCATGTGGTTTTTTCCTTCAATTTGTTAATGTGGTGTGTTACATTGATTGATTTTCTTGTGTTGAACCAGCCTTGCATACCAGAAATAAATCCCACTTGATCGTGATGTATAAGTCTTTTGATATGATATTGGATTCAATTTGTAAGTATTTTATTGAGAATTCTTGCATCTATGTTCGTTAGAGAGATCGGTCTATAATTTTCTTTCTTGTAGTTTCTTTATCTGGCTTTGTATTAGGGTGATGGTGGCTTCATTAAATGTATTGGGAAAAAATAAAAAATTAAAATTAAAAAAAAAAAAATGTATTGGGTAATTTTCCCTCCTCTTCAGTTTTTTGGGAGCATTTAAACAGGATTGGTATTAATTCTTTTTGAAATGCTTGGTAGGATTCACCTGGGAAGCCATCTGGTCCTGGACTTTTCTTGATGGGAGATTGACGACGGATTCAATCTCTGTAAATGTGATTGGTTTGTTAAGTTCTTATATTTCTTGTCGCGTCAGTGTAGGTTGTTCGTGTGTAGGAATTTGTCCATTTCATCTAGGTTGTCTAGTTTGTTGACATACAGTTTCTCATAACATCCTCTTCTGGTCCTTTTTATTTCTGTGGGATCAGTCGTAACTTCCCTCCTTTCATTTCTGACTGTATTTGCATCTTTTTTTCTTTGTTAGTCTAGCTAGGGGTTTGTCAATTTTATTCATCTTCTTAAAGAACCAGCTTTTGGTTTTGTTGATTTTCTGTATTGTTTTTTTGTTCTCAATTTTCTTTATTTCTGCTCTAATCTTTGTATTTCTTTCCTTTTCCTTGCTTTGGAATTGGTTTGCTGTTCTTTTTCTAATTTCTCTAGTTGTTCGGTTAAATCTTTGAGTTTAGCTCTTTCTTCTTTTTTAATATAGGCATTTCCCTCTCAAGACTGCCTTCACTGTATCCCATAAGTTTTGATAAGTTGTGTTCTCGTTTTCATTTTTCTCAATATATTTGTGAATTTCCTTTTTTCTTTCCTAATATTGATTTCCAGTTTCATTCCATTATGATCTGAGAAGGTGCTTTGTACAATTTCAATCTTTTTATATTTTTGAGTGCTGCATTGTGACCTAACATGTGGTCTATCCTGGAGAAAGATCCATGGGCACTTGAGAAGAATGTCTAACCCACTGAGTTTGGATGCAGCATTCTATATATATCTGTTAGGTCTAACTCATTTATCATACTGTTCAGGTTCTGTTTCCTTGTTGATCTTCTGTCTAGTTCTATCTAATGATGTGAGTGGGATGTTGAAGTCTCCAACGATTATTGTAAAGATGTCTATTTCTCCCTTCAGTTTTGCCAGAGTTTGTCTCATGTATTTTTGAGACACCTGGTTAGGTGCATAGATATTTATGACTATTATGTTTTCCTGGTGGATTGTCCCTTTTATTAATATATAATGGCCTTCTGTATCTCTTATAACTTTTTTGCATTTAAATTCTGTTTTGTCTGATATTAGTATATCTACCCCTGCTCTCTTTTGGTTAGCATTTACGTGGAGTATCTTTTTCCAGCCTTTCACTTTCAGCCGGTTTGTATCCCTGGGTCTAAGGTTAGTTTCTTATAAGCAGCATATGGTGGCTCATGGCTTTTTATCCATTCTTTCAGCCTGTATCTTTTGATTGGGAAGTTTCGTCCATTCATATTCCATGATATTACTATAAGTGGATTATTTACTTCCACCATTTTATTCTTTGGTTTTCATATGTCATATCATATTTTTTGTGTCTTTTTACTTTTTTGGTTATCTTTTCTGCTATTCTTTATTCTGTACTCTCTTCCAAGCCTCTCTCTCCTGTCTTTTCTTTCAGGCTGTAAGGCTTCCTTTAATATTTCCTGCAAGATAGATTCTTTTTTACGAACTCTCTTAGTTTCTGTTTGTTTGTGAATATTTTATACTCTCCTTCATATATGAAGGACAGTTTTGCTCAATAAAGAATTCTCAGCTAGCAGTTTTTCTCTTTCAGTATCCTAATTGTATCATACCACTGTCTTGCCTCCATAGTTTCTAATGAGAAATCTGTGCTAAGTCTTACTGGGCATCCCTTGTATGTGATGGTTTGCTTCTCCCTTGCTGCTGTCAGAATTTTCTCTTGATCTTTGAATTGACATTCTGAGTAGTATATGTCTTGGAGTAGGTCTGTTCGAATTTATTCTGATTGGGGTATGGTATATTTCTTGGACATGTATGTTCATTTCTTTCATGAGAGTTGGGAAATTTTCTACTATTATTTCCTCAAATACTCTTTCTGCCCCTTTTCCCTTTCCTTCTTCTTCTGGAACTCCTATGACACGTATATTGTTGCATTTTGTATTGTCATTCAACTCCCTGAGCCCCTGTTCAATTTTTCCCATCCTTTTCTCTCTCTGTTCTTTTCTGTCTTCAATTTCAGCTGTTCTGTCTCTGGTATCACTCATTGTTTCTTCTATCATTTCAAGTCTTCTTTTGTATGCCTCTTGTGTGTGTTTTATCTCACCTACTGTGTCTTTCATTCCTATGACCTCTGTTACTTTTCTGATAAGGATTTCAGATTCCTTTCTGGCTCCCAGGGCAAACAATGGCAGGGCCCCACCCAGCCTGGAAGGGCTGGTGGGACACAGCAGACCAAATTTGTGGGTCAGAATCTGAGTCAGCCCTAGGCTATGTCCCTCTTGCTCCCCTTTCCTGGGGTGATGGATCCCTCGAGCCCCCTTTGTCTGTAGCAGCAGGCCCAGAGGCCTGAGTTTTCTAAATTGTCTTTAGTTGGGGGAGGGTGCCAGCAGCAGCCGCTGGTTTCAACTCACAGTTCTGTCATTGTGATTCCCCTCCTTTGACCCTCTCTCCTCTAGGCCATGTCCAGCCTTCACCTCATGTACTAAACCCTAGAAGATCTTTTTCTAGGCTGTTTCTGCCTGTCCTCTAGCTAATTTTATGGGAAAGAAGAGAGTCCCGTGTCTTTCTAGTCCACCATCTTCCCGGAAGTCCAGTATATAATTATTTTAATGTACTGTTGGATTCAGTTTGCTAGTATTTTGTTCTGGGTTTTTGCATCTCTAATCATAAGGAATATTGGTTTGTAATTTTCTTTTCTTGTGGTGAATTAGGATGATGCCAGCCTCATAGAATGAGTTAGGAGGTGTTCCTTCTTCTTCATGTTTTTTTTTTTTCCTTTGGAAGAGTTTGAGCAGGATTGGTATTAAATCTTATTTAATTATTTGGCAAAGTTCACCAAAGACAGACAAAAGCTATCTGGTCCTGGGCTTTTCTTTCTTGGGAGAATTTTGATTACTCATTCAATCTCTTTACTTGTTATTGGTCTGTTGGGGTCTTCTATTGCTTCTTGAGTCAGTGTAGGCAATTTGTGTGTTTCTACGAATTTGTCTACTACATCTAGGTTATCCAACTTTTTGGCATGTAATTGCTCAAAATATTCTCTTACAATCTTTTTTATTTTTGTGGAGTCAGTAGTAATGTCCCTACTTTTGTTTCTGATTTGTTATTTGCATCTTCTTTCTTGTCTGCCTAGGTAAGGGTTTGTCAATTTTATTGATCTTCATGAACATTCCTTATCTCTTGTTTTTCTAGTCTATTTCATTTGTCTCTGCTCTTATCTTTACTATTTCCTTCATTTTGCTCAATTTGGGTTTAGTTTGGTTTGGTTTTCTTTTTCTAATCTTTCAGTTGTGAGGTTAAGTTATTGATCTGAGATCTTTCTTCTTTTTTAATGCAAGCATTTACCACTATAAATTTCCCTCTCAGTTACTGCCTTTGCTGTACCCTATAAGCTTTTTTATGTTGTGTTTTCATTTTCATTCATCTCAAGATATTTCTTAATTTCCATTTTGATTTCTTCTTTGACCCATCAGTTGCTTAAGAATGTATTATTTAATTTTCACATATTTGTGAATTTTCCAGTTCTTCCTCTGTTTTTGATTTCTAGCCTCATTCTGTTGTGGCCAGAGAAGATACTTGGTATGATGTCAGTCTTTTTAAATTTATCAAGACATGTGTGGCAGTTTGATGTAATTATGAATTCCAAAAATATAATTGAATCATGCTTGTAAACCGATCTGTTAATCTGGGCATGATTAAGTTAGGATTAGGGCATTGAGCCCCACCCCTTGGTGGGTGGGGAATTGAATATAAAAGGCAAGACAAAGGACAGTTGAAGCAGTCTTTTGAGAAGCAGTTTTGATATTGGAAAGAAGGCCCCAGGAGAAGAGAAGCAAGCCGTTTGCCTGATCGTCTACAGCTGACCTTGTGGAGGAAACAGGAGCTAAGCCCGGAGAGAAACGCAGCCCCGGGAAGAGAGGAACCCCAGAAGCCTGAACCCTGGCAAACGCCAGCAGCTGTCTTGCTCTAACACATGGCAATGGACTGTGGTGGGAGAAGAAACTTAACGCTTTATGACCTGGTATCTGTGGACTCCTACCCCAAATAAATACCCTTATAAAGACCAACCCATTTTTGGTATTTTACACTAGCACCCCTTTGGCTGACTAATACAACATGTGATCTCACACATGGCCTATTCTGGAGAATGATCCATGTACACATCAGAAGAATGTGTATTCTGCTGCTGTTGGGTGAAGTATTCTATATTTGACTCTTAGGTCTAGGTGGCTTATAGTATCATTCAAGTCTTCTGTTTCCTTATTGATCTTCTGTGTAGATGTTCTATCTGTTATTGAAAATGATGTGTTAGAATTTCCTACTATTAATGTAGGACTATCTATTTCTCCCTTGAAATATGCCAATATTTGCTTCCAGTATTTTAGGGCTCTGCTCTTAGGTACATATTTATTTAGAATTATTATCCTATTGATTAATTGACCCTTTAATCAATATATAGTATCCTTCTCTGTCCCTTGTAACATTTTTTTGCTTAAATAAATTCTATTTTATCTCATAGTATAGTCACCCCAGCTCTCTTTTGGTTACTGTTTGCTTGGGACATTTTTTCTATCCTTTTGCTCTCGGCATACTTGTCTTTGAATTTGAGGTGAGTCTCTTGTGAACAGCATATAGTTGGGTTATGGTTTTTTAACGATTCTGCCAATCTCTGCCTTTTGACTGGGGAGAGTTCAATCTATTTACATTTAAAGTAAGTACTGATAATGCAGGACCATTTTGCTCTTTGATTTTTCTATGTTTTATACCTCTTTTGTCCCTAGGTTCTTCCATTACTGCTTACTTTTGTATTTAGTGAGCATTTAGAGTCCCTTATTTACTTCTGGGACTCTTTTTCAAATATTTCCTTCATAGTTACCATAAGGCTTAAATATAACATTCTGAATCTATAGCAGTCTTATTTTATTTGATACCAACTTGACTTCAATAGCATGTTATATTATATAGCTATGTTCTTCTATCCCTTTCCCCCTCACTTTTAATATTCTTCTTGTCATAAATTATGTCTTTATGCATTGTCTATATTTTAGTTTGCTAAAAGCTGCTGGCTTTTGGCTTTTACAATGGGAATTTATTAGGTTAAAAGCTTACAGTACTGAGGCTGTGAAAATGTCCATATCAAAGCATCATCAGAGATGCTGCCTTACTGGCTGACAAGGTGCCCTCTGGGAACTAATGGTTTCCTTGGCTGTCCTGGTATTGTTCCTTTGGGGGATTCCCTGGATCCACAGGCAGTGGAGTGATGTGCACATCATCATGGATGCAAACTTGAAAGAGTTGCTGGAAATAGAGTGGATGATAGAATTTTATGCTCCATGGTGCCCTGATTGTCAGAATCTTCGACCAGAATGGGAAAGTTTTGCTGAATGAGGTGAAGATCTTGAGATTTAATGTTGCAAAAGTAGATGTCACAGATCAGCCAGGACCTAGTGGGCGATTTATCATAACCACTCTTCCTACTGTTTGTCATTATAAGGATGGTAAAGTTAGGTGCTGTCAGGGCTCGAGATTAAGGACTTCATAAACTTTATAAACGAAAAAGAGTGGAAAAGTATTGAATCTGTTTCATCATGGCTTGGTCCAGGTTATATTGTGTGTCAGCACTCTTTTGGCTGTCTATGTGGATCAGGACTTGCTGTAACTATTTTATTGAAAACCTTGGAATACCAGTTTGGGGATCATATACAGTTTTTTATTTGGCAACTCTGCTTTCAGGACTATTATTAGGACTTTGTATGATATTTGTGGCACATTGCCTTCGTCCTTCAAAGAGGCTCAGTTCACAACCATACCCTTCAAAAAAATTACTACCAGAGTCTTCTCAACCTTTGAAAAAAGTGGAGGAGAAACAAGAGGCCAATGAAGATGTTTCAGAAGAGGAAGTAAAGAACGAACAAACAGCGAAGGCTTTCCACAGAATGCCTTGAGATGTTTTGTGGGTCCTTCATTGACCACAGACAAATCCTAATAATTTTTATAAATATCTTAATATTATGATTTTGACAAAAACAGAAGATTGATCATTTCTTTTGGAGCAAACTGACTTACTTTTGCACTGTAAGGTTCAGTCTAGATTGTTATTAGATTGAGCAATCTACCTTCAGAAAATAAAAGTAGCACCAGGTATATAAGTTTGACATATGATTTATGTATGGTGGTAAAAATCTGGTGCCAAGCAATATTTTTTTTTAATGAGGTACTGCTGGGGGTTGAACTCAGGGTCTCGTACATGGGAAACAGGTATTCAACCACTTGAGCTACATCTGTTCCCAATAAAATTTGAATATATTTTTTTAATATTAACCTGGTTCAAGTCTGAGTTGAGAATTTATATTTCCTAAGTATTACATTATTGAGGTATTTAAGAAGATGTACAACGAATTTATGTTAGGGAAAAATATTTCATTTGATATAATTTTTCTCAGTTAAACTGTGTGGAAAAAAGAACATATTTCCAGTAAGTGGGAATTTTCTCCATTGTCTCAAGAAATGTATATTTCACTGACAACTCTGTGGTCTTTTTAGAGATATAGTCCAAAATTTACTCATTTTTAGATTATGCAATCAATAAAAACTACCTTAATTTAATTACAGTTTCTACACATAATTACTACAGCATATGCTACTGATTTAGGAAGTTTTTATAAATTCGTGGTATTGTCTTAATTTCCATAAAGGTTGTTAATTGTTTTGTCCCTCAATGTATAGTATTTTATTTTCCAAATTGGATGCTCATTTCCTGGAAATTTTCATTTTTTGGTAAATAGTACTTTTTCTTTGGTTCAAATTGATAAAGTTTACTGATAGATCCTTAAACTTGAAGAACTGTCTATGGATAACTTAAAAGTTTAGCTATTCGGCTCAGATTTTACTTCATTCTTGTTGAACCTCTACTTGTACTTATTTAAAAAAATTTTTATTTGAAGGTCAACATACCTGATTTTTATTTGGTGTTGTAGAAAAGCCTTCATATTTTACATTTTAAAAATTCACAGAAGCTTAAATTGATATAAAAATTAACATTCTACTCAGGAGAAAGCATCTTATAGTATATGTTTTCAATGTATTTTTATCTCCATATACAGAAAGTTCTTAATTGATTCTACAAAGCCTGTGTCTGCTTGATGTTTTAAAATTATAACGTTTTTATGTTTTTGAAAAGACAGACTCTACCTTCTATTGTACTTTTTTGACCCCTTAGAGCATGTGGTATTTCGCACATGCATATCAGCAGGATGGAATATTTAGTGTATTTTCAGGCAGTTTTTCACTTTACAGGAAAGAAGTTTGGGAGTAGGATAATGAACAATTGTATTAGCCACTAGAAGATGAAAGGCTATAAGTATGCAGAATGAATCAGCTAGCCTTTATGTAATAGACATTTTCTGTAATGTCTCCTTTCTTTGAGATTCTGCTGCTGTGTGAATCTATTAGACTTATAGTATCATAATGTGCAAGTTTTCTCTAAAGTTCTCCTTTACAATGTTCTTCTCACATTGAGGAGTCTGAATGTGTAATAATTTTGTGATGCTTTAGAAAAATATTCCAAGCATGAAATCAACTTTTCTAAGCACTTCAGTTAAAAAAAAAAAAAACTAACAAAAACAGCTTTCGGTCTGTAGTCTGGCTCTGTGTTGGAACAGCCTGAGGCAAAAGTGTAGGGTCCTCTCCAAATTTTTCTGAGCATGTCTTGTCCTGGACATGTCTTGACCCGGGCATGTATCTCATGACCTTAGGAAATCTCCTGTTTATGTGGACCCAAATGCTTCCTCTTCTCCCTCTGAAATAGTCTTTTCTCCTGGTGTGGGCTGCTCTATTTTATGTCTTAAATCCAGTAGGCCTTTATACCTGGCCACTGTGATGTCATTGTTTATTACACTGATTTAGCTGCCTGCAATCTGTTTCTACATGCTGGGCAAGTTCTGGGACAGAAGGTCAGAAATGAATGTCCTGGTTCAGGAATTTCAGGCAGCCACCAGATGGGTTAGTACAGACACACATGCACCCAGCATGGGCATAGTGGTTACTCTGCTTCCTCCAGATCTAGGACTAGAGAACTTCAGTGAACATGCAGGCCGCTCCACACTGAACTGGGGAGACGTAGGGGAAGGGCCAGCAACAGTACCACAAGGTTTTCATACTGGTATTTACAGTTAAGTTGCCTTTTTCTTGATTTGGCGCTTACCCTGTTACTGCAACCCTTGAGCTATTTTCCAGCGCTCTGAGAAAGATGGTTATGCCAGTTTTTGCTAGTTGTATAAAGATTCTATGGGGGATAGAACCCTGGACTATCTCATTCTGCCATCTGGTTGACACCATGTCCACTTCTTTGGTTCTTAACCAGAAGTGTGCTTCAGAAGCCACTAGCCATATGCCCAGTCCTGGAGAATTTTGATGCTGTCTTCTTTCCGTGTGTGTATGCGTATGTGTGCTTGCGTGTGACAGCTCAATAGGTAATTCCAATAATCAGCCTCTGACTGGTTCTTGCTTCTTCTTAATGGTTCTGCAGGGGCCCTCGTTCACACAGCAGGTGATGCCGCCTTTACTCCTGTGGCCTTTTTGTATACAGCAGGTGATCCCTGCTTTCAGGTATCCAATGACTGTCCCCAAATATTAGCCATCCCACCACCACCACCCCTAAAGCAGCAAAGTTAAGATCCCGGTGAGCAGCAAAAGGAAAAAGCCCCCTGCCTTGGTAACCAGTCATTAACTGGTTTGGGGGGAGAAAAGATGATAATACGGTTGTTTTTATTTTCCATTTTATAGAAAATAGGCAACTTTTCCATCGTGAGGCGGCTTGGTGTTCAAGAGTGTATTCTTCTGGTTACTCAGCGCATAACCAAATACCCAGTTCTGGTGGAGCGCATAATTCAGAACACAGAAGGTACAGTAGCTCTCCTCATTTCCTTGCCCATTAGGTGCTGCCGGGAGCTCTCTGCCTGCCTGCTCCCGATTTTAGCAGTTGATTAGATAAACGCCCTTCAGTACTTTTGTCTCTGGTTATCTGAATTGGTTCAGCACTCATTAATCAAGCACCAACTGTGCAGAATCTACTGGGCTAGGTGGTCAGCACCATGAAGGCAGCAGCTGGGTGGTATTTGCCCATTGTGGTCCCCCAGCTCCTAACATAGGCTGGGCCACAGCAGGCACTCACTCAGTAACTATGGAGTGGGTGGATGGATAGAAACACTTTTGGGTGATCCAGACAGGAACAGAGGTGGCCTATCACATGACCATGGTCATGCAAAGGTTGTATTTCGAGCCAGGCAAGCACAGAGAAAGGACATGCAGCCTGGCCAGGAGTTCTTGGGGGCTAGGAAAATGCTGGCACCTCCCACAACTACAGGAGATTTGGAATATAGGGAGATGAGCAAGTTCCCCCTCCATGAAAGCCATGTCTGTGGAGTGGGGAGGAGCCAGCTCTTGGGAATGACAGAAGGTTGAGGGAGTTTGTTGTGAGGAACTGGAGGACTTGGGGGAGTTTGTTTACCAAGGAGTAGCCGGCCAAGCTATGCAGGGGAGTTTTTGTCCCTTGAATTGCATCTTAACTCATGCATTAAACCTATGCTCTGTCATGGTAAAATGGAAATACTGAGCTGTTGCATTTGTTTTGGAGAAACATTTACTGCTCACATTATAGTTGGAGAGTTCTATAGTTGATTCTTGAGGGTTCTCTGAGCCACAGGCTCAGGTAATGAACTTCACAGACCCAATAGATGTGACCGCTTCTGTTGTATGAAAGGTGCTAACTCTGCTGTATGTGACAGCTGGCACTGAGGACTATGAAGACCTGACCCAGGCCCTGACTCTCATCAAAGACATCATCTCACAAGTGGATGCCAAGGTCAGTGAGTGTGAGAAAGGCCAGCGCCTTAGGGAGATCACAGGGAAGATGGACCTGAAGTCCTCCAGCAAACTCAAGAATGGGCTGACTTTCCGCAAGGAGGACATGCTGCAGCGGCAGCTCCACCTGGAGGGCACGCTGTGCTGGAAGACTACATCAGGGCGCTTGAAAGGTAAAGCCCTGCCCCAGCCACCCCCGGGGTTACTGGGCACCATCTCTTTTTGTTTTTTTTTTTATTGTGGGTAAAAATCAAATTTTTCACAGTACATACCAATATTTGTAAAATGATATATAAATATATATGCATATATGTGCATTTGCTTTCATAAATGTTATTTATATATATATATATATATATATATTTTTTTTTTTAAAGGTGCTTAGATTACCTAGATATTACACAGAAATTACAGGGATTCCCATGTTCCCCACCCCCCACACCTCCCACAACATCCCACACAAACATCCTTCATCAGTGTGGCACATCCCCCGCAATGGATATACACATCCTGGGGCCTTGCCACCAAGCATAAGCCACAGTTCAAATCGTAGACCACACTCTCTACCACACAGTTCTGCATGGTATATGCTGATGTAAAATGGTCTACATCTGTCGCCGCAACACCACTCAGGACAACCCCCAAGTCCCGAAAAAGGCCCTGTTTTTCAACTGCCCTTCCCCTCCCAGACTGGGTACCATCTTGGATCCATGAACACCATCTTGGGTCTCTGGGCACTGGCTGACAGAGCCACTGCAGCCCAGCTGTTGCATGGCCAGAGGGAGGTTACCTGTTGAGTCCAGGTTTGCTTAGGCAGCCAGGGATGTAATAAGAACAAGGCAGTAATAACAGCATCCTCTCTCTGGTCTTTGAATCAGTGTGGTATGAACCAGAAGGACCTTAGATGTAAAAGGGCACCCTGACCAAGCCCTTGAGTTCCAAACAAAAACCAAAGGCACTGGCATCACAACACCCCAATTTTAGCAGAGACCCCAGGGTTCCAAACAAGTTTAGCTGGAGTCCAGTGCAGTCATGGGCCTGGCTGCAGTGAGCCCTTTATTTGGGCTAGCAAAACCCACTTTCTGCGGAAGGGCCCCAGTATAGGCAGAATACACCACCAGGGCTGCTGACTCAGTGTCCCCAAGAATCCCAGTCTCTACTTCAGAGTGTGTGCTGAACCCCTCTTTAAAAACCCATGTTGCATTTCCTGGTCAGAGAGCACTCAGGCCTCATCCCTGAGTTTCCTTCCCATGTTATAAGCCTCTAGAAATATCCCAACCTGTTTTTCCATTGGCATCAGCATCTTGAAGGATCTTTTGGAGAGTATTTGAGATAGCTAAATGACAGAGTACGTCTGTTCTTGATTTGAGTGGACATGGATTCAGCAAAGATAATGTAGTGCCTCAGTGCGCCAGGCACAAGCTGAGTGGTGGAAATACACCCAGCCAGTTAAGACCTGGTCCCTGCCCTCATAGGGCTTTTAGATAGCACAGCAGAAAGAGAGAAATAAACAGAAAAATTCATAGTTAGAAACTCAGTGACTGCTTTAAAAGAAGCCAGCAGGCTGCAGTGCAAGCAAATGATGTGAAGAAAACATATCTGAGTCTGGGGAATCAGAAGTTCCACTGGAAAGTAATTACACTTCCCGCCAGCACGAGTGGTCCTATGGAAAACTCACCTCACAAGTTGCTTATTGAGGGACAAGCCACACTGTGCGGGAGGCAGTGTGGCATCCACACAGGGACAAGACAGCAAGCCTGCGGCCACCAGGAACTCAGGGACCCGGGGGACTGAGACAAACCCTTGCTTGCATCACTGTAGGAGAAAGCAGGATGCAAGGGTCCAGACCTAGGGTTCCTTCTGGTTTGTGAAATCAGAGTGAGAGAATCACAAAGATCAGGCCCAGTGGACTCCAGGAAAACAGAGGAATGTCAAAGGGAGGTGGGAGCCCTGATTCCACGGTGAACATATGGAGCGGGAGGGGCTGCAGGGACTTCTCAGAGGAGACAGCAGCTATTCATTGGTGCTCACTGTCGAAATCCAGGAAGATGTTCGGGAAGGGGTGACATAGAGGGAAACGCTTAGCCTCATGCAGAAACACACGTTGCTGGGTTAAGAGTGTCTAAGATGATCTTTCCATGGCGCTCCATTCTTTCTGGGATGTAAGTCTGGGCCTTGGCTGTCAACAAGACCCACCCACTGACCCTTCAGACATGTCCGTCTATGTCTGTGCTTTCTTCTTAGATGTTCTTGCTGTCCTTTTGACTGATGTACTTTTGCTGCTCCAAGAAAAGGATCAAAAATACGTCTTTGCCTCTGTGGTATGTATCTTATCTCTTCAGATGGAGGGTCCTGTTGCCTGGGAATTTGTTGGGGTTGCTCTAAAGCTGGAAGAGGGCTGGGTGAAGGGGCCCACCAGAGGGACTGTATCCATGACAAGACAGGAACCACACAGAGAGCAAGTACAGCTAGAAATGAGCATCTATAAATCACCTTATGTGTCCCAGGCAGAAGCCTTCAGCCAAGCAGAGTAGAATTTCTGAGAACCTGGGTCCTGTCTGATTGCCTGACAAGAGATGGGGGCAGATGTGAGGCTTCAGGTTCCCATACTAACATCCTTCCCAGTTTTAGAGTCTCCCAGCATTTTTCCAGTTCTTCTTCCCATGGGCACTTACCAGGAAAAACCCTTCCTTCTTCCAGGGGAGTTACTGGCTCCACCAAGGAGGACCCAAGCTCATGTCAGTGCTGGTATCAGGTGGCCATGGAGACCCCAAGCATGCTAGGTCTCAAAATACGCCTCTTAGGAGAACCAAGCCTGGCTGTGAGGGTTTCAGGCTAGGATCCCATTCACCACTGACCTCAACCAGCCCCATGTCCAAGTGAGGTTCATCTTCCTCCCCGACTCCCCTAGGATGACTCCTAGAGTCCTCAGCATCTAACATAGACCCTGTGTTGGGGGAGGGTGTCAGGCTCCCTCTGCATAGCCACCAGCAGCTGTGGGGCTCACAGAACCTGTTTGCTTTCTGGGTTCGCCAGGAGAGGAAGGCAGCCTTTATAACTAAACCATAGAATCGTGTACCCTTTTTAAAATAGCTTTTTTTTTTTTTTTTTTTTTAAGTTTTGAAATAATTTATTTAAAAATCATTAAAATTGTGAGACAATTAAAAATACCAACAACTACTAGAGAATTACAGTCCATAGTGTTTTTTCAGGTATATTTTTGCCCATATATCACTTAAAATAGCTTCCTAAGAAGTTTCCCACCTTCACTCCCCTAAACTGGGTCAAGCTGTTAAGCAAAACCGCCATCCTGCCATGACTCCAGCACACCTCTTCTCTGTCACTTCTATGGAGGTGATGTGAAGTCATTAATCTGCTGTGTTGGGTGGCCCGAGTGCCCACCCACAGACCAGCCTCACGGTGGTGCTGGAAGACTGAGTTGTCTTTGTCTTCACCCTCCCAGTCCCACCCCATTCTCCTCCATCTTACATTACTGGAGAGCCTTACTCAGGGATTCCCTCCTGCCTTATTCCTTCATTTTACCAAACCAACTGCTGTGTACCCCAAGAGAATGTGGCTCAAGTCAAGGGCAAGACATAAAGTAGCAAATCTTATACCCAAAAAAAAGGCAACTTAGGCCAGACATGGACCCATCTCTTTCCTCTTCCCCTACCTCTTCCTCATTCTGGAAAAACTGAGACACCCTGTCCACCTGGATATATCTTTGTGTCAAAAACTTCGTCATGGAGAAAAACACGAAAAAGAAAATGAAAACCACCTGAAGTCCTATGACCCAAAGACACTGATTTAGTTTTCTTTATCTTAGGATGTCTGCTCTGCCAATCTTTATGATGTGTATATTACAGGGATTGGCAAGCTTTCTCTATCAAGGACCAGAGAGTAAATATTCTCGGCTTGGCAGGCCATACTATCTCTGTTGCAGCTACTCAATAGTTGCCATTGTAGTGTGAAAGCAGCCATAGAAATTATGTAAGTAAATGGACATGGCTGTGTGTGAATGAAACATTATTTACAAAATTAAATGGCATCGGAATTTGGACTATTTAATAGGCTATCATTTGCTGCCCCCTGGCCTACAGTGAGAAAATACATGTATTTCGATTCACTGCATTTGTACTTTTCATATTACTTTGTAACCGGCTTTTTTGTCCCCACCTAATGTTTTGAGCTTTTTCCCATCTCACTCTTCTTATTCTAGAGTCTAGAACATGTTATGTAACGGTTGCCTGCCCTTCCTTTTCATAGTTATTCTCAATTTTTGTTTAACCAATCTCTATTGTTGGATGCATTTGTTTTTCTACAAGAAACTCTGATAAAAGATTCTTGCACCCTTCCCTACTTCCTTAGAAATTCCAGGGAGTAGGCTTTCTGGGTCAAGGGGGTACACATGCCTGTTGTCCTTTCACCTGGTATTGCCAAGGTGGCATTCACAAACCATTTTGCCCAATGGCTGCCCAGCACGGGCTCCAGACTTCCCTCGCTTACCTAACCCCCCACCCATAGCTGATTGCTTCAGACTGAAGTTTGTGTGGTGAGCTGGTAACTGCTGTCTTGCTCCCCTGGGGCAGGCTTGTACCCTCAAAACAAGAGGGCTCTACCTGTTTAACTCATGAAGAGTCATCTCCTCAGGAAGAGGAAAAGCAGCTGTCATGCAAGGAGGTTTGGGTGGCAGAGATTTGAAATGGGAATGCAAATCAGAAATTTTGAGGGCCGATCTGGGGAGCATTGGTGGGTGCTTTCAACTGTTTAAATTAATGTGCATTTTACCGATCTGTCACAGCATGATCTCTTGAAGGATCCAGTATACAACAAACTGGGAATAGTGCTCGGCACTGGTTGGCTGGAGCCCAGGAACAGAAGAAGGACTTATTTGTTGTTATGTCCTATATATGTCCTATATATCCTAAAAATATATTTTTTTTTTAGTTTTGTACACCATGTCTGCATTACTGATTTTTTAAAAGTTTTTTAAAACTTTAAAAAACTTGAAATTGATACAATAAAAGGACACTAGGATATTGTTTCAATAGTGTCCTTTTTCCCCAGATGGCAGAATGGCAAAATACTTCTGCTTTGGGTGAAAATAAATGGGCGCGCACACACCCCTGCCCACCCCCATCTTTGGCCTCTTCTCAGACCTGTGACTCTCCTGCTGTTAGGACATTACAGGGTATGAGGTGACCCTCCCCACCACATTTTACCTGTGCAGGACTCGAAGCCCCCCATCATCTCTTTACAAAAGCTCATTGTGAGGGAAGTGGCCAACGAGGAGAAGGCCATGTTCCTGATCAGCGCCTCCCTGAAAGGGCCTGAGATGTACGAGATTTACACCAGCTCCAAAGAGGAGAGGAATTCCTGGATGGCTCACATCCGAAGGGCCGTTGAGAGGTGAGAAGGGGCCAGAGCTGCTTCCTTCCCCTGGGTTGCGTGTTCAATACTGCTGTTTGTCCTTGTCTTTGACAGTTGGCACATCAGCCACAACCTTTAAATGACTTGGCAGAATTGCTTTTCCTTTGCTTTTCCTCTCCCCTAGTTCCACCATTATGCTTTGTGCCTTCCCTTATCTAAAAGGCACAGGCGACACCATTCCAGCTCCTTCCCACCACACCTCCAGCTGTCAGCGGGGCAAAAAGGCCTGGATGTTTTTGGCCAAGTGACCGGGAAGCCAGGCAGCTGTAACCTGGACCTTTCTGTATTATGGGCTCCTGCCCGGACACAGTGGGCTGTCCCTCCACCCCCACCTAGGGGCCAGACCTGCCCTGCCCTCCTCGGGCTAAGCGGCCCTCAGGACCCCGACCCTGTGGCTCTCCATGTACCTTTGCCCCACCTTCCCCTTCCTGGCTTCTGATTTGCCTGAGAGACTGGCAGGCCAAGGTAGTCCAGCCCTCACAGTCAGCCAGCCTCCTGTCCCCACTCCGTGCACCTGCTCAGCGCTCCTTCAGTAGCATTCTTAGCATTGGCTCTGTTGGGGTTTGCAGCCATGTGTAACCCTCAGTAAGCCTCCTTCAAGCCAAAGCCAAGCGTTTCAAAACCAGTTATACTGGGACCTTTCTTTTTTCATTTTATCGTGGTTAACACCTATGTAACATAAAATTTCCTCATTTTAACCATTTTTAAGTGCTCAGTCCTGTGGCATTAATTACATTCATCAAAGTGTTGTGCTACCATCACCATCATCCATCACCAAAATGTTCTCATGCCCCTGAACGGAAAATCTCTCTGTCATGACACTTTTCCTGTCTCAGAGCTGCCCACAGTGGGGGCCACATAAATGCAGATGGATTCCTTTCTCCTCCCCCTGTTTTTTCTCTTACACTATTAACAAGCTAAATTACTCACCAAATCAGAGACCCTTTCAGCAGCAGGCTCTGCAGATAAACCTCACAGTGTCTGTGTGCAGAAGCCAGGCAGCCTGTGAGGCTCACTCCTTCATCTGTCCACCCTCTCCGCAGCTGTCCAGTTGAGGAGGAGGGGCCCTTCAGCGAGGCCGAAGAGGAAAGGAAAATGGCTGAGACCCGGGCAATGAGACTGAGGGACTTCCAAGGTAAGAGGAGTGGGCCAGTACCAGTATGTCCCCCGGCCTGGCTCAGAGCCTGCTGGGCAGAGCAGTGGAGTAGAAAGACTACACACATCATGGATGTGTCTGTTGTAGGGAGAGGTGGCCCGCAGAGCTCTCCTCAGTGAGCCCTAGGCTTGGTAGCGCCTGGCCCTAGCAGGCCTGAAGGTCCAGCGGCCGCCCAGCAGCCTTTCTTTCCTGGCCCACTGGGACAAACTGCAGAGCAAATCACTGCCCAAACAACTGGGCAGTGCATCATGGTTATCTTGTGTCCATGTAGCTCTGCATGGGGCAGTATCTTCTGGAAGCTGGGCAGCCCTTCCAAGGGGCAGTAGGAAAGGGAGGGAGTGGTGCTCAGCCTCTCCCCCCACAGCCCCTTCCAAATCCAGTTATTTAGCCCCTCATGCTGCCGCCACCCTGTCCTTGTTCAGATGGGTATCCCAGGTCACATATGTGTTTCACACAAAGGAATCCCATGGGAGCCTTTGGACCCAGTCAGTTGTGGCTTCATGACCAGGACCCTTCCTGAGCCTCCACTTCCCTTACCGTTTTGCTTTTTGTTGGCCTTATTGAGAAGTAATTCATGTGCCATGAATTCAGCCATTTGAAGCACACAGTTCAATGGCTTTTAGTTTAAGAGCAGTTCAACAAACGAAAATAAATCACTATAATAAACCAAATGGATAGAACAAAGGGAAAAAAGTGGCTTTTAGTTTATTCACAGAGTTGTGGAACCCTCACCCCAATCGATTTTAAAACATCTTCATCACACCAAAAAGAAACCTCTCCCCACTTCCCCATCACCCCTAATCCCTCCATTCAGCGCAGCTGTAGATAATCCCCACTCTGCTTTCTGTCTCTGGATTTGTCTCTTCTGGGCAGTTACCTAAATGGAATCAGACAATATATGGCTTTTTTGTCTGGCTTCTCTCACTTAGCATTATGTCCTCAGAGTTCATCCACATTGTAGCATGTATCAGAACCTCATTTTCTTTCTGAACAATATTTCATTGTATAGATAGTCCATTCTCCCAGTCTTTAACAGATTCCTGTGAGATTTCAGTGAGGTCATTGCCAAAAACAATTCCCAGCTCCTTGTGCTCTGAGTAAAACAAGTTCCCCTCTTCTTTCTTACCAACTGCATTATATATTTTTTGTTATTGTTTTGCATTATGTTTTTAAATTAGGTTACACTTAATAAGTACATAAAATTAGGTAGTCTATATTTTAGTTATCTTTGTGGGACAGTTTTTTCTTTCAAAGACTTTTTTTTTCCTTTTCATAAGTTTGAGGATTTTAAAATGCCCAAGTGAAAGGGAAGAAAATTCCATTGAGTCCTGAAAAGCATAATCCTAACATAGTATTCATGTTCATTACCTGGATATTCATAGCCATCTTGCATCAAAAGCCAACATCATCCTTAACTGTGAGTAAAATGTTGGAGGCACTCCATTAAAATCAGGAGCCAGGCAAAGCTGCCCATTCTCACCATTATTATTTTCATTCTGGAAGTTCCAGCCAAGGTAACAAGGGAAGAAACAGAAATAAGATGTAATTATTGGAACAGAGGCCACAAAATTCTTTTTTTTTTGCCTATGACATTAAATCCAGTAGAATCAACTGAAAAATTATTGGAACTAGTAAGAGACTTCAATAATTTTGATGATGTATATATACTAGGACAACCAGTGAAAAGATATAATAAGTATTTTTCATGGTACCAAAAAGAGTATAAAACCCAGGGATTTGGTATATACATTTCTCAATTAAATGTAATGGATACATTTTTTTTTTTTAATCAAACAATATGTTACACAGTATATTTGGTTCATAGTAACGCATTCATACAGTATTTGTCCTTTTATGTCTAGCTTGCTTCGCTCAACATAATGTCCTCCAGGTTCATCCATGTTGCCATATGCTTTCTGACTTCATTTCTTCTTACAGCTGCATAATATTCCATCGTGTGAATAGACCACAGTTTGTTTATCCATTTGTCTGTTGATGGACACCTGGGTTGTTTCCAACTTTTGGCAATGGTGAATAATGTGGCTATGAACATCAGTGTGCAGATGTCTGTTCGTGTAACTGTTCTCATTTCTTCTGGGTATATACCCAGTAGTGGTATTGCAGGGTCACGTGGCAAGTCTATATTCAACTTCTTTAGAAACTGCCAAATAGTCCTCCATAGTACCATTCTGCATTCCTACCAACAGTGAAAAAGTGTTCCTATCTCTCCACATCCTCTCCAACACTTGTAGTTCCCTCTCTTTTTAATAGTGGCCATTCTGATAGGTGTGAAATGATATCACATTGTAGTTTTGATTTGCATTTCCCTAATCATGAGTGATGTTGAGCATTTCTTCATGTGTTTTTTTTTTTTTTTTTTTTTTTTTGCCATTTGTATTTCTTCTTTGGAGAAATGTCTATTCAAGTCTTTCGCCCATTTTTTAATTGGGTTGTTTCTCTTTTTATTGTTAAATTGTAACATCTCTTTATATATCCTGGATATTAAACCCCTATCAGATATGTGATTAAGGAAGACTTTTGAGATAAGAAAACTTAAGTATTATAAAACTATCAGTTTGTCAAAAACCCATACATCAGCCTAGTACAGCCTTCATCCATCCCCCACTATGTTAGATTTTTGTAACTGGGGAAAACATAATCCTAAGACAGGACAATGCTGTCACCCAGCACTCAGGGATGTTGTGGGGAAGAGACTTACAGAGGGGGCTTTTGACCTCAGGAGGGGGTGTTGGTCTCTGACGGCTGGGGGTTGGCAGGAGGCCCTGAGAGTTTCCAACCTGGCCTTAGCTGGCCCATCCACCCAAACAAAGGCTGACCGCCACCTCCCTGCGGTGCTTTGCAGAGCGCTTGAACCTGAAAGACCAGCAGATTGCTCAGAGCCTCAGCGAGAAGCAACAGATCTACCTGGAAATGTCCGAGATGAGTGGCCTCGAAGACTTCTCTCAGGGCACCCCGTCTCCCCTCCTCTTCCGAGCTGGGGATCCATCTGAAAACCTGCAGGGGGAGCTGATTCTCAAATCCGCCATGACCGAAAGTAAGTAGCGAGGCCCAGAGCCTTCTCTCCATCCTTCCTCCCTCTGCAGCTGTGTTTCTGCTTGCAGGGGCTCCTTCGGGGTGGGGACAGCCACCCCAGGTCAGGCACACAGCAAGTGTGGCTGGGATGCCGGCCTTTCCCAGGTTTTCTCCCGCCTGGCTGGGTAGACATGCTCAGGAGCAGCGCTGACCTCACCATCGCCTATTAGGGCCACAGATCCCGAGACACGATCCTGTCCAAGCCCCTTGGTGCAGAGCTAAAAAGCACGCTCTCTCACGTCCCACAAACCCTCACCGAATGCCTCTGTGAGGTTCCTCGTCGTTCTCCAAGGTGGGTTTCTGGTCATATCCCTAGAAAAATGCACACAGACACATTTGGTGGAACCCAGGAGCCCTCCCATAAGCTGGCCTGGACCTGGAACCCTGATTCAAATGGGAAGGTGCTTCTGTGTCCCAGCTGCACGCAGGCATCCGGCAGCCAGGCAGAGGAAACCAGCTGGAAATACCCACTTTCTTCAAGCGTCCAGCAGCTTCCACTCAGCACTGAGCCCATGCTGCCCTCCAGAGCTCATCTTCAGGGTGAAAGAGAACAGAGTGGGTCCAGTATAGAACCCATTCACACTCAGTCTGCAGCCTCCTGCCTTCCATCCCTACCTCTCGCAGCCCCACCAGCATGATTCTCCCTTCTGTTTCTCAAATGACCCACCCTTGTGGGCTTTCTCACATCCTGTGCCTCAGTCTGGAATGTTGTTCTCCCAGCTGAGACCTGTTTGCCTCAGAGGGCTTGGCTTTGCCCTTTCTCCCAAGGCCACCTCTGACCACCAAGCTGCATGCGCACACACACACACAGCCTTCGACGCCCGACGGCTTTCATTACACAAGCAGCAGGAACGTACCCGGATTTCCAGCTACACCCAGGGGCACTGCGTCTTCTCACCCCCAGCACATCCATCCCCAGCTCCTGGCCCAGAGCCCAGAATAGAGTGGACACCCAGGCTCCTAAAGGCCCATACAGAGGAACAGGTGGGCGAGTGAGTGGATGGGAGGCCCTGGGGCCTCTGACTTTTCCCTCCCACGTGGTACAGGTAGCACCAGAAATAAGTGGACACAGGAACAGGGGGCTGAGGTCCCGCCTCAGGGTCTGTTGTGCCCACCCACTGCCAAGGGAACAGCAGCAGGCAGGGCAGGCTGCCGCCCCATGACACCCTCAGCATGGCTCAGCAGGGTGATGGTGAGTTCCTCCCCTTCTTTCCCTAGTTGAGGACATCCAGAACCTGATCTGTGAGCAGCTAGGCAGCACGAACAGCCAGGCTGAAGATGGCAGCAGCTCTGCCACCATGCCCCGGCAGGCAGAGACCTTTGGGGGCAACAACGGCATGACCAGCCTCAGCAAGAGTGAGTGGTGTCACCCACCTCCCTGTCCCACCCCTAGCAGTCTGGTCCTGTCCCCCAAGGTTGCATAGTTTCTTAGAACTGTCCCTTCACCCAGCTTTCTTGGCAAAGCCTCTTCCCCTCAACCTTCCAGAAGGTTCTGGAACCCTCTGGGTGTAGGTCATATTCTGACAGCAGTGCCCAAACCAGCCAGCCCCACTTCAGCTCCCTCTAACCATCTCTGCCCCTGCCCCTGTACTACAAATACCACCGTCTCAGCACAGGTCTGACTGCGGCTGCCTGGGCTCCATCCCTTTCCCAGGCATGGGGCTATTCCCCACTCCTGTGGGAGCCGCAACATCCTAACACGCCTAGCTTGGGGTTTTCAGGTGGCAGTTTGAAGAAAAAAGTCTACAGCAACGAGTCCCGGCCCAGAGACTGGGGAAGCCCTGCGAGCTGCCCAGACTTCAAGCTCAGCGCCACTCCTGTGGCCTCCGAGGAAGGAGCACAGACAATAGTACGTTGCTTCGTTGGAATGTTCCCTCTCAGTTCAAAGTCCATCTGAACCATATTAAGTAGCATTAAGAAACAGGAACAGCTTCTGTTTGGGTGGTTTGCTTTTTCCATCTCACAGCGAATAGTGACAAATGCTGTCCCATTTTCTGGTGAATGATGTCTCCAACCAGGTTGGAATGTAGGCAGGAAGGCCTTTTCTCCTGCAGGCCCCAGGAAGGGGGAGGCTAAGCCTTGACCCCAGTGCCCAGGAGGGAGGGAGGAGAGGGAGGGGCTCAGGGCAGCAGCTGTTGCCTCGTCAACAGGTGAGAAGCACCATATGGGGACGGCCAGCTTTCAGTCCATGCGAGTGTCATGGACTTACCAGATGCCAAAGTCAAGCTGGCTGTCCCCTCACCTGGGACTCAGAAGGCCTACCTGCCTGCCCACCCTTACCAAGCATCAGGTGGGGAAGAGGGTGGACCCGTGGGTTCAAAGTTGGAGGGCCGGCTGCCTCTGGCCAGCTCAGAGGCATCCATGGAGCCTTCCCCTGATCACCTCCGCCCAGTGGCAGCCCAGCTTGCTTGAGCCTCTGGGCAATGACAACCAGCCTCCCGTACTCCAAGGGTCATGGCAGGGCCCTGCTGACATTAGTGTCACAACTGCAGGTGTCTGTGAGAGCTGCCCAGGGGGAAAGGACCCCAGGGCCATCCTGCCCCATCCCCCTGCTTCCAGGCAGCGATGCCCAGACTCACACAGCTTCCATGACTGTGTGGGGTTTGCCTGTCTGCCCTGGCAGTGCCCATGCCCAGCCCTGGCCCCTGCCCCTGCCCTCAAGCAGAATGGCTGTCATTTAAGTATGTCGAGTCTTGAGTTGGTTGGGTCTTTAGAAGCTGCCTTGGGGTTTTGCATTTCTGTCTTTCCAAGGGGGCTGCACCAGGTACAGAGTATAACTCCCGTTTGCCGGCTGTCCTGGAGTTGGAGGTAGGCACTTGCTCATTCCTGGTGGTGGGCGGGGCAGGCTGCACCTCAGGTACCACCTTGAACAAAGACCAGTGTCCTTTTTCCCCACACAGCTCATCCAGCGAATCCAGACACTTTCCCAGCTGCTTCTCAGTCTCCAGGTAAGGGGGGTTCCGGGGATAGCTACAAACCTCACCTACCCTTTCTCTGATCTGAGCCTGACCCTGATATCCTGATATGACCATGCAGCGGCCCACTCAGGCCCAGTTCCATGTGCCCCATTTGCCCATTGCTGGGCGGGCTCAGCCAGCCCCCTCCCCACCCCGTGTCTTCTTACCCTACCCCCAAACCCCCAGGCAGTCATCGCCCAGCAGGACAGCTACGTGGAGCTGCAGAGGGCCACCATCCAGGAGCGCGAGAAGCAGCTGCGGCTGCAGTCGACTCGCGGGAACCTGCTGCTGGAGCAGGAGCGGCAGCGTAACTTTGAGAAGCAGCGTGAAGAGCTGGTGGGCGTGCAGAAGCTGCAGAGCCAGCTGCGGCTGGAGCAGCAGCGCTGGGAGCGCGAGTGTGCGCGGCAGCACCGCGAGCTGGAGGTGGCTGCCGCCCGGCTGCAGGAGCAAGAGCTCGAGGCCCAGCAGCTGCACCAGCAGCTGAGCCAGGAGCGCGAGGAGCTGGGCCGCCAGCGTCAGGCCTACCAGCACGACCTGGAGCGCCTGCGCGAGGCCCAGCGCTCCGTGGCGCGGGAGCGCGAGCGGCTGGAGCTGCTGCGCAGGCTCAAGAAACAGAGCTCGGTGCCGGGGGCGCTGCCCCCCGAGGCTGCAGCCGAGGTGGGCATGCGGCCGTGGAGTGGGAGTGTGTGTGTGTGCGTGCGTGCCTGCGACAGCATGTGGCTGCAGGTGCACGTATGTGTGTATGCAGTTATGAGTGCAAGCATGTATGTATGTGAGGGACTACATGTGTGAATGTGTGCAAGAATGAGTGTGTGCATGTGTCAGTGTGTGTCTGCATTTGAGAGAATATGAGGGCATGTGACCTTTTGTGCACAAGTATGTATCAGTTATGCATGTGCAACTGGAAACAGAAGTGTAAGGAGTCTGCATTGTAAATGTGTGTCCACATGTGAATGAGCAGTTGTGAGGGTCTGAGTGCAAGTATAAGTGTACATGAGTGTGTGAGCCCATGAGTGTGGGGATACATATATATGTGGAAATGCGTGGGTGTTTGAACATATGTAAATGTATGTACAAGAGAGTGGGGTCAGTTTGATGAGGGTCTACATCCACATGTGAGTGAACACGTGTCTGTGCGTGTGTGTGCATGAGGAGGAGCATTGTGAGTCTGTACATGAGTGAAAGCATGTGTATATGTGAGTGTGCACATGTATGAGTGGGGATGGTTTTGTGGGTGTGAACGAGCATGTGTGTTGGCAGAGGGAGAATGGCTAATGCCTTTGGGCCCTAGACCAGGGCGCTGCACCCAGAGCGTCCTGGGTAGAGGGGCTCGCTCTAGACTCTCAGGCCTGTGTTAGCACTTGGGATCAGGAGCCAGGTGGGAAGGGTCTGTCTGTCTCCTCTGAGCATAGTTGCTTGGCTGAGGGCCAGGCCAGCAGATCACCCTGGGAAATTGGAGGAGAGGCCCCTTGTGGGGGCTTCTCGGAGGGTTTCCTGCAGGAACAGGGTGGGCCATGTCTGCTGAGCCTGACAGCAGCTGCTTCCACACCGGGGCTGGACCCGCCACCTCCTCTTTCAGGTCCAGCCCCCAAGCCGCCCTCCCAGCTTCAACGGAGAAGGGCCAGAAGGGCCTATGGGCCTGGCTAAAGCCCCGGGCACTCGGCTGAGCGTCAGTGCAGCACCTGAATTCATGGACCGGCCTGAAGGGGCTCGCCGGGACAGCACCCCGACCGAGATCCGGCCAGCCAAGAGCGACGTGCCCATCCAGCTGCTCAGTGCCACCAACCAGATCCAGAGGCAGGCGGCCGTGCAGCAGCAGATTCCCACCAAGCTGGCCGCCACCACCAAGGGCAGCAAGGACAAGGGAGGGAAGAGCCGGGGCTCCCAGCGGTGGGAGAGCTCAGGTGAGCCCCACCCCGGCATGGCCCCAGAACCTGGAATGGGTGGACAGTCTCAGGGCTGGCCAATGGCCCCCTTCCTCCAGGAACCCAGGAAGTCCAGCCTTGGGCTGTTCAGCAGTCTATAGAAGCCTATGTTCCCTTAATCAGGGCTCCTGGTGAGTGCATCAAAAAAGGTCACCAGTGCAAAGAAGGTACCTTGTGGCAACATGGGTGCACTGGCCCCTGAACGTGGAAGCCTTTTATCTTAAGGCACAGAATCGAAATGGTGGCCCTTATGTCCTTTCCCCGGCCTGACCCACAACAGCCGGATCAGGGACGGGAGTGTCTTGGCCGTTGAGAAAGAAGGGGCCTGCTAGAGGCCTACGGGACCCAGGAGGGGGTCGCAGGCAGGAGCTCAAAGAGCCCGTGACACTTAGGAGCAGCACCACCCATGCCCAGGTGGGGCCATGTGCTCTCGTTCACCCACCATGTCTGATGAGGGGCATGTCAGGGTATTTTCAGTATGAATCAGGCAGTCAACATGAGCTCACCAGGTGTCCACACTGTCATGATAGCACACTCACCTGTCGAGCTCATACCCTGTGCTGGGCCCGATGCTCTGGTGGCTCTCCCCGGGGTCCCATGGACCCCTCATAACCCCATTCCACAGAAGAGGAAACTGAGGTCCTAGGAAGGTAAGTCCCCTGCCCTAGAGCACCCTACAGCTTGTGGTGGAGGTTGAGCTACTGGGGGCCACTATCACAGGCCCCCAGCAGGAGGAGCTGGAGACGGGGCAGCAGGGGCAGGGACGGAAATTTCCCCCAGAGCCGGCAGCTTCGCCCTTCTCTCATCCTGACGTTGAGTTACTCTGGGGGCCCCTTTTCTCGAGGCCCAGGGGCTTTTCTCCCCATCTCTGAATTTGGAGTTAATGTCTCAGTGGGGTCCGGGGCCCTCATGGTGGCCTATGGGAAGCCATGAAGAGAAGAGAGGAGGCAGGGGAGGTCCCTGGCAACCCTTACCAGTCTGTGGGGCACACCTTCCTTTTCCTCTTTCAGCCTCGTTTGACCTGAAGCAGCAGCTGCTGCTCACTAAGCTTAAGGGGAAGGACGAGAACTCCTCACGGAACCGCCGGTCACTGAGCCCTGTCGTACTTAGCAGCCAGAACTCTACACCACCCCCAGGTGAGCCCAGCTTCCCCAGGCAGGGGGCTGCCTCCCAGCGCCTGATGGCGGCTGACGGCCAGGGTCCTCTGCCAACCCTCTGTCTTCCAGAACCCTGCATCCCATCCCCGAACCCAGTCCCAGCAGACGTCTTGCCCGAGAGCTTCACCCTCAGGGCCGGGGGAATACCGTCCCCACCCTTGCCCCTGCCCACCCCGCCACCTCCGGCCACACCATTCACCACTGAGGAAGAAACCAGCAAGGAAGACGTCATCTTCTTCTAAAAGGGCAAAGCTCAAGGGGCCAGCTCCCAGAGATGGCCCGGTTTAGACCGCCCCCATCCTGCCTGCCTTCTGTGCTCCCTGGGGAACCCCAGGAGGGGGGTCACTGTGCCTACCCCACTGTCTCTCACCCACCCTGTCGACTGCCTGGGGCTGAGGCTTTTGGCCCTCTGCAGCTTCCTGTGACCACCCGGCTCTCTCCATAGGACTAGTGGTGTCTGGGTAACTTTCTAAACCTCTTTTATATACATATATATGTGTGTGTATATAAAGAAAAGTTTTTAATTGAAGGTTGAACCTGAGCTAAACGCAGGAGCTGTGCTAAATGGCAGTACACTTTTCGGGTAGAGGAGAAAGCTGTGGCAAGCAGTTTTTTCAAGGCAGCAGCAGTTGGTGGTAGTCCTTCAGGAAGCTTGACAACAGGCCAGACCCTCAATGTGAGCAAAAGGCGCACTCACCTGGGCTGGGACCACAGGACCCCTGAGGAGATGGCGGGAGACTGCCATAAGGGGCCGGAGTGTCCACTGAAACGGCGTGCCAGGGGGTGTCAGCTGAGTGTGTTGTCACAGGCAAAATCGGCTTGCAAAGCAGGGACCTCAAGGGTGAGGCTGGTCTTCCAGCCCCTGCTGATCCCCGGCAGGGGCAGATCTTTCATCTGGACCACCCACCCAGGGCAGAGCCAGAGCCAAGCAGAGAAGACAGTGGATTCTGCGGGTTCAGAAGCTCATCTCAAAACGGGCTGCCCATGGCTCTTCTGAACTCGGTGGAGGTTTTTAAAGCCTGTTACCCACGCGCGGCACTTTTCCCCGGTGGTACTGATCTGTGGGCCTCAAGTATACCCACTATCCTCCATGCGCTCAGCCTGTCGGGGAAGCCGTCAGGGATGCTGTACAGGAACGACATCATGTCGGCCAAGCTGCGTGCTCTTGCCAGACAAGCCAGGTGGAGGGAGGGACCTGAACCCCCGTGGGTGGGGGTGAGTGCTCCCACTGGCTGGTACAGCCCAAGTACCACGTGTAGGGGTGCTGCTGCGTCCAGCCCTGCAGACATTCTCTGCAGGCGGTGGCCTTGTGGGCGCTTCACATGTCGTAGTTTATTGTCACCTTTCTCTGGAACAGGGCGAGGGTCACCTGGGGAAACTGCTGTCCTCCATTCTGCCATGGGCTTTGGGGCTGGTTTCAAGTATGTGGAATGGCAAGGGTGCCAGGTCCCCATTTGGTGAGATCCACATTGGAGTGCAAGCTTGGGTGTGGAGAGGAGGTGGGGCGGGGCACTTCAGGCCTTTCTCTGGACCTTGTCAGAGCCAAGAACCCCCTGAAGTTTGGCTGGGGAGACCAGGTCCTGGGCTGCTTGTCCTTGTCCCAGAGGGTGGTGCTGGGGCCCCAGTCAGGGCCAGGTCATTCTCCAGAACCCAGCCTTGAGGCACACCTCTTGGTAGCACCGACATCCCCTCTGCTCAATGACAGACAGGCATGGGGGTGGGGGGAGAAGTTCTGTCAGAAAGCTGCTCCCCTGCCATGGTGCCTGCTGGGAGAGTGGCTGCAGGAAGAAGCAGATGCCTCCAGCCAGGAGCAGCAGGCTGCAGGGGCCACCCAGGGCCCCAGAAGCACAGCAGGTGGCTGCCTGCCCACTTCGTCTTGGAGGAGGAAATGAGATCAATTCCTCACCTCTCCTCGAAGTCCCCTGCCTTCATTCCCAAGTTCTTCCTGGTACCTCAGAGAACCTCTCCCTCCCTCCTGGTGGGGTCCCCGGCACCAGCAAAGACCAGGAAGGGAAAGCTGAGTGGAAAAAAGCCTAGGCCTTTCTCATCAGCAACTCTCAGTCCCCCGAAATAAACATACTTCCCTCGCATTCAATTTCCTCTGTGCCATGTTTATAATCAGTGTTTTATATTTTTTGTACTGAAAAGTACTGGAGCACTTTAGAAAAGGCAACTTTAAATTCTCATCCTGTCATGGACAACCCCCATGAAGCCTGGGCCAGAACACGACCTCGCTCTGCTGAGGGAGGGTCTGTCTGACCCTCTGAGATGCCATGATTCCCAGAACAAGAAGTCCAAGGAATTCCTCCTCGGACA
Source organism: Tolypeutes matacus (assembly GCA_026826555.1). NCBI lineage: Eukaryota > Metazoa > Chordata > Mammalia > Cingulata > Chlamyphoridae > Tolypeutes > Tolypeutes matacus. Next base: position 1,625,566 of record JAKSZT010053923.1, read on the forward strand.
CGCGGCAGGAGTGGATGCTCCCCTCTACGCAGTTGAGCTTTTTGGCCATGCTAAGGCAGCAGGCAGCGTCGGCAGCACAGCCCCTCTCACCATAGGACCCCTTGGTCCCTCCTTGGTAGAGTGTGATTCTGTCAAGTTGAAGGTTGGACACACAGTCATCTTCCTGTTGAACCCGGGCACATCTTTGTTCATCGTGACCATGGTCTTAGTCTACCCAACATTTGTTTTTAGGGTGATCACAGCCTTCCCAAACTGCGGGATTTCAGAAACCGCCTCAGAACTTCAGCTCTGATTCTAGCAATAAAAGTGTCTAAAATGAGCTCTGAGCAAAGTGGAAGTTCTTTGGGGGTTTGTGTTAACTTTTTCCCCTGCCCAGATGCTGGGGCCATCGTCGTGGGATGGTGGGTTCCCTGTGACAGGAACCCGGGCAGGAAGTGGTTCTTCGGACCTCAGCAGCACAGTCCCCCCTCTTCTGCAGCCAGACCCAGGGCCTTGCCAGTGACCCTCGACAGCTCTTGCCTCGAGCTGGTAGCATCCAGCAAGGTTCGAGGGTCTCGTGGGAGCCCATGGGCCAGGGCCTGACAGCCAGGCTTTCAGCGACCCTTCCCTGCCTGCCCTGGGGAGCAGGTGGGTGGCCACAGTGGACACCCAGGAGAAGCAGCTCCTCCAAGGAGACCCAGCCTGAGGAATGCACCCCAGAGCCCTCTCCCTCCAGGCCTGCCCCGTGGTCTCATGATCTCAACCCTCCCCAATGTGAAGCCGCTGCCCCCCAGCACAGGGCTAGGCACCCAGTGGGGACCCCACTGGCTCCTGGGTGACCCCCTGGCTTGACAGAGCTGAATTGGCACAACAGATCATCAGCACCTGTGTCCTGCTAAAACCTGGATGGACAGCTCTTTTTGATCTGGCCCCAGGAATTGCCTCCCTCTGCTGATGCTCAGCCCCAACCTGAGGAGGCAGCACCACTGGCCCCAGAGAGGGGCGCGGGGCAGGGGCATGACCATACTGGATCCCTGACTCCTTGGAGGCTGTCCAGCTGTTACCACCAGCATGCTTGGGGTTTACATGGGGCCTCCAGGATACTCTTTTGCTGATTGTCATTTTTTAAAATCCAAAGTAATCCAGGGAGGCTGCTTTTGTTTCCTTCTTGGGCTGCTCAAGCAAATACCATGCAATGGGTTGGCATAAATAATGGGAATTTACTGGCTTACAGTTTTAAGGCAAAGAAAATGTCCAAATCAAGGCATTATCATGGCAATTTTTTCTTCCTGAAGACTGGCATTCTGGGACCAGTGCCAGTGATCCTTGGTCCTGGGAAACCCTCTGTCACATGGAAATGCACACAACAGCCTCTCCTGGCCTCTCCCTTCTCTTCCAGATTCCACTGAATTTCAGCTTCCTGTTTCCTGTGGCTTTCTCTCTGTCTGTCTGTCTGCATTTCATTCTGCTTATAAAGGACTCCAGTAATAGAATTAAAGACCCATCCTGATTGGGATGGGTCACACCTTAACTGAAATAACCTCATCAAAAGGTCCTCCTTACAATAGGTTTATACCCACAGGAATGGATTAAGTTGAAGAACATGTTTTTCTGGGGTACATACAGCTCCAAACCACTGCAGAGTCTAACTAAATTCTTCTGTTTGGCTTGAGAAGCCAAGCGAACTCATCTTCTGTCTTGCCTATGTCAGGGTCCAATCAGGAGACAGAAACCCCACTGGCTATCTGAACAGAGAAGATTTAATAGATTTAGCAAGGAATTGTGTTACCTGGATGACTGGAAGTGTAAAAAGAGAACTCCAATAGAAAGACAATGCAAGGCCACATGTGTAACTTGTAAATTTCTAGTGACAGCATTTTAAAAAGTAAAAAGAAACAGCTGATGCATACAATTAATTCCACCGGATTGTATACTTGAAAATGGTTAAAATGGGAACTCATGTTGGATAAATATCACCATAATAAAAAAATTTTTTAAAGCAGTGAAAATAATTTAACACATTTTATTTACTCCAATATATCCAAAATGTGATCATTTCAACATGAAATCAATACAAAAAATATTGAGATATTTTACATTCTTTATTTGTCCTAAGTCTCTGAAATCTGGTGTGTCTTTTACACTTGAGAACACATCACAATTCCAGCTGGCCATGGTCAGTGGTGCAGTAGCCACATGTGGCCAGTGGCTACTTGGACTAGGTACACTGGACAGCACCAGTCAAAGGTACCAACCGCAGGAAGCAGCCACCACCTCTAGGGCTTGGAGAAAAAAAGGAAAGTGATTGGAATTATTAAAGTTTAGACTCTTAGAGACTGGCTCCACGGAGTGAAAACTCAAGACACCTGTGTCTCTGGGGGCTGGTCCTGCAGGAGCTGGGAAAACTGCAAAAACTGGATTCGGATGCTGCCACTTTGGCAAGAAACTGCCACTGCTGGGGTGAAGCAAAGCTGAGGTGAGGCTTACAGGCAGCCAGCAGACGTGAACAAGTCCCTTCTCCCTCTTGCAGGCCACAGGCTCCCTCTCATAGCTCTTGTGGGGAGAGGAGCTGCTGCAAAGTAGAAATGTGGTTTGTAGGGTCCCAGTCCCAACATCAGAGGATAGAAGGAGCAGAGAAACTGCAGCTTAATAACTGGATGCCAAGAATTTGAATAGATATTTTTCCAAAGAAGATATATAAAAGACCAATAGACACTTGAAAATGCAAATTGAAACTACACTGATACCATTTCACACCCATTAGAATGGCTAGAATTTTTTTTTTTTTTAATGGAAAATACCAAGTGTTGAAGATATGGAGAAATAGGAATCTTCATGCACTGTAAGGAATATAAAATGGTGCAGCCTCCAAGGAAAAGATTGGCATTTCCTCAGATAGTTAAGTACAGAATTACCATATGACCTGACAGACCCACTTCCAGGTATATACCCAAAAGAAATGAAAGGGACTCAAACAGATATTCATACCCTGATGTTCATAGCATTAGTCACAATAGTCAAAAGGTGGAAGCTACCCCAGTGTCCATCAAAAGATGAATGGATAAACAAAATGTAATGTATACATAGAATGGGATATTATTCAGCCTTAAAAATGAGTGAAGTTCTGATACATGCAGCAATGTGGGTGATCCCTGAAGACATCCTGTTAAGTGAAATAAACCAGACACAAAAGGACAAAGATTGGATGATCTCACTCAGATGAAATACCTAGAATATGCAAATTCATAGAGACCAAGTAGATTACAAGGTACCAAGGGCTGGGACAGAGAGTGCTAAATGGGGAGTACATGCTCAAAAGATGCTGAGTTTCTGTTTGGAGTGATGGGAACATTTTGGTAATGGACGGTGATGACGGTAGCAACAAAATTGTGGCTGGATTGATACTGGATTGTACACCTGAAAGCAGTTCAAATGGAAAATATGTTGTATATATGTCATCCCAATAAAATTTTTAAATAAAAACTGGTCACCCCTAAATATAGCACCTTTGATGTGTCCTGGAGGGTCAGGATGGAGAGAAACTTTGGTTCTCCCCAAAAACAATGGAGGGAGTGGGGCAGGGATGATGGAAATCCTTATATATTTTACCAGGTGTTTCAGTTTGCTCAAGGCTGTCAAGGCAATATACCAGAAATGAGGTAGTTTTTACAATGGGACTTTATTAATTTAAATGCTTACAGTTCTGAGGCTGTGAAAATGTCCCAATCACAGCTTCATCAGGCAATGCTTCCCCCCCAAAAAAACAGCCACTGGCAATCCTAGACTTCTTTCTCACATGGCGAGGCACTTGGCAGCATCACCCTTTCCAGGTCTTGTCACTTTCAGCTTCTGGGGGTTTCTATCTCTGTGGCTTTTTTCCTCTGTCTTCATCCCGTTTTTAAAGGCCTCCAGTGAGATTAAGACCCACCCTGAATCACACCTTACTGAAGTAATCTAATCAAAGGCCCTTAATTGACTTAATCTAATCAGAATAGATTCACACCCACAGGAATGGATTAGCTCTAAGAACATGATCTTTTCTGGGATACATACAGTCTCTACACCAGGATGTTAGGTTGAGGAAGCAACTTGAAAGGCAAATATCTTTTTTTTTTTTAATCCCTCAATTGCCCAGCCTTGGAGTGGGGGGGGGGGGGGAGGGTTTCTTTGGCTGAGCACCAAGTAAAGGACTGGCTTAGTCTGAAGGGAACATCTAATAACAAAAACCGTCGTCATCCCTTGCTTTGTGCTTGGTGGGCTAGAAGCTGGGCAGAGAGGATGTGGAACACCCAGGGCAATGGAAGATCACTGTACAAGGTGGTTTTCAACCCATTTTAAAGGCAGTTTAACTGCCAATGAATGCACAGATCTTGCGGGTACAGCTAGATGGTGTCTTCATTTCCCAGGGATGCTAGGCCAAAGTACCACAAACTGGGGCACTGAAAACGGGGATTTATTGTCTCACAGTTCTGGACACCGGAAGTCTGAAAATCTGTTCGGGAGATCCTCGCTTGCCTCTTGCTAGCTTCTGTTGGTTTGCCGGCCAGCCTTGGGTTTCAGCCCTTACCTCAGTCAGCATATGGCCATCTTCCCCCTGCCTCTGTGTCCATTTCTCCCCTTCTTATAAGGACACCAGTCATATGGGATGAAGGACCCACCCTCCTCCAGTAGAACCTCCTGTTAATTTGTCTAATTTCATCTTTGAAGTCCCTATTTCCACATTCTGACATGCTGGGGAATAGGACTTTAACATATCTTTTGGGCAGGACCTGAGTCTACCCATAAAAGATGGTTTTGACAAATGTATGCAGATAACCCATGCCCCAGTCAAGATACAGAACATTTTCTGCACCGCCCCCCACCCACCCACCCACCCAGGATTTTCACCCCTGACCCTCTCCGTTTCCACTCCCAGAGGCCCCTCCTGGTCTGCTCCCTGTCACTATAGATTGATCCTCCTGTTCTAGAACTTCCTATCAATGGAACGCAGCAGTATCTAGTCTTCTGTGCCTGACTTCATTCCTGCAGCACAGGGTTTCTGAGGTTCATCTTGTGCTGTTTTTTAAGTAGTTCTTACTGCTGAGTAATATTCAGCTATATGGAAGGACCACAATTTGTTTAGCCATTGTCCTGATGATAAATATTAGGGACCTCTTTTTTTTTCCTTTCAATTTGGCCAAGCACATAGAAGGGTCATTTTCAACCTTCCTTGGGTCAAAAACCTGTGTGAGGATCTGATGAAAGCTAGGTACCCTGATTACACAGGAGGATACACATTTGCCCACCCACATCATGTTTTCCATTCAACACGCACCTGGGTTAAGTGCCTAGCCACAAAATATTGGGCTACAGTCTATTTAAAAAATGACTCTGAAAAGCATGGATCCATCCAGAAGGGGACCATCGGGATGGCAGAAGGCTGGGAAAACGGCCATGAGTGTGGGTGGCGGGCAGGCATCCGAGGCAGGAGCTACAGCCGGAGTCCCCCATGTCTGGCTCTTCACCCAGGCCCACAGGGAGGCCGGCCTATGGGTGGCTCCCAGGGAGTCTATGCCCCTGGTCTGGATGCTGCTGAGCCCCTCGTGATGCTGGAGGAAGGACCTCCCCACCCCCGTCTTCCCCAGCCTTGCCTCTCCTCGGGCCTGCCTGCCTCTGCTGGGTCGGCCCCTTCATCCAGAATGCCTTCCCCAGCAGAGCTCCACTGTGGGGGCGGGGGCAGGGAGGGGGTCTGTGAACACCCCAAAACGGTGTGTGTGTGCATTTTCTGCAGAGGGCCCATGTCATTAAGGGGTTCTCAAAGGGGTCTATCCCCAGCCCCAAAAAGGTTCAGCACCCTGGACCAGAGTGGGCAAACCGACAGCAAGAGAAAGATTAGTGGTTGCCAAGCTTGGGGAAGGTGGAGGGACTGAGGGTGACAGCTAAGGGACACGGCATCTTTTTTGGGGTGATGAAATGTTCTAAAATTGATTGTGGTGATGGTTGCCCAACTCTGACTAAAGGCCATTGAATTGTACACTTTAAATGGGTGAAATTTATGGTATGTGAATTATATCTCAATAAAGTTTTTTTTTGTTTGTTTGTTTGTTTGTTGTTTTTTTCTCAAAAATCCCAGCTCAGGGGAGTAGGAGGTGGGCCTCCCTTTCTGGAAGCATCTGTTCCTCCTGTTTCATGCCCTCATCACGGTCAGTATCTAGGCCTTCCCTCCCTACACTCTGTCCCTAACTTGGCTTTATTTGTGCTCGTGGCACCTGGTACCTTACCTGTTACCTAGCCATGGGCTCACATGGCTTCCTCACAAACAAGGGGACTGGTGAGGCCCCATCACCAGGGTATTGACCCATGAGTCTCCAGGTAATGGGATGCTGTTCTAATGCCACCCCCTGAACCTCACTGATGCCCTGGGAGCTCTGGGCTCTGCTAAGGACCAGGCAAGCCTGCAGCCCCCACATGGGAGGGACAGGGAGCTTGGCCCCAGCCTCCCCCAGTCCAGAACTCCTGCTTGTGAGACTGGGGCAGAGAGCCCTGATACACAAGCCAGTACAGGCTCGGCCTGGGATGGTGGCCCCTTCTGCACCCCGGGTTACTGCTCATTGTGAGCCTCCTGGCCCCCAGCATCCCAGCTCGTTCATAGCCCATGATGTCTTCCAGGTAAAAACCCCAAATGCAGTCAGGATCACCGGAGGCCTTAGACTGTCCACATTGCCCAGCAGGTGGTGCCACTTCTGTTTTGGTGGACCATCAGGGCATTGGCAAGATCAGGGACAGCAGGACTCTCTCCACTTTCCCACTGGGGCAGTCCCCTGACACCTGCCCAAGGCCACACGCAGCCTCCCAGATGTCACTTGCACCAGTCAGGCTAAAAAAAGGCAGACGTGTCCCTTCCTACCATGTTCTCTGGAGGGAGAAGGGAAGGCACAAGCAGTCTTCAAGGACATCAGTGTCTGGGGCCTGGCCCCAAGCTAGGAGCCCACAGATGCTCAGACCAGGCCTGAGGGCGGGGGTGACTGGCCTAGTGGGTGACTGGTCCCCACTGTGGCTGGGAGGCAGGCGTACCAGAAGCAGAAGCTGCCTCAGCCCAACTGCGGCCACCGCCACGGTGATGAGGCAGTGGGTGCCACAGCCCCCATGCACCTAAGACTGCAGGGCAGAAAGGACGGCCCTGGATGCCAGAGAACTCTCTGGGGCCAGCCAGGCAGCACTGGCACAAAGATGGAGAAGGCCCACCAGTCCAAGAATACTCGGGAAGACAGCTGCAGGAGGGCTTGGGAGGGCAGGTTCCTCACTGTACCCCAGTTCCAAGGGAGAGCCCAACGGTGACACCTGTGCCTCCCCCCCCAAGGAGGGTTGGAAGATAGGTGAGCAGTGGGCGTGGGCCTGCCAGCGGCGAGGGGCAGGAACAAGGAGCGCCATCATCTCATACCTGATCCTGTCTCCAGCACCTCCATATTCATTTATTCCCATTCCAAGCTTTTTTTCTCAAAGGCTCCAAGTTACACAGACCTCCTGCCTCTGCTAGATGTAGCCACCAGCAAGCAAGCCAGTCCCCTGAACAAGGCCTGCAGCTGCTTTCTTTTCTTCCAGGGCATTCCCCGCTCCGGGGCCCAGAGAGTAGCTTCCTCAAGGATCCAGAGGCATGGCCTGGGTGGAAAGGGCTCTGCCCCCAAGGTCTGGGGGAATTCTCATACCAGACCCATCTGCCCCAGGCTTGGGTTTGCTCCTTGGGCTGTTCCCAGCATGCTCTGCTCGGCAATTTCATCTCCCCATACCCCGTGTTGATCTGCTCAATTAAAGACCCAGGCCTTTGTCCTGCTTGGCCTTGGAGGGCCTCTGTGACAGGTCCCCTAGTGGTCACGAGGTGGTGGCATCGGCCTGGCTGCCGTGGGCCTGGGCAGCCTGGTACATACTGAGCAGGGAGGAGACGGTACCCAGGAGGCCCACCAGCCACGGAGGGAGACGGCCAGCCCACAGCACACCTGGGGGCAGCCAGTGCACAGCGTTGCCCAGGTCCGCCAGGTTGCTCAAGAGTGTCAGCACCTCTGCCTGCATCTGGGCCTCCATGGTCCTCCGCTTGCTCCGGGGCAGCAGGCTGTGGGGGGCAAGGGGAGGCTCAGGGCCGTCTCCACAGCCCAGGGCAGGTAAGGAGGGAAGGCCCACCTGGACCCGCCCATGGGAACCCAGTCCCCATCGCACATCCCAGAGAGAGCCGCAGTGTCCACAGGGCATAGGCCAGGGACCCGAGGCTTGAATCCACACCTTGGGCAGGGAGTGAGGTTGGGGTCTGGCTCAGGGGACAGGTTTTGGGCCTGGGCCGGACCTTGTCATCACGCCTCCCTCAGCTCAGGGCCAAGTCTCAGGCCAGCAGCTCGGTGGGACAGGGGCCATCTCAGCAGTGCCAACCATAGGCCAGACCTCACATGGGCTGGGACCTGATAAATTCGCCATCCTTCCCAGGATGAAGGAGTAACAATGGTCACTGTCCTCAGGAGATTAACTCCTTCTAGGGAATATCCTCCCTGCTGGAGAGATGGCCACAAAGGCTCTATGAGTCTTGGTTCTGAGTCTTTGTTTGGTGCCTTCCTGGCTATAGGGACTCAGCAAGCCTCAGTTTCCCCATCTGTAAAAGGCACTGCCTCCGCTATGGAAGCTGCTGTGAGGGGCCTGGTTACCTAACACCCATCATGGACCCCCTGCCTGGGCCTGGCATAGGGGCAGGAGCTAATAATGCAATCTGGGACTTCCCCTGGCCCAGGACACCTGCAGGGGCCCAGCCTGCTGGAGGAAGGGGAGCCTGTCTCTTCTGGGTGAAGCACCAGATGTCGTACCTGGTAAAGGCCACTATGGGGCTCCTCAGCTTCTGCCTCAGCCTCAGCACCATCCACAGGGACCTGTAATGCCAGAGAGGAGCATGGAGGGCCAGAGGACAGCAGGCAGAGGCTCCCTCTTGAACCAGCAGTTTCTCCCTTTCCCAGCCACCAACAGTCCTGCTTCCTCCCAGTGCTCCAGACCTGGCCACACCTCAGAAGCTCCCAGAACCTCAACATGCCCAGGCCCTGAGCAGCAGATTCAGAGGCATCCAGCACTTCTGAGGGGGCAAGCTAGGCCCCGGCCCGGCCTCTGGGGACCACTGGCCAAGGACCCACAGCTCCCAGCAACATCACTCCTTTACTTCACCTCACAGACACAAGGAAGGCCCCCTGGAGGCCAGGACACAGAGGCTCACCTACAGGACTGGCTGCCAAACATTAGGACAGCCCAGCGGAGCTGCAATCCCTTTCCAGGGCTCAGCCGCCTCACTCATTAAATGTGGAGAACGGGCCAGATGGGAACCAGACTGGCCCCCAGCACACACGCACACACTCACACAACTTGGACATACCCTGGACACTGGCCGGACCTGCCTGAGGCAGCTCTGGACACCTCTCTGGGCCCTGAGGGGCTGGCATCCATGGGCTGAGGAAGGGCCTCTCGGGTGGGCGGCTTCCAGTGCTCCCCAGCATGGCCAGAACAAGAAGCGCCGAGTCCTGCCCGTGGGAGGACTGACCTTGCCGGACTCCCCACCCAGGCTGTCCAGAGCCTGGTCACAAGTCTCTGGCCACCATGCAGGCTTTCCCTCTGTGGATCCGTCCAGGTGACATGGCCCAAAAAGTTTGGAAAACGGGGCAGCACCTGCAGTGTGCTAAGCAGGGCTGTTTCAGAGCCACTTAGGGGAACTCGGGCAAAACACTGATTCCTGGGGCCCCCAAACCTGTGGAACCAGAACATCTGCATTGCTCCCCACCCCCACCCCAGTCTTCTGCATTATAACAACCTCCCAGGTGATTCTTCCGCACCCCGAAGCCCTGAGGACCGTGGGTCCTCACATCCCAATAAGCACACACCCAACGCTCATGGAGTCCAGCTTCCTAGCTCACACCGAATCCACAGAGATGATGGAAGAGCTACACCCTCTGAAAATCAAGGGGGTATGTGGAGGTGATGCAGGCGTTCTCTGGATGGAGTTGGCATTTTTGCAATTGTCCTATGCGTTTGCAATTATTTCAAAATAAAAAGCTTAAGGGAAAATAAAATGAACGAGCCCAAGGCTGCTCCTAATACAAGAATGAGAGGTCTCTTGGGGCCCAAGGCCAGGAGACAAGGCTGCCCTACAGCTGCAGCCCCAGGACGCTCCACAGCCTAACCAAGGGCCCTCCAGGATCCCCGAGCCCACCCAGTGCCGATGCCCAGGGGGAGGCACAGCCAGCTCCAAATCAGCTGCATGTGCAGGGGACAACCATTAGATGGGCCACGGAGATAAAGGAGGGATGGGCAGCCCTGAAACTAAGACCACCAGGCAAGCACGAAAAACGCTGGCAGAGTGTAAGACAGAAGGCTAAAGAGAATGGCCAGACTCTAAGCAGTGGGGAGCTCTGGGTTGGACTGTGGGGGATTCTCATCTTCTACTCTGGGGCACCTCCATTTCCTAGATGGTTTCTATGAGCATAGAATTAGAGGCCTCTGTAATAGGAGGAGGAAACAAGGGAGAGCGAACTTCAGTGCCTGGCTCAGGGCCAGGGGACAGCAGAACTGGGGCTTGAAATCAGCCCCCTCCTCCCCCACCCTACCCCCAACTCCCACCCCAACCCTGGGCCAGAACCGAGGAAGTACAAGTACACCATAGTTTGGGGGCAGTCGTGCCTCACTTCAGGGATCGGAGAGACCTTTGCTGTCACTAAAACCCAGGGACAACTTGGGTGAACCTTGATGTCACCATATGGGGTGAAATAAGCCAGACACAAAAGGCCACCTATGCTGTGATTTTACTCATGAAATAACTAGATTAGGCAAATTCAGAGAGAGAGAAAGTAGATTACAGGGTACCGGGGTTGGGAGTGGGCCGGGAAATGGGGACTTAAGGCTTTAACGGGTACAGAGTTCCGTTACAGTGATGGAAATGTTTCAGGAATGGCTAGCGGTGATGGTGGCACAACATTATGAACGTATTTCCACCCACTGAAGTGTACGCTTGAAAGTGTTTGAAATGGGAAATATTATTTTGTATATATGTTATCCCAATAAATTAAAAAAAAAACAGGAACTCCCTCCACTCCACCCCCCCACCCCCAAAAATAAAACCACGAGGACCAGGAGGCCCTGTTCCTCCTTTTGTTTCCTGGGGCAGGGCACTCTGAACAAAGTGATTCAGCAAATCTGCAAAGAGGAAAAGGTTTGGAAGGAAACCAGATTTTAAAGTTCTTGGAGGGAAGCAAATGTGGCTCGAAAGACTGGGCTCCCGTCTGCCATATGGGGGGGTCCAGGGTTCAATTCCTGGGGCCTCCTGGTGAGGGGCAGGCTGGCCTGCACAGTGGGCTGGCCTGAGCAGAGTGCCGGTCCACGTGGAGTGCCAGCCCACGCAGGAGAGCTGGCCCACGTGGGAGGGCTGGCCCACGCAGAGAGCTGGCACAGTGGGATGACGCAACAAGAGCAGACGTGGAGGAGAGACAATGGGGGATGCAGCAGACCGGGGATCTAGGGTAGCGCAGGAGACTGAGTGCCTCTCTCCCACTCCAGGGGGGGTCCCAGGATCAGTTCCTGGTGCCTCCTGAAGGGAGGACAGGCAGGTACAGAGTAGCGCACAGGGAGCAGACAAGGAGCATGGGACAACAAGGGTGAGGGGGGAGAAATAAATAAAATAAATCTTTAAAAAATTAATAAAGTTTTTGGAGACCGTATGGTCTGGAAGAGTGCGGCCATCCAGGAAATCCCGGGCTGTGTCATTTGGGGGCATCTGCTGATTAGCCATGCAGGGACCTGGGGAGCAGTGCCACAGCTGGCCACTGCTCTCCAGGGCCCAGAGTTACTTCTTTTTCCAGGGTGTGGTCAAGGAAGAATGTGAGCCTCCCCTCCCCCTTCCCCCCCGCAAAGATGCCCCCATCCTAGTCCCTGGAACCTGTGACTGTGTGGCCATACCTGGCAAAAGGGACTCTGCAGAAGGGACTAGGTTAAGGGCCCTGACCTGGGGAGGGTATTCTGATTATCCAGGTGGGCTTGATGGCATCGCCAGGGACCTTGGTAAAGGGAGACAGCCCCGGCCAAGTGCATTCTTTTCCAGCCCCGTCAATACAGAGGCTCCGAAGCCAATGGCGTTCCCATGGGACAGATGACAATGTACACAGTCCAGCCCTAGGACTCTGTTAACTCTCCCACTCTGTCATCCAGTACAAAGGGATCTGGAACTGTCCGGTACAGTAGCCACGTGTGCCTCCTGAGACCTTGAAACATGGCTTGGACGAATGGAGATATGTTGGAAGTGTGAATGACACACCTGACTTTGAACACTTAGTATGAAAAAAAAAGTGAAATATCCCATTAAAAATTGTGTATTGATTACAAGTTGAAATGATAATATTCGGGATATATTGGGCTGAAAAAAATATGTAAAATTAAAAAAAAAAAAAAAAAGCAGCAAAAGATCAGAGTAAGGGAAAGGAGCCATGATGACAACAGAAGTAGAGGCTGGAGTGGCGTGTTTTGAAGACAGAAGGTGAGGTCATGAGCCAAGGACTGTGGGTGGCCTCTAGAAGCTGGAAAAGACCAGGGAACGAACAGGTTCTCCCCTAGAGTCTCAGATGGAACACAGTCCTGCTGGCACCTTGATTTTAGCCGTGCGTCTTGAGACCCATGTCAGACTTCTAACCTCCAGAACACTATAATAAAATACGTTTGTATGGGCTTTTTTTCTTGTTGTTTTAGGAGATACCGGGGATCAAACCCAAGACCTCGGATATGGGAAGCAGGTGTGCAACTACTGAGCTTCACCACCTCCCTTTTTTTTTTTTTTTAGGAGGTGCCAGGGATCAAACCTGAGACCTCGTACATGGGAAGCAGGCACTCAAACCACTGAGCTACACCCACTCCCCCATTTGTGTTGTTTTGTGCCACTGTATTTGTGGTAATTTGTTACAGCAGCAGCGGGAAACTCATCCAGTGGGGTTGCAATAAAAGAAGGAAAAGGAGAGGAGGCAGACACCTGCAAACCTCCAGCCTACAACAGTGTGCCAATGCCAACCCCAAGAGCTCCCTTCTGGCCTGCTGGCTGCTGGTGACGCCACCTACCTGGCAATCCCCAGGAGCAGGGAGAAGCCCCAGAGGCCTATGCTCAGAGCCCACCACCGGGCAGAGTCCACATGGAGGACCTTGGCGTCAGCGGCCCAGGCGACATGCTCGCAGGGGTAGTAGAGCTGGTCTGCCACATTGCCCAGGACAGACAACCAGCGGACAAAGACATCTTCCTCCTGTGGGGCGAGGAGAGACGGGGACAAGGGCCTGGGATCAGGCCCACACCAGGCGCCCCGCCCATTGGAAGATTGCTCCACACTGGTCCCAAGGTCAAAGTCCAGGCCAGGCAGGCTGGCCTGTGAGCAACTCTGGCCAGCACTGGCCTTTGCAGGAGAACAAAGGCTGCCAGGGCTGGGGTCCCACACTCAAGCCTGATTTCTGCTTCACAGCAGCTGTGCCCACTGGAGCAGCAGGTCTCAATCAGGCTGCACATTGGAGCCCCTTGTGGCATGTCAACAAGTCTACACCTGGGCACCAGCCCCAGAGATTCTGACTTTCTAGGGGTGATGTGGGGCTCAGGCATTGGGAATTTTTTTTAAGTTCCCAGGTCCCAGCCTCCCTCCCTGCCTTTACCCTTGGCATCCTCACTGCCTCCCATACCCCGACTCTCCTCTGTCTTCCCAGGAACCCCCATCCCGCCCCCTCCTCCCTTCTGGCCAATAGTGCTCCTACTTCCTTCTGGGTTCTTAACGTCACTCCATGTTCCCCCATCCTGTCTGGGACCCTCTGCTGCCTATTGCGGGGACCCCCGCCCCAATGTGCTCATTCCGCCCATGTTTCCTGAGAAGTGGCGGGGTGTGGTCTCTAACCTGGGGAGGAGAAAGGAGAGACTTATGGTGGGGGAGGGGGGACAACAAACACAGGACTCAACAAAGAGGGGCTCTTGATCTGGTCCAGGAATATATGAGAGACTCAGGGGGCCCTGTGCAGAGTAGATATGTGGGTGGGGAGGGGAGGTCTCCATGGATGAATGGGAAGTGCCCCAATCAGACAAAGAGGAGGATGGGGAGTCAGGTATGAAACTGGGAAACATGCATGATTTGGAATGGCCAGGCCATTGGGTGTGGGGGAGAGAACAAGGAAGGCAGGGGAACAGGCAGGGCAGCACAGGGAGGGACATGTCTCAGCAGAGCTGGCCCAGGGCAGCCTCCCAAACCAGAAGGGCAGGATCACCCCTGAGGGAGAACCTCTGCTTTAGATCTACCACTACTATGTGCAATGATGAGGAAAAGGTCACTCCCCCGTGATCCTGTCCAAAACAGTGAAATATTATGTGTAACTAAGCTTCACATCCATTCACAGGGGACTGGTTAAATACATGACAGTGTGTCTATGGAGCAGAGTACAAGGTATTCATGAAAAATGAAGACGCTATCTTTGAACTGATATAGAATGATCTCCAAGTTGTATCATTAAAGGAAAAAAACAAGTGGCAGAAGATTATAAAGACATGCAACTATTTAGGTAAACAACATGTATTTGCTTGTGAAGGTACAGAAAATCTCATGAAGGAAACACAAGAAGCTGACAACAGTCACCTCAAAGGAGGAAAATTGGGGACCTGGGGGGTCAGGAAGGAGGGAGACTTTTAAATTGTTTATTATATTATATTTTAATTGTATTATATTATATTAGTTATATTTGTTATATACATAATATTTATTACATTTATTATACTTACATGTTATTGAATTTATTATTTTGTATATCATATATAAAATATATTTTTATTATATATATTACATTTGAACCTTTTGAATTTGGAACATGCAATTGTATTTGCTTTTTTAAAAAAACTGTTTTAAAATTTTTAATCAAAATGAGACCATCTGACCGCCCCAAGAAAGTAAAATCTAAAAAAATAATAAACTGTCCACACAGGAAGCACTTTGGAACAAGGAAGCACTTTGGGACAAGGCCATAGAAAACTGACTGAGGGCGCAACCGCAGGCTGCCAAGGTATACAGTCCCCTCCCCGTGACCCCAGACGCCCCATTACCTTTTTCCCCAGGCCATACTGCCTAGTGTAGGCGAACATGGCCAGGTCGTCGAAGAGCCGCAGGACGGTCCTGCAGTGGCTGAGCTCGGTGGACAGTGCCAGCAGGCGCGCCCCCATTTCTGACCTGGAACATTGATCCACCAGGATCCCACCGACCAGGTGGCAGCAGTACCCCAGTGTTCGGATCTGCAAGAAACCAGAAACAGTCAGGACAGCCCTGCTCCTCCACTGAGCTACATCATCACCCTGACCTGGCCCCAAGGGATCGAGCACGCGGAAGATTCTAAATCCACAAACTTCCAAAAAAAGCTAGAAGTGTGAAAAGGCACTGTAGGTGCGACAAATGGAGAAACATGACGTCACTGTCCAAAGAGGCACCACAGAGAGTTTAATGGCCTGATGGCTCAGGTCACCGAGGGGCACAGCCTTTAGAGACAGCATCATGGGAACAAGAAAAAAAAAGTCCTATTTCCCACCTTCTGGATTCTTCTTTATCCAGCAGGCAAGGAGGACTAGACCAAAATGTACATTTACATCTATCTACCTGGCTGAGCAAAAGCCCAGGGCTGGGCCAGGGACTAGAGAGAGGGTGGCCTGCCCTCAACCCAGTGGACAAAACGATAATTTGCTTGGATTATTTTAGTGAAGAAGGAACCCATCCATAGGCAATTTGGAACATCGTGGACTGAGTCACATTCACCACCCTTTTATCTTTATTTCATGTTTTTCAGAAATTGTTTTTTCCTATAGTTTTTTATAATATTTTTATTCATAATTCCTTTTCAGCCCCTTTGTAATGGCAAAACACTGCCATTTAAATATTCAACTTGGGGGGGTTTGTTGAAACCTGAATGCCCAATCCCAGAGGATGTAGTTGGAAACTAAATGCCCAGCCACAATGCATTCCCTGGTACAACAAAAATTCTGATAGAAAACTGGCCAGACAATCTAAGAGCCCAAACTCAGGGACCTGGATGGAACAACCTAAGTATCCAACAGAGGGGACTTGATCAGAATTTAAATATCCAGTCATGGAGGAAGCCCTGCAACATCCTAAATCCCAATATGAAATTGTTCTGGACAATCCATGAGCCAACTACAGGGGCCTGGGTCAGATCTTAAATGCTCAACCCCAGGCATTTGGTTGGTAGGTAAATGTCCAGCCCTGCTGGGTTGGCTAGAACAACCTAAATGGCCAGCTATAGGGGTTTTGTTGGAACCACCATGGCTGGGTACACCAATTTCAAGTGCCTGGGTATGGTGGGTTCCCTGGCACTGAGTTGGCTGGAGCAATCTAAATGCCCAACTCTGGGGGAATTGCTGGCACCCTAAACCCCAAGCCATGGGGAAAGCTCTGCAACATCCTGAATCCCTATATGAGGTTGTTCTGGGCAACCGAGGATCCAATTACTGGGGCCTGGTCAGATCTCAAATGTCCAACCGTGGGGATTCGGTGGGTATATAAATTCCCAGCCTGCTGGGTTGGCCGGAACAGTCTAAATGCACAACGCCGGGGGACCTGGTTCCAGTCCAGTTTGGAGAGGGCCTCTGTGACAAAGGATCTGGAGCGATCCCGTCTCCACCATCTGCGCCTCAGTTTCCCCAGCTCTGAGCTTTGACCAAAGTCCAAGTCCTCTGACCCCGCTCCGCCGCGACTTCCGCGACGCGGAGCAGACGGCGGCCCGGGAGGTCGCCCGCAGCCAGCCCCTGCCTCACCAAGCGGTCCCGACCCCTATACGACTCCAGCGCAGCCACCAGACCACTCAGCGCCGCCATGGCAACTCCGCCGTGACGTCACCGTGACGTATGCGCTCCGCGACAGGAGGCGGGGGACGTTCAGGGCTCTCGCAGGGGTGCTGCGCAGGCGCGGCCGGGCCCTTTGTCCTGGCCCTGGCCCTGGTCCTTTGTTCGCAGCACGGGTGGGCCGGCTTTACAGGCCTAGAGCAGCCACGTGTGCACGCTCCCGGGCCCGTGCATCCTGGATGATCTTAAGAGCTCGCTGCATTCTGCCCCATGTTGTCTTTTCAAAGTTCTCAAATCACCCACCCATACACAAAGTATTCCAAGCAAAACTACTAACCTGCTAGCTGTGGCTCAAGGAGGGACTTTTTTGTTTTTCTGCGCGTCTGCATTCTCTAATTTTTCTATCGTGAGCTTGAATTACTGGGACAATATCATATAAGGCTTTTAGAAAATTAAGAAAATACATAGACTATTTCTAAAAGGGTAGTCACAATGCGAATATTCTCGCTTGACCTGATTTTGTGAAAATCAGGGTAGGCTAAACCTTTGCTATATTAGAAACCATGCATGTGTCCCCAGACCTAGTTTTTCTGCCTAGGTCTGGTTTTTAGAATGCTGGTGATAAACTAAGCCTGATTTATTATATGATTTTCCTGTTTGGGAAATGACTGTAACTCTAGGTATCTTTGGTCAACCTTAAGAGAGATAACAGGGGGTGGATGTGGCTCAACTGGTTGGGTGTCCGTTTCCCACATGGAGAAACCTAGATTTGATCCCCAGGACCTCCCGATGAAATAAAGAAAAATATAGAATGTGCATGGGCACACCACCAGGCCTGGCGGAACCAAGCAGTAAGATGATGACCTAACGGGAGAGAGATGCAGGGGAGAGCCAAGAGGAGACGCAAAGAGAAACCAGGAACTGAGGTGGCACGGGTGGCAGAATACCTCTATCCCACATGGGAGGTTCCCAGGATCCAAGACCGGAGGAGGAGGAGAGGAGAACGCAGGATACAGACACAGAAAATTGCCCAACAAATGGACACAAAAAGAGCAAAAGGGGTGGGGGGGAGGGGGGAGGGGGAGGGATTAAATGGATAAAAAGTAAATATATATTTTAAAAATAAATGTAAAAAATTAAATAAATAAAAAATAAAAGGATAGTCACAAATCTGGTAACAGGTAATTGGGTGAGTGAGGAGAAAAGATTTTCACCTGTTTACCATTTTTGTTGCTTTTGAATTTTTTTTTACAATGCACATCTTATAGAAACATCAAATTAATTTTTTAAAGTTAATACGACCAGTTACCTTCTGCAAAATATTCGGTCTTGATTTCAACTCTTATTACTCTTTCCCTCTCATTTATTTCCAACCATATTGCCTTCCTTCTGTTGGGGGAAATTCCCAGCACCCTCCTGTCTCAGGACCTTTGCATTTGTTGTTCCCTCCACCTGGAATGCTGTCCGTCTAGATCTCCCTGTGGCTTCGTCTGTGGCCTCCTCTTGATGTTTACTCAACACCTTCTAATGGGACTTTACTAGTCATGGCCTCTCACCTCCCAGATACTTCTATCCACACTTGCTGCTGCTTTATTTTTCTCCTATATATAACTATATATTTTGTTTTGTTTATTTGTCTGCCTCTCTTCAACAGAATGTGAACTCCACCAGGGCAGGGATTTTTCTATTTTTTTAATATATATATTTTATTTTGTTTTATTGTAGTAATGTACATGTAGCCTAAACTTTGTCATTCTAACCATTTTTTTTTTTTTTTTTTTACCAGGAGGTACCGGGGATCGAACCCTGGTCTTTCCATATGGTAGACGGACGCCGAACCTCTCGAGCCACATCCGTTTCCCAATTCTAACCATTTTTAAGTGTACTAATTCAGTGGCATTAATTACATTCACAGTGTGGTGTAACTTCCATCACTATCCACTAATAAAACAGAAACTTTGTCCCCATTAAACAATAACTTCCCATTTCTCCTCTCCCCAGTCCCTGGTAACCTCTAATCTACTTTCTGTCTCTATGAATTTGCTGATTCTAGATGTTTCATATCAGTGACATCAAACCATATTTGTCCTTTTGCATCTTGCCTTCTTTCACTCAGCATAATGCCTTCAAGGTCCATCTATATTGTCGCAGGTATCAGAGCTTCATTTCTTTTTTATGGCTGAATGATAATCCCTTGCATGACAACACCACATTTTTTTTAGCCATTCATCTGCTGACGGACACCTGGGTTGTTTCCACGTTTTCACTTCTGTGAATAATGCTGCTATGAACATTGGCGTACAAGTTTGGGTCCCCGTTTTCAATTCTTTGGGATACATACCTAGGAATGGGATTGCTGGGTCATACAGTAATTCTAAATTTCACTTTGTTAGGGGCCACACCAGAGCAGGGATCTTCATCCATCTTGTTCACCACTGTAAACTACAGCCTGGCACAAAATAAGTTCTCCATAGGTGTTGGCTGCCTGCAGGGCTCAGCAACCCATCCAAATCTCTTTGCCTGCTCCACTCCCCTGGGAGAGCTTGTCCACTTCCCCAGCTTCCATGGCCTCCTCTCTGCTGTCCTCTCCCATATCTGCCTCTAATCCTGACTTGTCTCCTCCTGTCCCCCGCCCCTGGGCATCTCCCCTGGACATTCTAAAGCTTTTTTCCCTTAGCAAGTGTGATGGTTAGGTTAATGTGTCAACTCTGTCAGGTAATTGTGTCCAGGTGTTTGTTCCAGCAAGCACTGGGCTAATTGTAATACAAGACCATTTATGGACTTCGATCACCAGTGAGTTTACTGCGTAGATGGCTGATTACATCTGCATCAATCAGGGAGATTACATCATCAAAGGGTGACGCTTTTATCCAATCAGTTGAATGCCTTAAAAGGGGAAGTGATTTCAACATTCAGAGAGAATTTCCCAGCTCTTCGTTGGACAAGCAACTTCTCCCAGAAACTCATCAAGGATCTTTCATCGGACTTTCATCGGAGCCCCTGGTTTGCAGCCTGCCTGCGGAACCTGGACTTGTGCATCCCCATGGTCACGTGAGAGACTCTTAAAATCTCATATTATTGACAGATATCTCCTATTGATTCTGTTTCCCGAGAGAACCCTGACTAATACGGCAAGTGTTTTTGTTTTTAAGATTTATTTTATTTATTCCCTCCTCCCACCACCACCCCTTTGTTTGCACTCGCTGTCTGCTCTCTGTTCGTTGTGTGTTCTTTGTGTCTGCTCATCTTCTCTTTAGGAGGCACCGGGAACCAAACCCAGGAACTCCCATGTGAGAGGGAGGCACCCAATCTCTTGAGCCACCTCTGTTCCCTGCTTGTTGTTGGTCTCATTGTGTCTTCTCATTGCATCATCTCGTTGCATCAGTTCACCGCACCAGCCCGTCGCGTCAGCTCACTGTCTTGCTCATCTTCTTTAGGAGGCACCAGGAACCGAATCCCGGACCTCCTGTGTGGTAGGCGGGCCCCAATTGCTTGAGCCACATCCACTTCCCAGCAAGTGTTTTATTTATTTATTTATTTTTTTAAAGGTTTATTTATTTACTTTATATCCATTTTAAATCCCCCCCTTCCCCATTTGCTGTTTTGTGTCCATTCGCTGGGCAATTCTCTGTGTCTGTTTCCTGCCTTCTCTTCTCATCCTCCTCCTCCAGTCTTCACCAGGATTTGATCCTGGAGACCTCTGATGTAGGAGAGAGGTGTTCTGCCATCTGCACCAGCTCGGCTCCTGGTTTTTGGAGCTTTCAGAGCATCTCATCTTGTCTTTCCCCTGCGTCTCTCTCTTATTACGTCATCATCTTGCTGCATGGCTCCCGGGGCCTGGCAGCTCACCGACACACACAGAGCCTGGCAGCCCATGTACCTTCTATATATATATATATATATATATATTTTTTTTTTTTTTTTTTTTTTACCAGGAGGTCCTGGGGATCGAACCCAGGTCCCTCCATATGGCAGACGGACACCCAACCATTTGAGCCACATCCACCCCCCAGCAAGTGTTTTATTAATTTTTTTTATTTGAAACTATTAACTACATTGAAAATAAAAATTTTTAACACATCATAAAGTGAAAAAAGAAGGTACAAACTAAAGAAGCTAATTGCACACATACAACTGACAAAGGATTGATATCCAAAATATATGCCAAATTTTTTTTGAATCCTAGCAACTCAACAGAATAACAGGTTTAAGATGTAAAAGGCATTTCATGGAAAAGGAAGCACATATGACAAGAAACATGAAAATATGTTCAACCTTATTAGTAATCAAGAAATTACAGGGAAGCAGCTGTGGCTCAATCAGTGGGGCTCCCGTTTGCCATGTGGGAGGCCCCGGGTTCGGTTCCCGGGGCCTCCTGGTGGGGGCGGGCCCTCCCGCGCGGCGTGGTTGGCTGACCCAGCGAGCACAAGCAGCAAGGGGGGGATAAATGAATAAATAAATAAAATCTTTAAAAAAAAAAAAAAAAAGAAATTACACACTCCAGATTTGCAAAACATTAAAAAGTCCTGAAAGTACCATGTGTTGGCAAGCATGTAGATCAACACAATTTGACTTTTTTTTTTTTTTTTTACAAGGTTGAATATTTGCATAACACAGCAAATCTGCACCTAGTATGTATCACAGGAAAAGTTTCTCACATGCACAGTAATACTCATACCAGATTTCTTGTTCATGGAAAAAAAAAAAAAAAACAGAAAAATACCACTGTTTGCCATGGTGTCTTCTCTCAGAGCTCAGTTGTCAGATTTGGCATAGCTCCCCATTTACCCTCTTCTCCATCCCCAGGATGTATCGGGAAGATCCACTGCCACATCAAGTGCAGCAATGATCCCACATCTTAAAATGGTCCCCAGAGGTGGACAACCTCCTGTCAACAGGAGTCAGAATTTCAAGATGCCAGGAGTCTCACTATCACATTAAACACTGAGTACCTAAACTTTGAATTTTACCTAGAATGGTAAACTTTTCCCAGTAAGTTTAGAGATGCATGTTTATGTGTGTGCACCCATGGGACCATACATTTGCCCTTACATACTTGTCTCCACCTTCATGAACAGATCTGCATGCACACATATGAAAGTCATACACATTACTTTAGGTTAAAATACTCTACAAAGATAATGGTAGGAAGAGATCCAAACTAGCAACCAGAAGCCCATGAATGGGACTTTATGTAAGCAATTTCCAGCAAGTGTTTTAATTTCCAAGGCTGCTCAAGCAAATACCATGCTATGGATTGGCTTACACAATGGGACCTTATTTGCTTATGTTTCTTGTGTGTTTGTTTGTTTGTTTTGTCAATCTATTTATTATTAGAACTGGCTGCCAGAGGAACCCCAAGTCCTCCTACGAAGCAGGAACCGGGTGATGGGGCTGTGAATAGTGGACTGAGGCTCCCTCATTTATGAAAGCTGGGCTCAGACTGCTGGTCCAGGCTGGGTGCAGGCAATGAGCCAGAGCATCAGCATCAGGGCCAGGCTGGAGCACAGTCCCACCACTCCTGGTTTATGTTTGCGGCATAGAATTTGGCTGCCTCCTCATTGGGGTGGCCCTGGTCCCGGTGAAAGCACATCTGCATGCAGCAGCCGCTCCCTTGGCAGTAGTGGCTACCCTTGTCAGAGTGACTCCAGAGGCTCTCACACCACGGGGCAGCAGGCATGAGCAAGTAGGACTCAGACATGTGGCAGGCAGCCCAGGCTGGACACTTGTTCATTCCTGAGGTCCAGTCCCCGCCCTGGTGCAAGTTGCTCTTGCAGATGTAGGAGATGTAGGAGGTGTAGCAGTGCTCCCATCAGCACTGACAGTCCTCTCTGCACAGGGGCACGTTCAGAAGCTGCTCTTTGCACCCGCTCAGGTTTCACCTGCTGGATCCAGGGCCCCAGGTTGGGGGCGAACTCTCAGATACAGTTGTCCTGAATGACGTGGTGCTGGCAAGCTGGCTCCATCTTGCCACAGTGTTCCCAGGTGTATTAGTCAGCCAAAGGGGTGCTGATACAAAGTATCAGAACTCTATTGGCACTTATAAAGGATATTTATTTTGGGTAGAAGCTTACAGTTACCGGGCCATAAAGAGTAAGTTACTTTTACTCATCAAAGTCTGTTGCCACGTGTTGGAGCAAGATGGCTGCCGGTCTCTGCAAGGGTTCAGCCTTCCTCTTCCTCCTAAGGCTATGTGGTCCCAGCTCCTTCTACTCGCAGCTGTAGGTTAGCATAAGGCTTGTCTCTCTCTCTCTGGGGCTAGTTTCTTTCCAGGCTTTCTCAGCTGTTCAGGGCTCTGGTCTCTTCAGCTACAAACTATCAGGTGAACGGCTTAGCTCTCTCCCCAGGGCTCCAGCGTCCAAACCTAAACTCCCTGTATTCTCCTTCTCCCTGTCGTTTTCTCTGAGTCCCCACCCACCAAGGGGGCAGGGACTCAATGTCCTACGGATCTGGTGGAATTAAAGCCCTAATCGTAATTTAATCAAGTAAAAATGAAACCTCTGAATGTAATACAATCTAATATGCCCAGAGGAACAGACCAGTTTACAAATACAATCCAATATCTATTTTTGGAATTTATAAACAATGCCAAACTGCCATACCAGGTAAAGTTATACAGGGGGTGGGGGGTGGGGGAGTGTACTGGTGCGGAAGGCATTCATCCTCCAAGGTATTCACTGGTCATGTAGCATGTCCTCAGGACCAGGCTTTGTCTTGTGGGGCTTGGCGTCCATGTAGACATTGAGCACGTCTGTCTTGTCCTGGGCATTGCACGTGGCGACCACCCAGGCCATAAGCAGCACAAGTGGTGTCAATTTCCAGGCCATGCCTTTTTTTTTTTGAAGCAGTTTTATTCACACACCATGCAATCCATCCAGATCAATGCCTCTCAGTATAATCACAGAGTCATGCATTTATTACCGCAATCCATTTGAGAACCTTTACATTGCTCCAAAAAGAAAAAAAAAAACCATGCCCCTTATACTGCCCTAGTTTTGACCCCTAGCATTGATGTGGTACCTTGGTCACAATTAAGGGAAGAATATTAAAATATTACTGTTGACTATGGTCCATAGTTTGCATTAGGTGTATTTTTCCTGTATAGCACCCTATTCTTTTTTTTTTTTTTTTTTTTAAGATTTTATTTATTTATTCATTTAACCCTCCCTTGCTGCTTGTGCTCGCTGGGTCAGCTAACCACGCCGTGCGGGCGGGCTTGCCTTCACCAGGAGGCCCCGGGAACCGAACCCGGGGCCTCCCATATGGTAAACGGGAGCCCTACTGATTGAGCCACAGCCACTTCCCAGCACCCTATTCTTAACACCCTGTAATAGTGACATAAATTTGTTCTAATTCGTGGAAGAACAATTGTATATTTAGTTTACTGTTTTAAGGCTAAAAGAGAGCCCAAATCAAGGCGTCATCAAGGCAATGCTTTCTCCCTGAAGACTGTGGAGTTCTGGGGCTGGCTGCCAGCAAACCTTGGTCCTTGGTTTGTCATAAGGCAAGGCACATGGTGGCATCTCCTGGTCGCTCCCTCTCTTCTGGGTTTTGTGGATTTCAGCTTCTGGCTGCTCTGTCCATGGCTTTCTCTCTCTCTCTGTCTAAATTTCATTCTTTTATAAAGGACTCCTGTTACAGGATTAAGACCCATCCCGACTGAGATGGGCCGCATTTTAACTGAACTTACTTCATCAAAAGGTCCTACTTACAATGGGTTCACACCCACAGGAATGGATTAAATTTAAGAACATGTTTTATGGGGTACAGGCAGCTCCAAACCACCACAGACTGACCAGTTCCAGACTGACCTCAGCATCAGCCCCCAAACTTCTGCCTCTCCCATGTCCCCATCTCAGGGGCAGCCCTGCCATCCACCCAGTCACCTAGCCACAGACCTGGACCCCTGCTCACCTCTTACCTCTCCTTCCATACCCCTCCCCGCCCATGTCCCATCAATTGCCAAAAACAAAAAAAATCCCTTGAATCCATCCACTTCTTCCCAGTCCACAGTTCCCTCCTCAGGCAGCCCCATTCTCTCTCCTGGACAACTACAGAAACCTCCCTGGACCTGGCGTCCCTGCCTCCCCCCCCCCCTCTGCCCCCCACCTGCCTTCCCCATTTAATCCCCATGGCTCTTCCTTTTTAAGATTGCCAGTGGGGGTGATCGAAAAGTTTTGGGCATGGATGGTGGTGAGAGTAGCACAACCTTATAAATGCAATGAACATCACTGAACTGTATACTTGAAAGTGGTTAAAATGGGAAATGTTGGGAAGCAGATGTGGCTCAAGTGGTTGGGCTCCCGTCTACCATATGAGAGGCCCTGGGTTTGGTTCCCGGGGCCTCCTGGTGAGGGCAAGCTGGCCCACGCCCATGGAGAGCTAACGGCCCGTGCCTGCAGAGAGCTGACGGCCTATGCCCGTGGAGAGCTGGTGCAGCAAGATGATGCAACAAAGGGAGACAAGTAGACACAGAGGAAGCGCGCAGTGAATGGGCACAGAAAGCAGACAGTGAGCACAAGTGGTGGGGGCAGGGAATAAGTAAGTAAATAAATAAATAAAAGGGGAAATGTTGTGTTATATGTGTTACCCATATAACTAATAAAAAATTGTTTAAAAACCCATAGGACTGTACAACACAAAGAGTAAAACTCTAATGTAAACTATGGACTATAGTTAGTATAATAATATTGGTTCATCAATTGTAACAAAAATACAGTACTCTTGCAAAATGTAACAATGGGGAATATTACCTGTGTGGAGGGAAGGGGTTATATGGTAATTCTGTACTTTCTGTATGACTTTTTTTTTCTGTAAACCTACAACTGCTCTAAAAAATAAGAAAGTTTAAGTAAATTAATTTTTTTAAAAAATCACCAGTGGGCCTAAAACTCCCCAGGATTTGGGTCCAGAGATCTGTGCACATGCTTCCATCCCCCCTCCCCCCAAATGGGGACACTATATCTGTAGGAGAGAAATCCCAGCCAAGCTGGGGTCCTGCAGGGTCAGGGGATCTCTGGCATCAGAGCCTGCTGCTGCATGCACGGGTGGGTCACTTTTCCTGAGCCTCTGCTGTCCCAACGGGCCTTGCAACAGCCCAACATATTTCTCTTGAGTGCCTCCTGTATACCAGGCCCCACTCTAGGTTCCAGGGGTGCAGCAGTGGGTCTGGCAGGCACTGCCCAGTCCTCCCAGCACTCTTCATCTGGTTAGGGCTGAAATTGACCTTTGAGAAAGAGAAACGGAGCTGATCTGGCACTCCCACCTGGCCTTGGTGTTGCTAGGAGCTGGTGCTCACAGTTGGGCTATAATGTTCTCCTGTCAGGTATAAGCAATTTCACAGAATAGCCAACACCAGACAAGGCCACTGCATGACCGTGATGCATTAAGACAAAACAAGACCAGCTCTGTAATCATGTCTGCACACAGACAAAACATAGACATTGTGCCAACCACAAAAACAACCAGACATCCTCTTTTCCTGTCTAATATGAATGACTGCTGCTTCTTTACCAATCAAGGTCCTGCTTCACTCCTTCTGACTGCTTGGAAAAATTACTGAGATATTCAATAGTAGAATTACACCCCTCATCTCTGTTTCCTGACAGCATCCAGAATCTTCCTTTCAACAGCAGGCAGGTGGGCTAGACCCAAATGTTCGTTTTTATCTACATGGGTCTGGGCCAGGCACTGTGGAGGGGGTTGTCTGGCCTCAAGCCAGCAGACAAAACGATAATTTGCTTAAATTACTTTAGTGAGAAGGACCCCATCCATAGGCGATTTGGAGGATCACACACTGAGTCAGGTTAATCACCCTTATATCTTTAATTATTTCATCTGTGTTTCTGAACTTGCTTTTTCCTGTTGTTTTATATCTTCTTTTTATCCATTTGAACATCTCAAGGGAAAAAAAGAAAGAAAGCGACATTTCCAAGCATTCAATGCAGAGCAAAGGCCTGCTTCCTTAAACTCTCCCCCAAGGCACCTGATACAAGCCCAAACCCTATAATAAGTCCTAACACTCTCCTACTGAGACATCCCCACACACAGTTCCCCAGGATGTGTGCTCTCCCTTGCTGAAATGAGTTAGAAGCCTGAATTTGTTCAACCCAGGTATGTTCCTGGTAGACTGCCTGGAGGGCACTGACATCTTTGAAGGGTGCCTTGGAATATCATCACTGAGGTGCAGCTGTATACAACGGAAGATTAACCAGCTGTAAAAAAGGAATGAAGTCCTGATGCATGTGACAACATGAATGAACCCTGACGTTGTCATGTTGAGTGGAATAAGCCAGACTCAAAAGGTCCAGATATCATACACACTCACTCGTATGAAATACCTAGAATATGCAAATTTATAGAGGCAGAAAGAAGATTCCAGGGTTATGAGGGGTGGGGGTGGGGAATGGGGTGTCAGTGCTTCATGAGTACAGAATTTCTGTCTGGGGTGATGGAAAAGTCTGGTGATGGATGGTCATGATGGCAGCACAACTTTTAGAATAGGATTTACGCCACTGAGTGGTATATGTGAAAGCGGTTCAAACTGGAAATTTTATGTTATATATATATGTTACCACAATAAAAAATTTTTTGAGTATTAAAAAAAAGTGGGGGTGCAGTGACTCAGAGAGATGGGTCTGTGCTATGTGGGGAGTGTCAGGAGGCCAGGCAGGAGGAAAAACATTGCAAAGTAACACAGGAGCCAAGTTCACCAAATCCTCAACTGTGCCTTTCTGAGGTGGTTGCCGTTAACAGTCCCATTTTCCCGATGACAGAACTGAGGCTTCGAGAAGACTAGGCAGTTGCCTGGGTTACCTCAAGCTCTCAGGAGGAGGCAGGATTCAAACCCGGATCCTCCCCTGATTTTCTTCCCAGCTGCCCCAGAGTTGCTGGGCGACCATTGTGACAGGGTTCCCTGGGGCAGCTCTTTGGGTCACAATGGGCAGCCTTGGTAGGACCTTGTGGGCGGCCACAGGGAGCCCAAAGGGTCAGGCCAATCTCCGGATGTGTTTTTCTGAGACTCATGCCACCCCTTGAGGTAGGGATGCTGTCCTTGTCCCTGATGTACAGATGAGGAAACTGAAGCTCACAGAAGCTCCTCAACTTCTTCCAGGATTAGTGGGCTAGCAAATCTCAGTAGTCAGCTTCTCCCAGAAACAATTTTGAAATATTGGACACGCTTTTCTCAGCTCTCAGCTATTTCAGGTAGTAAGATAATGTACAGAAAAAGCAACTGAAACACCAGGGATTCTCTAAAATCCTTACTACATGTTTTTTTTTAAGGAGCTGGGCATGAGCAAGTAGTTATGGGCTCACGTGGTCCAAGTGGGTTTCCTGTAGGAGGTGAGCCTGAGTCTGGGTGTTGGTGGGCAGTCAGGGTCTCCAAGATACAGGGAGGAGGGTGGGGGAGACACCTCTGCACTAAGCAAAGGTAAGAAAGTTCAAGGCCAGTCAAGGGAGGTGCTGGGAGCCTGGAGTTGAAGGTCAGAGAAGGGGAGCGGGAAACCTTAGAGTTTGAGGGAAGGGAGGAACCTAGGAAAATCATCAGGGCCCAGGAAAACCACAGAGGGCAGGATGACCAGTGTGGAGCTGGGTGGCAGGGATTGGACAATGGATGGGGCTGCAGGGCAGGAGTTGGGCAGAGGGACAGGCTTCTTTGCATACGTACAGGGAGAGTAATGGACTTAGCAACTGACTGAGGGTGGAGAGAAGGGTCCCGGGGTCAGGCAAACTGTTGATTGCAGTGGTTCATTCTGTGGGCTCTAGAATCAGAGTCCTGGGTTCAAATTGTGAGCAAATGGCAACTCTCTGAACCTCAGATGTCATAATAACTCAAATTGGTTAAACCTACCTCCTGGGGTTCATTTGATCAAAATGGACTCAAAGTGAGCATTCAATAAACGAGGGCTATGGATGCACATTCTTTTGTGTAGTAACATGCTCCTCCTCCACACCAGAACCTACCATGGCTCCCACCTCACTCAGAGGACAAGTCAAGGTCCCCAGCAAGAGACCTTGCTCACTCCACTCCAACCTCCCAGTCTTTGCACCGGCTTATCCTTCTGCTTGGAATGCTATTCCCCCAGATACCCAAATCCTACCCTCCTCCCACTTTTTTCAGGTCTTTGCTCAAATGTCATCTTAGTAAGACCTTCCAGGTCACCCTCTTTGACACTGCAACCCTCCCACCCCAAACCCCATCCTTCTACCCATCTCGACTTTTTTCTTCGTTTTTCCCACAGCACTTCTAACTTACCCTACAACTTATTTTATTATATTTATTATTTTCTGGCTCCTCCCCAGCCCGGGCCTAGAGCAGTGCCTGGCACTTAGCAGGTGCCAAATGAATAACTATGGCTCTACTTCCTCCGGGGCCTGTGCCTGTTTCTTGTGACATCCCCAGTCCAGGGCCTGGCACACCAGCAGGTGCAAAAGGCAGCACTGTCTCCTGGAGGGTCTTTGCTCAAGTCGCGTGTCTCCGCCCCTCGCAGGTGGTGCAGCATCCCGCGATGGCCGCGGGAGCAGTCCTGGCTTACTCGATGCCCCTGAGGGACTTCCTCAAGGCCTCGCACTTCGCACTGGGGCCGGAACCCCGACTGAACGAGGGCACCATGCTCTCCTCGTCGCACCGGGCCTTCCGGGCCTACCCGGGCGCTACCCGCGTCCAGCTGTGCCGGCAGCTGTCGACTTGCTCGCCCCTCCTGGCCCCGGACACGCGCTGGGCGTGCGAGGAGCACGTATCGGAGGCTCACCGTGCGTTCCTGCCGCTGCCCAGGTCCGCGCCATCCAGCGCGTTGGCGCGGGAGCGCAACCTGGCCATGCTGGCCACCAACTTGAGCATGCATGCGGACGCGCGCGCCAGCGTGAGCCTCTCCAACGTGCGCACCAACTTCTGCTGGCCCGAGCTGCCGCCGCGCACCCGGGAGCAGATCCGCGGCGCGCGCCTCATCTTTGCCCGCGACTCGGTGCCGCCCGGCGACCGCTCCAAGCTGCGCATCCCGCCCACCACACACCGGGCGCTCTTCCAGCCCCACGACGCGGGCCCACAGCCGCGTGAGCCCTGCCGCCACCTCGGTGAGCACGCGCCCGGGAGGCCTGGGCGATTGGCTCCACCCGATAGTTCTCAAGACACCCCCATCCCCGCCAAGCACCCCTTTCCAGGACATTTTGGTTGTCACTACCGGGAACGGGTGCTACTGGCTTCTGGTGCAAAGAGGACAGGGATACTGCTGAACATCCTGCTGTGCCCAGGATAGCTCCCCACCGCAAAGAAATTTCCAGCCCCAATGCCAATAGCGACGAGGCCGAGAGACCATGGAACCTCTCCCAGCCTCAGTTTCTCCATCCATGGAGTGGGCACCATAGCTCCCGGATCTCCAGGGCGCCCTGCGGTGGGCAGGAAGGCATGACAGCTGGTATGGGATCAGATGAATCTGCTAAGTCCCCCAATACCCCCAGCCCTGCCACCTAAGAGTGACTGTGAGCAAGTCAACCTCTCCAAGCCTCAGTTTCCTCATCTGCAAAAGGGGTGCAGTAACAGGACCCCATTTTGTAGGGGCTAGTGAAACTATAGGAGCCCAGCAGACCATGTGCCTGGCACTTACTGAGCACGCAGCAGAGTTACCCACCTTCCTAATTCTGTGAGGCCAGGGGCCCTGCTGCTGGACATCACCCATCCCTCCAGGGTTGGCTCAGGGGTCATCATCAGATCTGGGTTGGATCCCATTCTAGCTCCTAATTTCTGTGATTCCTGGCAAATAGCTTAACCTCTCCAAGCCTCAGAGAATGGGGGAAATAATACCAGCCTCAAAGATGAGGCTCAAAGCACTTAAGATGGCTGGTTGGCACAAGATTGAGTCATGATTATTTTTATGATTTTTGTTGTTTTCCTAGCTGTCCTCAGGCTAGACTGGCCAGGCCTGCCCTGGTTCCCTTCCCCAATGAGGAAGTGAATCCTGGCAAGCTTGAGGCTGTGAAAAATCAATCCCCTTCTCACTCTACCCTTTTGCCCATCCTCAGGGGGCCCCAACACCCTCAAGTGGGACCAGAAGACACAGGGCAATGAGACCTCCTACCAGAAACAGTTCCAGGCCTTCCCAGGCCCGCCTGCCTTGATGTGTAAAAGGGTAAATTGAGGCCTGGCTGAACCGCCAGGGAGGGCAGCGGTGGGGGCCGGGCAGTCTTGTCCATCCCATTCTTGTCTGCCCACAGGCCTCTTCCAGTGTGGAACTGGGAGACCACAAGATTGGCTATGGGTCCATTTGTTCAGTGCAGGAAGAGGCCTACAGGCCCCAGGGTCTGCCCCCAGACAGGTACAAAGGGACCATGGCCTTCCCACCAAGATGGGACAAAGGGTAGGTGTGGGGTGTGCTTCCTTCAAGCAATGCTTTGCTGTTGAGGTCTCTGTCACCAGCAGGCAAGGCCTATTAGTGGGCCAGATTTTCCACCATAAGCCCCCACGGCTTGGCTCTTGAGCCACCCCATCCCCCTGACCTTTTCCAGGGGTAGCAAGATGGTAGATAGCCCACCTTTCCCACAGGTATGACAAAGCCCAAGCTGCAGTCCACATCCACAATGTGAATATTCGCCCCGGAGATGGCCTTTTCCATGACAGGACCACGCAGGCCGAGCACTTCTACGCACGGGAGCCAGGTGAGAGTCTGCTGCTTGTTCCTCCTGTCCGTCAGTCTGTCCGCAGCTTCCCAGAGCTGCCCAGCACCTGCTCTGCCACCTGCAGGCCTTTTTTTTTTTTTTTCAATTTAAAGAAAAATTATTGAAGCTCTGAAAAACGATTCCTAGATGATTGACTTTTCCAGAAAACTAGCTACAAAATGTATCGCGCCTATCGTGTTAAAACGTGCATTAGACACAAATACAAAAACTATGAGAGGAGCCATCATTCTTCAACAATCCCCGCAGAGCCTTTTGTTCTTCACCATGACCAGACCCCGGTGTCCCACATCCTGGAAGGAAACCAGCGCCCCGGACCTGGCAGCCTCACCACCTCCACGCAGTTCTTCCACCCCCAGGTCAGTGGCAAGGGGCAGCGTCCACCAGGGAAAAGGGCTCCCCACGCAACGCTAACAAGGCCCTGAGGTGGGAGTGAGCTTGGAATGGATATAGGGAGCTCCTGGTCTATTTGAGTCGTCTAGGATAAGTTGTTTCACCACTCCAAGCCTCAGTGGCATTGTCTATAAAATGAGAGAACTGTATCAACTCCCAGCGGGACGGCGCGAGGCCCAGAGAGGGTCAGGGAGCTGTCCGAGGCCAAACAGCAGCGCCCACCGCCTCCCTCCCCGCGCGGACCGTGGCCTCGGGACATCCTGGCCTCTAAGGCTCCCAGATGCCATGTGGTCCTCCAGCCGCCGCCCCCGACCCAGCCACCCAGCCGCCACCCGCCCCACGAGAAGCTGCAGAGCCACGTGACCCTGGGGGAGGCGTCGCTGCTCGACCACTTTTTCCAGACCTCGATGGGCTCGGACTACCTCGCCCTGGAGCCACTACCTGCCAAGAAAGCGCCCAACTTCCACTTGCTCCAGAGCAACCTGCCCGTGGGAACTGGAGGTGAGCGCGGTCCCGCCCCGCCCCAGAAAGCCCCGCCCCTCGGCCAGTCCCGCTCCGCCCCCTGCCTGACCCTGACTCTCCCAGGGCCCCCACTTCCACCCCCTGACAACCCCGCCCCTAGTGACCTGACCTCGCCCCAGGCCATAGTTCCGCTCCTTTCAGTAGGCTCCCTTACCTGGCCCAAACTCCGCCCCACCTGCCAGACCCCGCCCCCTGCCCAGATAGCTTACCCCCTCGGTCCCGCCCCCAGGCTCTTCCAGCTGGGTTCCCCACTCCCCGCTCCTTCACCTCCTTAGCACCAGTCCTGCTGAGCCCCTTCTCCCAGGCTCTCAGTTCAGCTTTCACCCCCCACCAACTTCAGCCCCGGCCCAGGCTCCGCCCATGAACCGTCCCCTCGCCCCCTCGGCCCCGCCTCGCCGCCTTCAGCCCTGCCCCTCGGCTGCCCACAACCCAATCTCCAGAGACAGATTTTTTCACCACCAACCAGAAGATGCTGACGCCGCACCGAACAGCACGGGCCCTTGTTACTGAGGAGATACTACAGCGGGTGAGGGCAGGAGCTAGGGGTACCCCCCCCGACCCCAAATCCCAAAACCAGTGTGGGGTCATCACAGGGTTATCTCGGGAAGATGATAGGGTCACTCTAGGGTCACCCCAGGCGCAGAGTCATCTTAGTGTCACGCCCAGGGTCATGTCAGTATCACCCTCTCCACAGGGTTAGACCCCAAGTTGAGGGTTAGCTCGGCGGTTGCCTAGGGTCACCCCAATCCTGGGAGCATTCCAGAGGCACCCCTAGTTTCCATCTGGCTTCCCACCCAGCTCCTGGGCCAACCCGGACTGGGACCCCTTTTGCCCACCTCACCAGGGTCCATTCACTAGCCCCACCTGGCTAAGCCTCGCCCCTGCTTTGCTGCATCTAGTGTGGGGTGGGGACCACAGGGTGGCCCCAGGTGGGTCAGCCGCCCTCCAGGCTGCCCTGCCAGGCTGCCCACCCTGGTTTCCCCAGTGCAAGGACAGCCATGTGGAGCCCCCACTGGGTGGACAGCGCTTCTTCTCAACCCACTATGTGGACGAGTTTCCTTTCAAGTACCAGGGCCCAGCAGTACTGAGACGGCGCAACTTCCAGGAGAGCCACGTTCTCCTGGGCTCTTCTCACCAGAGGGGCTGCGGGAGAATTGTGGAGTCCCATGCTCCCATATACCCATGCCCCAGCCAGCAATAAACACCACCTTGCCAAGTCCCTGGTCTCTCCCCATCCCCTACCCATCACTGGGCTATTCAATAGGGTGCTTTAGGGCTGGGGGCTGGGAATAAGAAAACCATGGATGCCCAAAGACATTTGTTCAGACATTGGAGTCATCCCACTCTGTTCAGGGAGGTGGTCATGGCTTGTGCCAAGGCTCAGCGATCAGACTCGGTGTGAGATGTTCAGGCAACAGAGGCAAGTTCTGAATGAAGTGGAGAGTGTGGGAGAGACAGTTTGAGGGACTGAGAACCCAGGCTCCTGAGGCTGGATGGACCAGGTTCGAATCCTGATCCTTCCACGTCCTGGAGAGTAAACTTGGGCAAGTCAGGTAACCCTTCTGAGCCTCAGTTTGCCTACCTGTAGAATGGAGCTAAGTAGTAGCTCTTCCATTTGGTTGTTATAAATGCAATCACCTGTTAGCACTGTGTGATGGGCCGTCAGGGAGGGGGAGCTTCTCTTCTGGGGATGAAGGCGAGGAGGAGGGAAGAGGACGAGGGTGTGGGGAAAAGCCTTCAATCTTTGAGAGATGGGAGGGGTTGGGGGAGGGCAGAGGGAGAAGGACACAGCTAAGAATGGCCTACTATGAGTGGAGGCTGGAAGCTGGAAGGTACACTGGCTCCCAAGTCAGAGCTGGGCCCGGGAGGCCGGGGGCAGCTTGCAAATTGCTGAAAGCCACCTGAGGCCCAGGGAGTAAGTATCCAGCCAAGAACAAAATAAAAGGGACAAAAGAGGGGCATACAGTGGAGCGCATGGGTGACAGGGCTTAGCAAGCATGTCAAGAGTCAGCACCTTGGACAGCGCCCACCCCACCTTGAAGGACTGGGTCTGATGAGGTCAGCACCAAGAGGCCCACTCTGTCTGAGGAAGATGGACCCTGATGGCTGCCCGGGGCCTGCCTCTGTAGACAGTTGAGCATACAGTTTCAGGGAATGATTTTCAAGCTTATTGGTTTTGACTCTCTGACTTTAGAGTTAAACCTTCGAGGACGGAGGACCCAGCCCAATGAACCACTGAGAGCCAACCTCAAGCCTGGCTGGGGCAGTTTTTCATTGCCATGGGAAGAACAGGAGTCCAGACTTGGGCCCTTCAGGCACAAAATGCCCTTGTGGCCCCCCTCACAGTATCTACCTTGACCATGAGAGGGTTGGCTGGCTGCAGAACAGCTCTTCTGCTTGTTTCCACCAAAGATATTGTGCATGGCACTCCTCTGAGTTACCTCACCATAAGCCAGGGTTTCTCAGTCTCGACATTATTGACATTTTGGGTCAGATAATTCTTTGTTGTGGGGAGATGTCCTGCACATTGTAGGATGTTCAGCAGCATTCCTGTCCTCTACCCAGTCACTAGATACCAGTAGCAGCCCTCCCCTGAGCAAGATGACAAATATGTCTCCAGACATTGCCAATGCCCCCCCCACGGGGCTCCTAATTGAAAACCACTGAGATAAACCCATCCTAGAATGATTGCCAAGACAAAATCAGACTTTCCTGATGAAGCTGGTCTGCCCATTGACCAGACAACCTTGGCAAAAAGGCTTTTCCTTTTTGCCTTACCTGCCAGGAAACTCAGGAGTGCTGACTTTGACTTTAAGTTCCATGTAGCTCCAGTCATAGGATTATTTATGCTCCTGCTTGTTTCCAGGAATGGCTTAAAGCAGCCCAGACACCAGATGAGAAACAATGGGTAGGAGGTACAAGGAGGCCAATTTCAGCAAAACTTGAAGTATTTTCTAACAATGGAACTGACCAGCCTTGAGACAGATTGCTAGGGAAGAACATTAACATCCCTGGAAATGTTTAATTAGTGCAGAAAGACACTATATCAGGATGGTTCTAAGTTATTGTATGGATTTATGTCTCTTGCTCCTATACCCACCCCACAAAAAAAGCATCTTGGGTGAATTATAAAAACCAAAATGGCTTATGAAGTAAGACAAAATAGGGTTGAACATAAGAAAAGATTAATTTTTACAAGAACAATTTAAAAACTTTTCTAATAGGAGAATTCAGACCTGCCACTTACGTGTGAGTCTGTCCTTGGGCAAGCGACTTCATGCTCTGACCTTCAGTTTCCTCATCTGTAAGATGGGAATGGTAATAGTTTTTTCTCCATAGGATGGTCACAAGGATTTAATGAAATGTGCATGTGCAATGCTTAGAATGGTGACTGGCACTTGGCTAGCTTGATAAATGGTGCCTGATACTTTATTAATGTCTTAGGTGTTTTGTTTTTTTTTCACTTTTTAATTTTTTATTTTTAATATATTTTTATTATGGAAGTTGTGAACTTAAAAAACAATCATGCACATGTGTAGAATTCCCATACAACCCTTCACCAACACACCACAGCATTATGGAACATTTGTTAGATTATGAGATATCATCAGACTATTACCACTAACTATGGTCCACAGTGTACATTTGGCATATTTTTTCCATACCCCATTATTAACAAAGTACACCTTTGGCATTGATCAGTATTCCTGTTAACTATAGTCTATAAGTTACATTAATTGTATTTTTCCCATGCTTCTCCACATTCCTACTACCATGCAGTAATGATGTACATCCGTTCTAGTTTACAGGACATTCTTGCATTTGTACTATCACAATTCTCATCCACCTCTGGCTTCACTGTGTGTTCATTCCCTAGATTATTCTCTAGTTTTCTTTCATT
This sequence comes from Tolypeutes matacus, assembly GCA_026826555.1. Lineage (NCBI taxonomy): Eukaryota > Metazoa > Chordata > Mammalia > Cingulata > Chlamyphoridae > Tolypeutes > Tolypeutes matacus. The sequence continues at coordinate 1,661,868 of JAKSZT010053923.1, forward strand.
TGACATTTACATCCCTAGACTACCTTTTTCAGCCACAATCGCATTTATAAGCTGCTACTCACTATAATGTGTTACCATCAATTCTATCCATTTCCACACTTTTACAGTCAAGTTAATTAAAACTTCTACATACATTAAGCCTCGGTACTCCTTCCGAACTCTATCTTAGGTGATTTTTGTTGAAGTGACAGAAACCCAGCTCTGTCCTGCTCAAGGAGAAAGTTTTATTAGCTTTGAAACAAGAAAGTCTGGAATTAGGTCTAACATAAAACTGGTTCTGTATCAGGACTCTCATCATCATCTTTCAGTCCTTAAAAAAAAAATTACTATATATATAAAAAAATGTCCCCTTTATTTCAGGGCTATTCTACAGTTATATCAGAATTTAAGGAACACTCTGATTGGCCCATTTGAGTCACATGCCCAACCTGAGCCAATCACTTTGTTCAGGGGAACGGCATACTATGATTTCATGGCTCAGCTCACTGGCCCACCCCTGGATGGCTTGGTTCATGAGACCTCACCTGGACCTGTGAGTCTGGAGCCCAGCCATGTCTCCTAGCAACAGAGCTGGACCTACCCATCCCCTTAGTGTCTATCTTGCCCCAAGTTACAATCCGCATTGTGGAGAAAGAGAATGGGCTCTTCCCAAGGAGGGTAATTGTTACCTTTATAGACAAAGCATATTCATTGTTTGGGAGTCACCTGGGGCATCAAGCGCCCTGTAGTTCTCCAATAATCCCAGTCTTTATCTCCCACCTCATTATCTGCCTCCTCTCATTTAGAGCAGAGAATTCCGGTGGCTCTGACAAGCCCACAAACTCAAGCAGACACACATCTCACTCTACTTTTGGAAGGACCTTCCTACTTCCTACTTTTGGAAGGACCACACAAAGGAAGTGTGTGGCTTTCTTGCAAGCCCTTGTGGAAGGCTTCAGGAAAACGTCCACCTATTCCAACATCCTGATATGTTAGTCCAAAGTCTCTCAAGCCACAGCCTCAGGAGATACACACTCAAGAATCCCAAGATAAAATAGGCAACATTTCAATCAGCTGTTTTTCTTCCACATGACAGAGATTTTATGCCCTGGGGAGGGCTCTTCTACAGGGCTGCAACATACATTCGGGCAGGTTGTGCATTGCACAAATCTAGGGAGCCCTATTCACATAATAGTCCATGTCTATGATGACCCTGGACCTCTACCCAACCTTTGCTCAGTTAATTCCACATTTTATGTTCTTTATTTTGATACTCTCCCCTTTCCAGGTACTAATTTCTAAATTGCTCAAAAATGTCATGGAAGCAAGAAATAGAAACCCACTAAAACTAGCTTAAGAACCAAGGAAATTCATTGGCGAATGGTATGTATGGGAGAGTGAGGGCTTCTGGATTCAGATATGGTTCTCTGATTTTCAGCTCTGCATCCTGGTGTAGCTTGGTCTCTGTCGGCAGACTGTTCTTCCAGGCAACTGGGGAAGATGGCCCAGGGAGGATCAGCCCCTGCAGCTCATCATACTAGAGGAAGAATGAGACCCACAGCTTGCCTGCGTCGCATCCTCATCCCAGACTCAACTACTGTGGCCAGAGGATGGGCTCCTCTGTTTGGCAATGGTATTGCCAAATGGTCCATGGTTTTGGAGGGGCTGCATGGACACAAATCTGTCTAGAGTAGTGGAAAGGGGTTAAACAAAGGAAAGGCAAAGTGCTATTGGCAGAGGGGGGGCACACTGAACAGAGAGAAACAAGAGTTGCCATAAAGATTCCTTTCATGGAAGCATACAGGAAGAGGCAGGAGGAACCAGTGACAATCCAAACGAAGTCTCAGATCACTCCAATCTGCTGTGGGTGCCACAGAAAAGTGGAAAGCAGGTCTTAGGCCATAAACCCAACAGAGATCTAGAAGGTTCAGGAGGAAGGAGAGAGGAAGAAAGTCCTGAAGGCCTGATTTGCTCATGGGTGTATTTGCAGATTTGTGATGTCAAAATCTATCTGCCAAAGACCACCAGGCACACATCTATCATCTGAAAAATTAGGTCCATTTAGCTTGCTCCAGGAAGAGAGACCACACGTTGGGAAACCATGAGCATCTACAGAAGAGGGGGTTGGGGAGAGAGCTGCTTTTGTATAGTATTTGGGCTTGTGCTGGGTGGTTTAAAGAGTCTAGAAGAGAGTAGAAGTAGTTCTTGGGGCTCTTGGGAAGCAGTGGCAAATTGGTAATTGGGCATTTGGGTAATTTTTATCGTGGAGGTGGGAAGATGAAAGGGGGGGCTGGAGATGTTGGTAAGTGGCAGTGGGCACTTAGGTTGGTCGGGACAAGGGGATGTTTGTTCATTTGTGTGGTTGCAGGGTGTCCTTGTCTCTCTATCTTGGGTTCAGACATGGTCATGGAGTGGCCTTGTCTGATCATTGTTTATATTCTGCAACTGTTGTTTATGTTCAGTGGAGAACACCATGGCCCAGCTGCCTGCTGCCAGGACTGTTTTACACTCATTCTCTCTGCAGGAATCTGGGTACCTCCAGGTAAAGTTGACCCAGAGTCCTTCCCAGTCCTGGCCCAGGATTTTCCAGAAATCGTCTCAGGAACATCAGGCATGTGGAGTCTACCAGAGACAGCAGTGACCCATCATCTGGGTAGGAAGATGAAAACACATAAATGGAAGGTACCCCAAACTCTGTTCCTTGAGGGATGCTAAAGGATGTTACCCCCAAATAGTTGCAGGTTACATGATCAAAAAAAAAATTTGAGACATGCTGGGTTAAGCAAAGAAAAAACACATTTTTAAAATCCAGCCCTTGCCTCTGCTGATGTGCATTTTAAGTCTGCAAGGGGCATAGACGCTGGTGTTTTTCGACCAAAGATAGAGTCGGATCCAGAGACAGAGGAGAGAAGGACAGAGAGACGCGGGGGGTGGGGGCCAGAGGCAAAGAAAGGGACAGGAACAGAGGCAAAAGATACTAAAATAGGAGAAGGATAGAAATAGAGACACAGACGGAGACCGAGAGAAAGAAACAGAGATAGAGAGACAGAGAGGCACAGAGACGGGCTAGAAACAGAGAGAGGTGCAGAAATCGAGAGACGGGGACAGAGAGGGACTGAGAGAGACGGAAGGACAGACAGAGGGACGCCGGCAGGGCGGCGCGGGCGAGGCCCGGGCGCAGACAAAGGCGCGGCCGCGCGGCCGGGGCGGCCGGGCCGGGACAAAGGCTGGCCCGGGGGGCGGGGGCAGCGATGGCGACGGCGGCGGGCGCGGGCGAACTACAAGTCCCAGCAGCTCCCGCTGCGGCCCTCGGCCGGCCCCTCTCGCTCCCCGGGAGCGCCTGGCGGGGCCGCTGGGCCGAGGGGGCCGCCGGCGGGGCTGGTGGGCGGGGGGCTTTCTGCAGGCCCGGGGGGCGCCGGCGGCCGGCGTGGGCGCGGTGGGCCGGGCAGGGGCGAGGGGCGCCGGGTGAGTGTCCTCGCGAGCGGGCCGGGCCGGGCGGGGGCCGGGCGGAGGGCGGATGAGAGGCTCCGGCGCGGGGCGCGGCCCGGGGCGACCTCTATTCGCCCCCCGCCCCGCGCGCGGCGTCTCCCAGCTCGGGAGAGCGGAGTCGCGGGCGCGATGGGGAAGGAGCCGCGCGGCCCGCGGGCCTAACGCGCTCATTCCGCTGCTGCGTCGCGAGGAGAGGGCCCCGCGGGAGGCTTCGAGCCCTAAGTCGGGAGGGACCCGGGCACCCTCCAGCGATGGGGTCCCGCAGCTCAGGACACCCTCTCACCAGAGGCCAACCAGAGGCCTGCCACCCCTTGGGAACTTAGGAGGGGTCCCAGGTATTGTCCCTTCACCTTCTAGCCTTGGGACCAGAGTTCAGGAGGCCCCTTCCCCAAGAGGTGATCTGGGAGCCACCTGCCCTCCAGGAATCCAGGAAGGGCCCCAGGTATTTCTCCTTCCATCTTCCAGCTACGAGATCCAGAGTTCAGGAGGCCCCTTTCTCAGGGGGTTGATCCAAGGGTCCCCCTGTGCCCCAGGAGCCCAGAAGGGGACCCAGGTATTGTTTCCCACACCCTTCAACTAGGGGGCCTGTGGTGGAGAAGTTCCATCCAGAAACTTCACTGCTCTCCATTTGCTTACCCATTCCCAGCTATGGGGTCTTGGTCTCAGGATGAACCTGTCTCCAGGTGGGAAGCCAGAGGTCTCTCTGCCCCTAGGAACAGAGCTATTGTTTGCCCTCCAACCCCCAGCACTGGGGTTGGGAAGCTCAAGGCACCTCCACTCTGGCAGGTAACACTGAGCTCCCCAGGCAACCCCCCAGAAGGGGCCCCAGAGCTATCATTTCTCCATCCCCTTCCTGTGCACCAGCCATGGGGCTGGAATTCAGGATCTTGCACCCAGGAGGGAACACAAGTGTCCTGATACCCACCCCCAGGTCCCTGCCATGGGGTCTGTGGCTTAAGAATTGCCCCTTCCTAGGAGGTAGCCCAGGGGTTACAGTAACCCAGGAAGGGCCCCGATGCTATTTCCACCTACCTCCCAGCTGGCAGTTAGAATTCAGGTCTTCTATTCAATTGAGAAAACAGGTATATTAACACCTATCTCCATCCTCCTAGTTATGGGGGCTTCCTACCCTGACTCCAAGGGATCCCACATACCGTCTGCCCACCCTTGCCCTCTAGCTCTAGCTAAGAGGGAACACAGATGTTTTGACACTTACTCCCACCTCCCAACTATGGAGTCTGGAATTCAAGATGTGCCCCTCCTCTAGAGGCCAGCCAGGGTCCCTCTGCCCTCCCCTAGTGACCCAGGAGGGGCCCCCCATGTTGTTTGACCCTCACTCTCCTACCCCAGACAGAGGCTCCAGAGCTCAGGATACCCCTTCTCTAGAAGGTGAGCCAGAGGCCCATGCCTCATTAGGAACCCCTAAATATGTCACCCCAACTATGGGGGAGAAACTCAGGCTGTGTGCCCAGGAGCAAACACAGCAACACTGACACACCACCCAGTCAAGGGTGTGGGAATGGAGGATTCTCTCCTCCACAGGACCCAAGCTTCCCACAAGAGGAGCCCAGGATGGAGAGAGGGGCAGAGCCATGGAGCTGGGCACTGGAGACCTCGAGCACCGGGTCCCGTGACTTCCACCCAGGTGCGGGCCCCAGAGGGGAGGGTCACACCCTGTCCCACCTTCTCCCTGTCCTGGTTGGGACCAGTCGGAAATCTCCCCAAAGTCGGAGTCAAGGGTAGCATCTGTGTGTTTGCTGGAGCGGTTGCCAGGGCATGGCCTATCCCCCTCTCCTGTCCCTGCCCAGGCACCAAAAGAGACGCACCATTCCCCATACCTAGCTCCACCCCCATCCCCTTCTGGCCTTACCCTGTAGATGATGCCCCAGAAGCAGCCGGCACATCAATGCCTGGGATGCGGCGGTCAGTCCTGGTCAGGAACCCAGGCCACAAAGGCCCGAGGCCTGTCTACAAAGAGCTTGACTCCGACTCTGAGGGTCTTGACCCCAACCCGGAAGAGCTGGATCCAGTTTCCGAAGACCCAGAGCCTGACCCGGAGGATCTCAACATCATCTCCGAAGATGTGGATCCCAGCTACAAAGACCTGGAGCCCGTCTCCGAGGATCTGGACCCTGATGCTGAAGCCCCGGGCTCCATGGTGGGAAACCCCCACCCTGGCCCCCAAGATCTCGACCCCATGTCTTCGAGTTTCGATCTCGATCCAGACGTCATCGGTCCTGTCCCCCTGGTTCTCGACCCAAACAGCGACACCCTCGGCCCTGCCGCCCCAGACCTGGACCCCCTCTCCTCTGGCCTCACTGGTACCCCCGAGGTCCTGTCCACCGGCGCCGCAGTGCTCCCGGCTCCGGCCAGCCCTCCCCGGCCCTTCTCCTGCCCCGACTGCGGCCGAGCCTTCCGCCGCAGCTCGGGGCTGAGCCAGCACCGCCGCACCCACAGCGGCGAGAAGCCGTACCGCTGCCCCGACTGCGGCAAGTCCTTCAGCCATGGCGCCACGCTGGCCCAGCACCGCGGCATCCACACGGGGGCCCGGCCGTACCAGTGCGCGGCCTGCGGCAAGGCCTTCGGGTGGCGCTCCACGCTGCTGAAGCACCGCAGCAGCCACAGCGGCGAGAAACCGCACCACTGCCCGGTGTGCGGCAAGGCCTTCGGGCACGGCTCGCTGCTGGCACAGCACCTGCGCACGCACGGCGGCCCACGGCCCCACAAATGCCCGGTGTGCGCCAAGGGCTTCGGGCAGGGTTCGGCGCTCCTGAAGCACCTGCGCACGCACACAGGCGAGCGGCCGTACCCGTGCCCGCAGTGCGGCAAAGCCTTCGGGCAGAGCTCGGCGCTGCTGCAGCACCAGCGCACGCACACAGCCGAGCGCCCCTACCGCTGCCCGCACTGCGGCAAGGCCTTCGGGCAGAGCTCCAACTTGCAGCACCACCTACGCATCCACACGGGCGAGCGCCCCTATGCCTGCCCCCACTGCTCCAAGGCCTTCGGGCAGAGCTCAGCGCTGCTGCAGCATCTGCACGTGCACTCGGGCGAGCGCCCCTACCGCTGCCAGCTCTGCGGCAAGGCCTTCGGGCAGGCCTCCAGCCTCACCAAGCACAAGCGCGTGCACGAGGGTGCAGCCGCGGCAGCAGCTGCTGCGGCCGCCGCCGCAGGCCTGGGCCTCGGGCCTGGGCTGAGCCCCGTGTCTATGTTGAGGCCGGGCCAGGTCTCTCTGTTGGGGCCAGATGCCGTCTCCATGCTGGGCTCTGGCCTTGGCCTCAGCCCTGGTCCCAGCTCTGGCCTTGGGTCTGACCCTGGTTCTGGGCTGGGCTCCCTCCCCAATCCCAGCCCCAAACCCAGCCCTGAATCTGTCCAGTCTTATGATCCTGAGCCTGGCCTTGACGCGGATCCTGATCTTGTACCCAGCCCTGACCAGGCATCAGGTCCCAGTCCCGACCCCAACCCTGAGTCTCGCTCTGACCCTGGCTCCCCCACCCATGACACTGTCAGCCCAGCCCTCCCTGCCGGTGAGAGTCCGGAGTGGGTGAAGGAGCAAGGGGCGCTGCTGGGGCCTGATGGCTGAAGGGAACGCCAGCCTGCACGGGGGCCTGGGGAAGTTGTGTGTCGTGAAGTTAGTAAAATCCTCCCACTGCCTCCTGGCTCAGTGTCGTCGCTTTGTTGCTTTCTCCCTTGATGCAGGAGATGGGGGTGTTGGTTTGAGCCAGCAGTGCATCTCAGACCCAAGTGACCTGGCTTCGTCCCTGGGCCCTGGGGTCTGGGGCCACACTGGGGCCCTGCAGACACATCCCTTGCGCTTCCCAGCTCTTCCCACTTTGTCTCTGTCTTGCACTGATCCATCCCAGCAGTCACTGTTCTTTGCTGCCCCAGGCCTAACTGCCCTGCACTCACCCCACAGCCCACCCCCACCCCCAGGCAGGATCTTAATCCTTTCCCTTAATCCTTTCCACACAGCCTACGGCTCTAACAGCTGGATTTCTGGCTTGTGGGCTGATATGGAGGTCGAGGAAAGACCTTGAGGGCAGCCCTGCCCCACTTGCTTCCCCAATCTACCCCTTGCCCTTCAAAATCCACATTATAGGGACAAGGTTGCTCACTGATACAGTCAACAAGCATATGTTGATTGCTCCCTTAAGGAGCTCCAGATAGCCAATTCAGAAATCTTTTTTAAGAGTACAGAGTATGATACATTCTAGAAGAAGCCTAACTCGGCTTCTGATTTAGATGGGGACAAATTTCCTAAGGAAAGATTTTATCAGCACAGTGGCCACTAATTTAAATAATACCTTTTGGCCAGTTTTGTCCTGTGTTCTTGCATTTGCTCATTTAATTCTCCTTTCAGTCCCCAGGAAGTGGGTACTGTGATTGAATCTCTGCATTTCACAAAGGAGGAAACAGGCCCAGGGAGTTTAAGGGGCTCTTTGAAAGAGGTGTTGGCTGGAATTGCCTAGATTTAAACTGGGATTGTCTGCCCTCCAGAGCCTGCAGTATTAACCATTATGCCTTAGGGTAAGGATGTGCAAGGATGTGCAAAGACCCTGGGGCCATCCGGAGATAAGAAGATGAGGTGGGGGTAGGGCCTTGGCAGACTGAAGTGGGGAGTAGGCTTAGCATCCCAAAGCAATGGGAAACCCCAGGTGGGCTCTGGTAGAGGACTGGTGTGAGTTATTCTTTGAAGATGCTTCTGGCTGCTGGGTGGAGAGTGGAATGGTGGAGGACAGGCTGGGAGCCAAGAGACTAAAGAGGAGACTTGCAGGGGTCCAAGTCAGGAATGTTGTGGGGGCCATAGGGGTGGTGAAAAGTGGTCCAATTTGGGATATAATTAAGAATGAAGGGAAACTGATGTGGCTCAAGCGATTGGGCTCCTGTCTACCATATGGGAGGTCCAGGGTTCTATTCCCGGGGTCTCCTGGTGAAAGGCAAACTGGCTCCTGTAGCGAGCTGGCCTGAGTGGTGAGTTGGCCCATGAAGAGTACTGGCCCATGCAGGAGTGCTGGCCCATGTGGAAAGCTGGCACAGCAAGATGACACCACAAAAAGAGACACAGAGGAGAGACAATTAGAGACACAGCAGACCAGGGAGCTGAGGTGGTACAAGAGATTGAGCACCTCTCTCCCACTCTGGAAGGTCCCAGGATCAGTTCCCAATGCTGCCTAAAGAGAAGACAAGCACCTACAGAAGAACACACAGAGAGCAGACAGCAAGCACAAAACAGAGAGGGGGTGGAGGAGAAATAAATAAATCTTTAAAAAAGAAAAAGAATGAAATAGGATCTGCTGATGTTTTGGGTGAAAGGTGCAAAAGTGGGGAGAATTGGGAATGAATACGACACACACCCCCCCCTTTTTAGGGGAGGTTAGAGGGGCCAGCACTGACATGGAGGGCACCGGGTCATTGCCTGACATCGCCTGACACTGGACATGGAAATCACGAGGTTGGTACTGGACGCCGGCCATGACAGAGAGCCAGGCGGTCCTAGTGGTTGCTGAACGCTGGCTATGCTCAGAGCGAGCCCATGTCCAGGCTCGCGCACGCGCCGGCGCTAGGACCCGGCGGCCGCCTCCAGCCCGCAAGCCGCCGGCTGCTGAAGTGCGCATGCGTGTTGCATCGGCCAGGTTCTTCGTGGCGCAGGGGGTGGGACGGGATCCAGTCACGTGTCTCCGCGGGTGGGGAGAAGGGGAGAGAGGTCGCCCTGATCACGTGACCGCGGGGCGCGGATCACCTGACTTGGTGGTTTTGAAGCTACGCCGCGAGGTGGCGAAGCCGCAGGGTCAGCGGCGGGCGCTCGGACCCAGGCTGCCCCGGCGCGCCCGCCGGCCTCCCGCGCTCCCCGTCCCGGCATGGCAGCCCCCGTGGGCCCGCGCGGTTCAGGTGAGGGCGAGGCGGCAGAACGGGCCCGGAACGCGGGCCGCGGCCGGGCGGCCAGATCCTCCGACTTGGGTCGCCCTGCCTCAACTCCAGTGCTGACTGCTCACCTTCCCCGTGGCTCCTAGATCCCGGGCGGCGGGTGGGCACCAACTTCTTCGACCTTGGCGTGGCGGGACTCCCGGCTCCCATTTCTGAATCCCGGCCCTACTCAGAATTCCTGTACTCAGGCAGCGAGCAGGTCGCTTAGTTTCTCCGCCTTGGGGCAGCCGAGTGTGTCAGAATTTCCGTTCCTAATGTCGGTTCTGATTGCACCAGCTTCTCCAGTCCCGCGCATGGGACTGACTCCCAAGGTTTTCCTTCCTGAACCCAGGAGGCAAATGCTCACTTTCCCTATACCCCCGCGGATGGTTGGGGTGGAGGGCGGGGAGAGGAGGAGGGGAGTGTCTCCTTGAATCCTAGGGACTAAATCAGATTTATGCACTCCAAATCCACAGGAGGTCAGCCTTCCTGAACTGAGGTGGTGGGTGCCCAGCCTCCACCTCTCCTTGGGTGCCTGGAGGAAGGTCCTGTGGTTGGCTTCCCCTACTTGCATTAGTTGACACTTTTTCAGATGTCCTAGCTGGTAGGGTCGGGTGGGTTACCAGTGATCCCAGCTAGGGAGGCGGGGCCTGCTTTTTGACTTCCCCTCAGCCCTCTTGTAAACAGTCACCACAACAGCAGCGGAGCACCAAAGAGGCAGGAGTCCGGCCATCCCTGCCGGACAAGTTCTGACTATGTACCCATTCGTCCCCACAGCCATCCTGGACAGGGAACCAGACCCTGGAAAGAAGCAGGGTTCTCCAGTGGGGGTGAGGTGAGAGGGTGTCAGGGGTGAATCCAAACTGCTTTGACCAGCTGGAACCTTGGACCTTCCTCTTAGATTTGTCAGGATTGCAGGAAATAAACCATGTCAGAACAGCACCTGTTTGCGGAAGAATTACTGAGGCTGAGGGACTAAGCTGCTTTACCTTTACCTGCTTCATGTCAATTCTTGGAACAGCTTCGGCATCTCAGCATCAGGTGTAGACTTTTTTTTTTTTCCCTTCTGCTCTTCAAAGGAGGAGGCTGCAGCTTAGAATGTGCCCATGGTCATCCAGCTGGGAAGTGGCAGATCTAGCATTTGGTGACAGGGCTGTGTGAGTTCCAGGAGCCCTTAATAATGATGTTGTCTTACTTCATAAAATAACATAAGGGCAGTTGCTATGATATCATCTGTTGGCACACAGAGAGTCTTAAGTAACTCAAGCTGTTGTTATTATTGTTACTGTCAGTCACCCAGTTACCCCTTCTCCAGGCCTATGGCTTGTGAGCATGTCAACCACTCAGGCCAGATCTTGAAGAATGGGAAGGTAATCTCTTGGGTGTCTACCCAGAAAAAAAACAGAAGGTGGGTTGAAGTCCTCTGCTCATGCTGGAGATTGCAATTGGGATAAGCCCCAAATTCTTGAGTACCCTATGAGAAGTTAGGGGAAGCCATTCATTCCCTCCCCAAGCATCCACAACAGAAATGGTGATGGAATGTTCTAGCACTGTCACTATGTACCAACCCCGGTAATAATTCTTTGTGGGTGTCAGGTTCTCAGCCACCATGTGAGAGATGACTGATGACCTCTGACAGATGACAGAGCTGAGGCTCGGCGAGGCTGAGTGCCCTCGCGGAGCTCCTGAGCACAGCTGGATCAGGAATCCCTTCAGACTTTCTGGATTCCCCAACCCCAAACTCTTAACCTGGGAGCAGTAGTTCTGCATGTACTCATAAAATGTTACAGAGTTTCTGTTGGTTTTTTGTTTGTTTTCGAGGTGCTGGGGGCTGGGGATTGAACCTGCAACTTTGTATGGGAAGCCAGCACTCAACCGCTGAGCCACAGTGGTTCCCCTGAGTTGGTTTTATTGTTTGTTTTGCTTGTTATTTGTTTTCATTTTTTTCAGGAGGCCCTGGGACCCGAACCTGGGACCTCCCATGTGGGAGGTGGGCGCTCAACTCCTTGAGCCACATCTGCTCCTTTTGTTTTCTTGGACCTTTCAAAGTACTTCCTTGGCTGGGGCATGGGGTAGACCAGGAGAAGCTGCATTCTACCTCCCATGTTGGGGACAGAGGCAGGAGAAGTCCTTCTGTGGCGGGGGTGGGGGTGGGGGTGCTGCTCTGAGTCCCGGCTTGTTCCCCACTGCCCTCTCCCATTCCTACAGAGACCCAGCGGCTCCTGACTCCCAGCCCCAGCTATGGGACCCAGGCGGGGGCTTCCCCGGCCCCTCCAACCCCATTGGAAGAGGAGGACCTCCGCCGCCGCCTCAAGTACTTCTTCATGAGCCCCTGCGACAAATTTCGTGCCAAGGGACGCAAACCCTTCAAGCTGATGCTGCAGGTGGTGAAGATCCTGGTGGTCACCGTGCAGGTGAGACCTAGCCGGGCGGGGGTCCCTGCGGCATGCCCCTGCGGCTTCTGCTCTCCTTGAAGGAGAGTTGTTGAGTAGGGATCTTTTCCTGACCTTGTAGCAGCACGACAGCAACGATGGGTCAGGGATTAATCACGAGGCCTTTTTAAGCCTTGCAATGTCCTGTCATCCCTATTTTATACAAGTGGCCACTGAGTATCAAAGGGGTTGAAGGACTTGTCCAAAGTCCCACTGCAGCCTAGCAATGGATGCTGGGATTGGAAGCCAGGAGGTCTTAGCGCCATGTATTTTTTTTTGTTTTTTTTTTTTAAAGATTTTATTTATTTATTCATTTATCCCCCCCTTGCTGCTTGTGCTCGCTGGGTCAGCCAACCACGCCGTGCGGGCGGGCCTGCCCTCACCAGGAGGCCCCGGGAACCGAACCTGGGGCCTCCCATATGGTAAACGGGAGCCCCACTGACTGAGCCACAGCCGCTTCCCATTAGCGCCATGTTGAGAACGGACTGAGGCACTGAATGGATGGTTGGTGGCCCCCTGTGCCTGGTCCTGAGCTGGGCTCTGGGGACCCCCAAATGGATCCGACCCAGCCCTGGCCCTAAGGAGCACAGTCCTCTCATCCTGCGATCCTGGAGCTCAATAATGGGACTTAGCCTGTGGGTTCGGCTTTTGCACATTTCATAAACATGAGCCACTGCCCTCAGATATCTGAGTTTGCACCTTGTGCTATGCCTGCCCTGGGGACACGCAGATGTGGTCTGTACCCTCTTGGAGCTTATGTTTGGGGGGCAGGGGAAGGCCAGGCATGAATCAAATACCCACTGAAAGAAATACAAAGGGGCCCCTGTGTTAGGAGAGCCCTGCCTTCCCACCATCCCAGTGGAAGTCCCTAAGGCCCACCCTTCTTCTTCCACTCATGCCCTGAGGGAGTATGGGCACCTGTGGGTCCTTAACTTCACCAGTCCCGACCTCACTTGCTCCTCCTGTCAGCTTATTCTGTTCGGGCTCAGCAACCAGCTGGCGGTGACCTTCCGGGAGGAGAACACCATTGCCTTCCGGCACCTCTTCCTTTTGGGCTACTCAGACGGGGCAGACGACACCTTCGCAGCCTATACCCAGGATCAGCTCTACCAGGCCATCTTCTATTCCGTTGACCAGGTGAGGGTGGGCCTAGGCAGGCAGGCACAAGGAGGAAAGCAGGCAGTGCTAAGGAGCCTTCCCTTCTTTGCCCACAGTACCTGTTGCTCCCTGATGTGTCACTGGGACGCTATGCCTACGTTCCAGGTGGGGGCGGCCCTGGGGCCAACGGCTCAGCACTAGCCCTCTGCCAGCGGTATTACCACCGGGGCCATGTGGACCCGGCCAATGACACCTTTGACATTGACCCGATGGTCATCACTGGTAAGTGGGCTGGGCTTAGCTGTTGGGTGCCTGGGCTGCCAGCATCACCATCCTATCTCTGTCCCTCTCTCATCTGTGAAGTGGGGGTTGCTGTGATTGTTATCTGAGCAAAATGCTCACACAATGCTTGACACGTAGAAAGTGCTAAGTGTTTGTTTTTTTTTTAAGCAGTTTTATTGAGATATATTCACATATTATATCATCCATCCAAGGTGCACAAGCAATGGGTTTTAGGATAATGACGGAGTTGTGCATTCATCAGAGGCGTTATTTTTTTAATTTTTAATGTGCTAGATGTCTGGCGGCCCCCCAAGCGCCAGGCCCTAGGGTCTCAATGGGGAATAAGACAGACCAGTATCTCCCCAGTGGGGGGACAGCAGTGTACCAAGGGCACGTATTTCAGAACAAACTGGGAAGTGAAGCTGGGAGAGGGGCTGCTGGGGACCCTGGGGAGACTAGCCTGTGCCTCCCCTCCCCCCTGAGGCTCTTCCCTGCGTCCCTGTCTCAGACTGCATCCGGGTGGACCCCCCCGAGCGGCCCCCTCTGTCACCCGTTGATGATCTCTTCCTCTCGGACGGCACCTCCAGTTACAGGAACCTCACGCTCAAGTTCCACAAGTACTGCCTGCTCGAAGGGGGCTGCTCGAGAGCCGGGTTGGGAGGGAGGCAAGACACTGGGGGCACTGCTGGGCCACTGGGGGCCACTTCCCCACTGGCTGGGGCTGGGGGCGGTTGTGCTGATGCCTGCTGCACCAGCGCTTCCCCTGCCAGCTTCCTGAATTGCAGAGCTGCAGTGTCAGCACAGGGCAGAGGTGCTGGCTCTGTGGGGGCCCCCTTCCCCTCACCCGAGCCTCCCCCCCACCAGGCTGATCAACGTCACCATCTACTTCCAGCTGAAGACTATCAACCTCCAAAGCCTCATCAACAATGAGATCCCTGACTGTTATACCTTCAGCATCCTGGTGAGCTTGCAGTGCCGCCGGGGTGAGGGGTGCAGGATCTGCCAGTGATCTGGGGGCCCATGGGGCTCCTGAGCTCCACGGCAATGGGAGGGCACTTGGGGACAATTCGCCAAGGGCAGCGTGAGGGCAATGGGGAAGGCCAAGGCTGGGCCAGCCTATCCATCGTGCTGCTCTGAGAGCTGCTAAACTTTCCTCTGCTGCCTCCTGCCTGGCCTTGCCCTGCAGATCATCTTTGACAATAAGGCGCACAGCGGACGTGTCCCCATCAGCTTGGAGACACAGGCCCACATCCAGGAGTGTAAGCACACCAACGTCTTCAGGCACGGTGAGCCCCAAGCTTCAGATGGGTGCTGTCCAGGGTCCTCCCCTTACAGAGTTACCCCTGGGTCTTAGAGCCTCAGACCAGCACTAATCAGGAGCTCTGACCCTCCTAGAGGCTCCCCCAAGCCTGAGAGCCTCAAAGTAGTGCTGACCAGGTACCTGAACCTCCCAGTATTCCCCCTGAGCCTCAGACCAGGACCCCCCAGGTGTCCAGCCTGCCCCCAGCCTCTTTAGGCTCTGCCCACCCTGGCCCTACCCACTGCCCCCCTCCCCACAGGAGACAACAGCTTCCGGCTCCTGTTCGACGTGGTCGTGATCCTCACCTGCTGCCTGTCCTTCCTGCTCTGTGCCCGCTCGCTGCTCCGCGGCTTCCTGCTGCAGAACGTGAGGCCTGCCCCAGGCATCGGGGGGGCCCCAGGGGGCGAGGGTCCCAGGTCTGGACCCGTCCTCATCCTGCCTGTCTCCCTCAGGAGTTTGTAGGGTTCATGTGGCGGCAGCGGGGACAGGCCATAGGCCTGTGGGACCGGCTGGAATTCGTCAATGGCTGGTACATCCTGCTGGTCACCAGTGATGTGCTCACCATCTCGGGCACTATCATGAAGATTGGCATCGAAGCCAAGGTGGGTCCTGCCTGGGCCCCACCATCCCCTCCCTGGCCCTCGCCCACCCGGCTCCTGCTTGCCTGGACTGGGCTGAGCCAGCTGGGCTGATGCTCCCCGCCCCCCTCCACCCAGAACCTGGCGAGCTACGACGTTTGCAGCATCCTCCTGGGCACCTCGACGCTGCTCGTCTGGGTCGGCGTCATCCGCTACCTGACTTTCTTCCATAAGTACAACGTGAGCCTCATGAACCTGGGCCGGGCCTGGCTGGGGTGAGGCTGGTGCTCTGGGTGGCCACCCTGTCCCCCCAACCCCCCTAAATAAATCAACACACATCCAGTACTCGCCAGCCCTGGTCACTGGCCTCTGGCAACCTCTTTCCCCTTGCTTGCCACAAAACCTGGGCAGGGTCCTGAGTGGCCTTCCTGTCCCTTTCATATCCAGTCATGGGGTACCTGCAGACCTCCTTGTCCCGGTCCTGCCCCTTCTAAGTTCCTCGGCAGGGCCCTACCTGCTTCATCCCTTCCACAGGCCTACGGTTGACACAGGCCGTGGCCAAGCCCTTGTCTCAACCCTCTCCCTGCCACAGATCCTCATTGCCACGCTGCGGGTAGCCCTGCCCAGCGTCATGCGCTTCTGCTGCTGTGTGGCTGTCATCTACCTGGGCTATTGCTTCTGTGGCTGGATCGTGCTGGGGCCATACCATGTCAAGGTAGGGGCCGGCCGGTGGCTGGGAGGTGCTTGCAGCTCACGGTGGAAGATCAGGTGCCCTGTGACATTGCCTCCCCTGTGAGGACCTTAGACTCCCTGGCTCTCCTTACCTGAGTCCACTCCCTAAGCCCTCTGACCCCTGGAGACCTTGTCACAGACATGACAACACTGAACAGACTGATCTTGACCCCTGGGACCTTCCCAGTAGTTCTGTTCACTGGCCTCTCTGATCCCTGGTGACCCTGGCATTGACACGCTGACCCCAAAGGATTCTACCCTGACCCTGTCATTGGTGATCTTGTCACCAATGGCCCTGTGACTGTGTCATTGATACAGTGTTCCCACATGGCCTCATTCTGGCTGCTGGGACTCCCTTCGCTGGCCCCTCTTACCCCTGGTGACCCTGCCTGACCCCAGTCCACTGTTCCTTTTGAGCCCACAACCCCACGACGCCACCCTATCACCCTGCCGGCAGTTCCGCTCGCTGTCCATGGTGTCCGAGTGCCTGTTCTCGCTCATCAACGGGGATGACATGTTCGTGACGTTTGCGGCGATGCAGGCGCAGCAGGGCCGCAGCAGCCTCGTCTGGCTCTTCTCCCAGCTCTACCTCTACTCCTTCATCAGTCTCTTCATCTACATGGTGCTGAGTCTCTTCATTGCGCTCATCACGGGCGCCTATGACACTATCAAGGTCAGCCTGCTCGTGTCCCTCCCTTCACGCCCCCCACCCTGGCCTGGATCCTTGTGTTCCTCACATGCACATAGCCCACACATGACTTTGGGTCCCTTGGGCTCAGACATGAGCTGGTTCCCCAGACGCTGGGCAAGGAGAGAAGACCCAGAGACACCATGTGAGAATGTGGGAGACTCTGGATAGGACCCACAAAGTCAAAGGAGTAGGTTGCTTGGAATCAAAGAGCATCTGGTGGGATTGAAAGTATTGCAGGTACAGCTGCCATGCTCTTAGCACTATCAGGCACCCCCATTGTCACCCCCCCCCAATCAGGTAAGGTTTCCTTGTCTGTTTTTACCAACAGGGAAACCGTGCCATGGAATTTCAGTACTTGAACACCCTCAGCTAAATGGTGGAGCTGGCTTCCCCTTGGGACTGTCTGATCTAGAAGCCACACTCTTAACCCCTGCATCAAGGAGGGTGGCCTAGACAGGAGCTGTTTGGGCCCACGAAAGGTCCTGCAGGCTGCAGGGGTCAGAGGAGAGAGAAAGGGGTCAGGGGGGTATGGGAGTGGCAGGTAGATGTTCATTTTGCAAACACGTCTCAGGGCCTCTTATGGGTGTGGCCCTGTGCTGGGCAAGGCATCAAGGAAAATCAAGTGCACATGGTCTCCAAGGCTAGGGATGAGACAGATGATAGACCAGGTGGACAGTGACTGACAGAAAAGAGGAGTGACGGGTGAAAGGGTACCAAGGGATCTCCTATTTTAGACTGGAATTGGTGGTAGGTCTGGGAAGGCTTCCAGAATGTTCTAATACTAGCCTCTAGCCACATGTGAGCATTTACATTTTAATATACATCAAAGTGAAGTAAATTAAAAATTTTGTTTCTCACATACACCTTTCACAAATCAAGTCCCTAAAAGCCAAAGGTAAGTGGCTTCCACCTTGGAGAGCCTAGCCAGCTGTTATTTCTATCATCTCAGGAAATTTCGCAGGACCTGGCTGTTCTAGGTTGGAGATATGTGAGCTGAAGGGAGAGAGCCCCAGGGGGAAGGATCAGCAAAAGCAAAGGCTGAGTACCTGGAAAGGGCTTGGAGAGCAGAGGCTGGCTCTGTGAGGTTGAAGGGGAGATGTCTGGGCCCACAGCTGGAACATTCTCTCCTGCTGGGGGCCCTACCATGTCCTGGGTTACTGGCAGATGCATGCCCATCTCTGTGCCTGCATAGTGCTGTCCTAGACACACTCCTGTCACTTGAGCCCAGGGAGACCCCTGGGCCTTGCTTTAGCACTTAGACATCACGCATGTGTGTCAACCTTGGGCTTACAAGCCCAGACCCTCTTCCCACTGCTGGGCACTGCGTGCACCCACTTCACTCACAGACGTTCACGGTGTAGCCAGAAGTGAGTCAGGCACTGCTCTAGGTGCTGGGGCTGCAAGCAGAAGGCACTGAACTGACAAAAGATGTGGGATGTGCACGCGTTCAGGGGTCAGGAAAGGCCTCCCTGCAGAAGCAAACCGTGGGGGGCATCCGTGATAAAAAACGATAGGTAGGTAGTACCACTGGGGCAAAGGCCCAGAGGTGGGATCCTGCCTGGCTGGCTGGCAGGAGGAAGACTAAGGAGGCAGAGATGGTTGTGGGGAAGGGCAGACCTCAAGGGCCTTGGCAGGGTCCCACCATCCTGCTGGGCCTCACGGTGTCCCTCCCCAGCACCCTGGTGGCACCGGTGCAGAGAAAAGCGAGCTCCAGGCCTACATCGCGCAGTGCCAGGACAGCCCCACATCGGGCAAATTCCGCCGCGGGAGTGGCTCAGCCTGCAGCCTCCTCTGCTGCTGCGGCAGGTTCGGTGGGCAGTGGGTGCGGGTAGGGGGCTAAGGAAAAGGAGGGGGCGGGAGGGCACTGAGGCCACCTCTGCTCCCGGCCGACCCTGCCCTTCCTCTCCCTTCCTCCAGGGACGCTTCGGAGGAGCAGTCGCTGCTGGTGAATTAACTCCGACCGCGACTGCCGCAGAGCGTCAGACCCGGGACTGCAGGGTCCCACGCGTATTTATTTTTAAAGTCTGCTTTTAAGGACCGGCTCCCTGCTGCGCCCCGCGAGGGCCTGGGCTTGTCGGGTCGAACACTGGGAGTGGGGGGTACGGGTTAGGGGTGGGGGTGTGAAATAAAAGGGTAGATAAACGTGGTGTTCCCATTTCTAGCGGGAGGGGTATCTCTGGCGCCCAGAGGACTACGGCCCCTTTAAGGCGGCGCCGCACTCAGCGGGGCGGGCGGCTCGAGACTTTCCTGGCCTGGGGCGGGGCAGGGCAGCGGTGCGCCCTGCGGCGAATAATTTAAAGGGGCCGCGCCCGCGGCTCTGGGAGGAAGGCTGGCGGTGTTGGCAGAGTGGACCCCAGCTGCGGCCCCTGGGTGAGTCCGGGATTGCGTCGGCCCCGCAAGGGTGTCCCTTCGGGAGTCGTTCCTGAGCCCTCGAATTTTCAAGGTCTTCCCATTCTTTCATTCCCGGTAGCTCCAGACTTTTCTGGTGCTCCCATCCCCCCCAGTTCCCGGTAGGTGTTTCCGCACCTATAGCCAGGTGCTCCCTGGGGTGGAAAAGGACTACAGTCCCCGGGAATTTTCCAGGCAACGCCTCAAGGGCTCAGTAACGACTCCAAATTTATGTTGATAATCTAAGGGCATCAGAAACATCCTCAATCTCCCAGAGAAGCGCCAGTAATATTCCAGTATCCATCAGTATCTTCCTGGGAGTCCGGGCGCCGCCCCCAGACCCGCAGTCAAACACGATGGCTCCCAGGGACCTGTCTACCGAGCCCCCACTTTTTCCGGGAAGTGGTCTTGCATTCTCCAGAATCTCTCAGTAATTTTCCAGTGCCCCCGGTACTTCCAGCGTCCTTGGTTACATCTCCCAGCAATGTTGCTAGCACCCTTCCTGGAGTCCCAGTGATGCACCGCACCCTCAGAGACCTCATAACTTTACTATTATGGGATAGTAAATCTCCAGCGAGTCCACCCCTACCCCGAGCGACGAAGGCCTCGGTGCCTCCCCAGGACCCCTTTTAGGACGCCCCCAGCAGCCGTCCCGCGCGTCCCCGCTTCCCGGTGTCCCTGGGGGTGGGGAGCAGGTGCCCTGCTACCCCTCTGTGGCCTGCAGACCCACGTTTTCTGGGGTGTGGCGTCCAGTCTTCGCAGGGGGGAAGGGATGCGGTCCTGGGACCGGTTGTTCAGGATTGATCAACCCCGCAGGGCAGGGGCCGGGGAGAGGGCCATAGGGAGCTCGTGAGCAGTGCGCCGTGTGGGGACCCCCTCCCTATAGAAACCGCCCTGCAGGAACTCCCGCGCGGGCTGCTGACTGTAGGTGCCCGGCTTGCTGCTCTTTGGCCCCAGGGTGGGGTTGGACGGGCGAGTGTCCAGTCTGCTCCGTGAGTCGGCGAAGAGAGCCGGTGGGGAACGGAGGACTCGTCTCACTCTCTGGCCCGGGCCCGGACGTCGGCTTCCCGGTCCCCACCGGGCGGCGGTACCCCTCCCTCCATCCGCCACCTGCCCAGCGGAAAGGCAGCTTGGACCACTGGTACGCAGGGGGCGGGGCTTAAGCCAAGGGGCGGGGCTTTTGGCTGTGGAGGGGCGGGTCCAGAGTGAGGACTTCACCCGGGCCTCTTCTGCTTCTTGTTTCCCAGGACCCGGGGCCGCCAGACCGCCGCCCAACTTGAAGCAGCTGATGGAGGCCCCGCTACAAACCGGAATGGTAAGCGTTAGGGTTGTGCGACGCCGAGGGGACTACAACTCCCGGCGGGCTCAGCGCGCATCGTCACGGTTCCGCGAGAAAGTGGCTGCGCCGGTTCAGGCTGAACTACGCTTCCCGGCGTGCACTGCGGGCAGCCAAGCCGCTGGCAAGAGTCGCGCCCCCGGGGAGGGAGCCGCGCCGGCCCATCCTACGGATGGAGACCGCATGGCCCCGGCTGGCTGCGACCTCCTCGGGGGCGGAGGAGGCGGAGTGGGATGGGGAACCGGGCGTCCCGGCCCCCGGGCAGGGTTCGGCGAGGCGGGCATGCGACGCGCAGCCGGTGCCGTTTGCCCCGCAGGTGCTGGGCGTGATGATCGGAGCCGGAGTGGCGGTGATGGTCACGGCCGTGCTCATTCTCTTTCTGGTGCGGAGGCTGCGAGTGCCGAGTGAGGACCCAGAGGGCCCCTCTGGGGGCGGGGCAGGGAGGCTGCGGGGTGGGGAGTTGAAATGCCGGATGACCTCTCCGCCGTGGGCCGCGGGGAGTCTGCGCGGTGCTTAGAGTACCCCCCGCCCCAACCCACCTTTCCCCAGAAACCCCAGCCCCGGATGGCCCCCGGTATCGATTCCGGAAGAGGGACAAAGTACTTTTCTATGGCCGGAAGATTATGCGGAAGGTGAGGCTAAGGCTCCTGGAACCCACACTGACCAAACTGAAACCCCACCCTTTCCGTGGTTACGTTTCTCAGGGGAACCACGTCCCCCACCTTCTTGATAAGGCCCCCTGGATCTGGCCCCCCTTCTCCCCAGGGTCTGAACTGGCAGCTGACCTATTTGTTCCCCCTCCACCCCTCTTACCCATCCAGGTGTCACAATCCACTTCCTCTCTGGTAGATGCCTCAGTCTCCACTACTTCCCGGCCTCGCATGAAGAAGAAACTTAAGATGCTCAACATTGCCAAGAAGTAAGGCTGTGCTGGGCATATCTGGGAGCTATATCAGGGGCTTTTTGAGGGATCAGCCTATACCAAAGGGTGTATCTCAAGGTTCTTTAGGTCTCATTGGCTGTCTTGGGAGTCTTCTCAATCTGAGGGCCATCTCAGGATTCTCCTCTGGTGGGGCTAATCTCAGTGCTCTCCCTGGGCTCTCTTTCCTTGACAGCCTATCTCAGTGATATTCTCCTATCGCAACTGTATCTCTGAGGTATTTGTTTCCCATCCATCGTTTCACAGGTCTTGTATGTTAAGGGTGTCTGGGATATTTGTGCAGGCTAAATTGTGGGTCTCCCCATAGGAAAGGATTTATTACAGAGTGCCCCACTGGAATTATTTCAGATATCTCTATGGTCTGCTGGAGGAGCTATCTCTAGCCTCTTTTCTCCAGGAGTTGTCTCAGTCATATATCTATACTGCAAAGCCTCTCTTTACATTACTTATCTCTGAGTTCTTCCCATACCAAGGAGGCTGTCTCAGGAATTTCTTCTCCTGGGAGCTAGCTCAAGAGTTTTCTTACCCCAGAATCATAGGAAGAATATCTCAGGCATTCCTCCAAGAGTGGCTCTCCCAGGGATCTCTGTAAGTTGGGAGCTGTCTCTGAGGTCTACATCTTGGGGCTATTTCAGTGATCTACTTGAAGGGTTTTCCACACACTAGAGGGTCATCCTGGGGGTTTCCATGATCAACAGAGATGCTATCTCTAGGTTTTCTATGACTTGGGTAGCAGAGCTATCTTGAGTTTCTCCACGATTAGTTAAGGTCTGTTTTTAGGGTTTCCCCTCATCATGGGCACTGTCTCTAGTGTCTGTACACCTGGAGGAGCTACCCCAATATTTTGATGACCATTAAAGGGTTATCCCAGAGCTCCCCTGTAATCTAGAGAATGGTTTTCGCAAGGTTTTCTCTGAGCAGAAGAACTAATCTGGATTTCTCCATGTCATAGAGTTTATCTCAGAGATCTGCTCATACTAGAGGGTCTATCTCAGGGGTCTTTGTGGGAGGCTATCTGAGTGGTCACTGACTTGGTAGGAAGGGCTGTCACAGGTTCATGGTTAGCGAAATGGCCTGATCTGGACTCTCTACATGTAATGTGGGTTAGTTTCAGGTTCTCTGTAATCTGAAAGAAGGACCATTTCAGGAGTCTTTATGCAGAGCAGAGAAGTGATATTTGGGGTTTCCCAATGTCATGGAAGCTACTTTAGAGGTCTAATATCCTAGGAAGGTTATCTCAGGAATCTAGACTGTGATTACTGGAAGGGCTATCTCAGGGATCCCATGGTAAGTGGAGGTGTAATTTCTGGGGTCTGTTCATAGCTTGGAAGCTATATTAGGGGTTTGCCTATCATAGAGAGTCTATCTAAGGAGGCTGTGACTAGTGGAGGTGCTACCTCGGGGCTTCCTGTCAGAGGTTGGCTGATTTTTTTCTGTAGAGGGCCGGATAGCATGGGTTTTGTAAGCTTTATACATCTCTGTTGTAAGTAATCAACTCTGCTGTTGTAGCACGAAAACAGCCATAGACAATACGTAAGAGAAGTGGTGTGGCTGTGTGCCAATAACATTTTATTCACAAAAATAAGCAGTGGGTCTGATTTGGCTGACAGACCATAGTTTGCTACCCTAGGGGAAAAATGATGTGGGAGGGTCTCAGGACCACCTGAGACCTCTCTCTGCGCCCCCATTCTCCCCTCTCACTAGGATCCTGCGCATCCAGAAAGAAGCGCCAACACTGCAGCGGAAGGAGCCCCCACCTGCAGTGCTCGAGGCTGACCTAACCGAGGGCGACCTGGCCAACTCCCACCTCCCTTCTGAGGTGCTCTACATGCTCAAGAACGTCCGGTCAGTGCCAGGGGTTGCCGGCAGGAGTTGTGGGGGCCTGTAGGGCCAGGGGCTGCCCTGACCTCCTGCACCCCTTCCCTTTTCTCTCCCCTACCTGCCACCAGAGTACTGGGCCACTTTGAGAAGCCACTCTTCCTGGAGCTGTGCCGACACATGGTCTTCCAGCGGCTCGGCCAGGGGGACTACGTCTTCCGGCCAGGGCAGCCGGACGCCAGCATCTATGTGGTACAGGATGGCCTGCTGGAGCTCTGTCTGCCAGGGCCCGTGAGTGGACCACCCACAGGGAACCACAGGGCAGTCCTCCAATGGAAAGGGGGTGGTCAGTGGGGGGAGGGCAGACTGGTTGGTGGTATGTGATTGTTAGGGGTGGCACTGCTGCTGGTCAGTACAGTTGGTGGACTTTTGAGATGTGGAGTGAGGGAGTTGGTGGCAGGGGTAGCCGTAGGCGTTTGGGTGGCCAGCAGGGTCAGTGGTTAGGGTTAGTGATGGGTAGGAAAGGCGCGCTGGTGAGAAGGCTCAGTGGGTTCTGGGGCCAATGGGGGCAGCAGTGATCTGGGGTGAGTATGGTCAGTGGCGGGGATGGCTTGGAATCCTGGTCAACAGGTGGGGTCAGCTCTGGTCGGTGGCACACTGTTTCTCAGGATGGGAAGGAGTGCGTGGTGAAGGAGGTAGTCCCCGGGGACAGCGTCAACAGCCTTCTCAGCATCCTGGATGTCATCACTGTGAGTGACCAGCTTGTGGGGTTGAAAGGGAGGCTGGGGCACGAAGACACACTGGTGGACCTGGGCCGTGAGAAGGGCTGGGCCTGGGGATAGTATGCTGCGGACTAAGAGGCTCAGATCTCATATCTGGGGTTTGGAGCAGGCATCAGTAGCCAGAGCTCAGGGTTCATCCTAGAGCCCCATTCCCTGATACGTCTCTGATGCCAGGGGTGGTCCTTAAAGGATTTGGTGTCCAGGAGAATAGGTGAGCAGTGAAGGAACCCTTGGAGCCCTTGATTTCCCGCCCTACTCCCCCATGTAGGGTCACCAGCACCCCCAGCGCACGGTGTCTGCCCGGGCAGCTCGTGACTCTACGGTGCTGCGGCTACCCGTGGAGGCCTTCTCCACCGTCTTCACCAAGTACCCCGAGAGCTTGGTGCGAGTTGTGCAGGTCAGCGGACCTTGCCCAATTCCCCTCCCTCCCCCACTTTCTACTCATCTCAGGCACCAGTGTTAAACTTGTGTTTATCAGCTCTGAGCAGCCAGACTTCCTGGGCCCTGTCCCTAACTCCTCCCATTAGCTGCCTCCACCCCATTTCCTAATTGCTGGTTTCTTCCTGACTCCACCCCTATCAGCTCCTTTTCTGTGACTGCCCAGCCCCTTACTCACTCCCAACCTTGCTTCTGTCCTAGCTCTGCCTTTCTCTTAGCTGACGCCCCCCTCCAACTTTAGTTCTCTGTCCCAACTTCCCCCTGCTTGCACTGCCCCACTCTTGTTCTCTGGCAGCTCACCCCCTTGTTCCCCACTGGCTACACCCTGGGTGCTGTGGTCTCCTGGCCCTGCCCCTGACTCCTCATCTCTCCTGGCTCTCTCCACCCCTAGATCATCATGGTGAGGCTGCAGCGGGTCACGTTCCTGGCACTTCATAACTACCTGGGTCTTACCAATGAGCTCTTCAGCCATGTGAGTCTGGGGGTGGGCACAGGGGACTCAGGGGAACCACCCAGTGACTTCTGGGACAGTGCTGCAAGCTTGCTCCCCCTATCCCCAGGAGATCCAGCCACTTCGCCTCTTTCCCAGCCCTGGCCTCCCAGCCCGCACCAGCCCTGTGCGCAGCTCTAAGCGGATGGTCAGCACCTCGACCACTGAGGAGCTGAGAGAGACATCTGGCCGGCCACCCGACCCCACTGGGGCCCTGCTGCCTGGACCTGCTGGTACCCAAATTAACCTCTACTTGGCTCCCAGGAACCCCAGCCTCAGCCTCCTAGTCCTGTCAAAGTCCCCTTTCTCAGTGGGACCTGTCTCAGTTCCCCAGCCTGATCCTTGCCCAGCCCTCTGGGGATCCCCAGACCTAGCTAGGTACTTAAGCCTAGTTTCTGCCTGGTCCCCTAGGGGCCCCTGGCTTCAGCCCCCTGCACCCATTGGAATTTCTTTTCCTAGTTCCCGCATCTGCAGGGATTCAAGCTAAGCTGCCCAAGTCCCTCACTTCCCACCCCCTCATCCTAGCTTTGGACCTAGCGACTCTGAGGGGCTGGAGCCTGAACATGTGTCTCCCCCAGGGGACCCGGTGAAGCCCACATCCCTGGAAGGCCCCTCGGCCCCTCTGCTGAGTCGCTGCATTTCCATGCCAGTGGACATCTCAGGTTCGTGGTGCTGGCTGGGTCAGAGGAGGCTGTCAAGCCTTTGGATTTGAATCCTGGCTCTGCTGCCTGCTGGAGGCTTGGTTTCCTTTCCTCTGAAATGGGAATACCAGCAGCACTTTCTCGCGTACATTTTGTGGGTATTCATTGAGATGGTACTCAGTTGTGCTTTCCAAGGTGCTGAGAAGGATTGTGAGGGGAAGAGTCCAGTAATCAATTAGTCATCTGCCACGAGTGTGGTGTAGGCACAGAGGTAGGGGTTGGTCTGAGACCACGGTGTGGTCTGTGGTCACTCTGTCTTGTATTCAACACCCTCTGCCCACCTGCAGGCTTGCAGGGTGGCCCCCGCTCAGACTTTGACATGGCCTATGAGCGTGGCCGGATCTCCGTGTCCCTGCAAGAAGAGGCCTCCGGAGGATCTCAAGCAACCCCCACTCGGGTAAGGTTCTGCCCACTTCTCCCCACCCCTGCCATCCCCAACTCCAGTTCCTTCCTTGGCCTGGATTGGGCCCAGCCAAGGGTAGAGTCCCCAGAGGAGGATGGTTGGGATGGGAGTGGGGAGGTCACAGGCCCTGCCCACACAGACCCCCACTCAGGAGTTCCGGGAGCAGCCGGCAGGTGCCTGTGAGTACAGCTACTGCGAGGATGAGTCGGCCACTGGTGGCTGTCCCTTTGGGCCCTACCAAGGCCGCCAGACGAGCAGCATTTTTGAGGCAGCAAAGAGGGAGCTGGCCAAGCTGATGCGGATTGAGGTGGGCGCAAAGGGAGGCTGGGGGTGGGGTGGGGTGGGGGAGCAAGGTCAAGGGAGGAGAGGCCTGGCTAGACAGTCTCAACCCCCATCCTTCCTCCCCCAGGACTCCTCCCTCCTGAACAGCCGTGTTTTGCTGCATCATGCCAAAGCTGGCACCATCATTGCCCGCCAGGGGGACCAGGTGAGGCTGACCCCTGACTCTAAGCATGTTATACTGACCCCAGGATTTTGCATTCTGACCTCTTAACCCTTGACCTTTAACCCTTAACCCTCACCCCCAGCAGGTAAACCTTTCCTTCTATGATTTCCAACCCCTGACTGTTGGATCTTAAGACTCTGATCCCCAGCCCTTTCACCCCATGTTTTCTTGACCTCCAGTCCCTGAACCTTTTATCCTAGATTTCCAACCCTTTGCACTCTTTTAGCTTGTCTGGCCCTTCCTGTAACTTCTGTTTTCCAACTTTGCGATCCAGTGATACATCCTAACATTCTACCATCTCCTCCTAACCCTGTGCCCCTACTGAGATGGGCACCCAATGCACAAGTGCGAATTGGAATCTGAACTCAGAGGCAGTGAACCAGCCTTGGGGACTGGATTTCATTGGCTCCTGACAGCACCCAGGAAGTGTAGGAAACTGTACCCTGCCAATACCTCCCTTTTCCACATGGGAAACTGAGACAGGTAGAGGGGTGGCCTGGTCATGAGCCCACAGGAAATGCTGGAGGAGGATGGGGTCTGGGGTGAGATGGGCCAGAGTTGAAATTCTGACTTTGCCCTGACTCCCTGGGTAATTTACCCTTGGGTAGATTATCTAGAAACTTCTCAGCTTTTTCATTTGTGAAATGAGGGTAAAAAATAGTACCTACTCAGTAGGATTATTGTGCAAGTTAAAGAGGAAACATCTAATTTTGAGATGTGTAAGGTTTAAAAGAGGGAACGGATGGGAGGGGAGAAGATTTCGCAGCAGCTCACATGGAGACTGGGGGTGATAGTTCAGTCCATGAGGCACACCTCATCTCACCCCAGTGCCGCCCAGCCGAAGAGGAGAGAAGTGTGGGCTGGGGAGTGTGGTCCCCCATCTGTTAGCTGTCTGGAATCATGAGATGTCACTTGATCTGTTGAACCTCCTGTCACCTCAAATTCCTTGCTGCAGGGCTGGACTCCTTTCTGGGAATGAAGTTTCTTGAGGCATTGCCAACCATTCCTGGAACTTGGGAAGCAGGGTGAGGAAATTTGGTCCCACTAGCTCCTCCAGATGCCCCTGGACCATGCTTATTTGGGAGACTCTGGGCTGCCAATGGATCAGGCGGGTCTGCACCCACTTGAAGTTTCTTGGGAGGTCTCCGGGACTTTGTTAGGGACAGCTCCTCTATGGTGCCTTCCTCCAAAACTGTACACCAGTGATTCTCAAGCAAGGACAATTTTTGCCCCCAGGAAACATTGGGCCATGTTGGGAAACTTCTGATCATTATGACTTGGGGGATGCTACTAGCATCTAGTAGGGAGAAGAAGCCAGGGATGCTGCAATGCACAAGACAGCCCCCCACAATAGGGATTTATCTGGTCCTCAATATCAGTAGTCCCAATGTTGAGAAACTCTGCTTTACACAAACATTTCCCAAAGTGTGTTTCATAGAGCTTCTATATTACAAACAGTGATCCATAATTAGGTTTGGGAAATGCTGGCTGTTTTATTCCTTCTTGGAAGGTCCAAGTGAACATCATTTGCATATTCAAGGCTCTGAGAAGTCCTGAAATAAAGAAACATGTGTCCCAATATGATGATGAGCAATAGCCTAATATTAGTAGTTTCCCATTTGTATCCCAAATACCATCTGTAAATTCTGTCCTGGAAGGTTCCAGCATGTGTATCTATCTCCTGGGACAGACAGAGCCAGTTTTCTGACTCTCAACTCACTGGGGCTTTATTGAGAACCAGACAGGTTTGTGTGGTTGAGGGAAGGAATCTTTCTGTCTCTGGAAAGTTTAGGTTCCTTATTGATAAAGGGGTGGAACACACAAGAGAGGAGAGGGACACATCTCTTAACTGAGCACCTGCTGTGTCTCAGGCCCTGGGCTGCCTGTTACGGAGGTGAGCAAGTGAGAAAATGAGAACAGTGTGGTTCTTGCCCTTGGGAAGGTGGGAGGGAAAGACATTACTCAAATGATTGCACAAATGATTGTCAAATCATCTGTATTTAGCGGTACAAAGGAGATGGCCTTGGCGCTATGATGTCTGGCCTAGGCAGGGCGGCGTCTCTGAGGAAGTGAGCTCCAGCTATGGAGGAAGGATGGGGAGGAGAGGGCATTCTAGGTAGAGGGAACCACTTATGCAAAATCTCCCTTGGTGGGAAGAAACATGCTGCTCTCCAGGAAATAAAAGGGAGTTAGCAGGGCTGGAGTGGAACCAATGGAGAAGAGCCAAGAAGATTTTTTTTTTTTTTTTTTTTAATAACAGCTTTATTGAGATATAGTTCACATAACATACAACTCACTCATTTAAACCATCACCACAATCAATTTTAATTTTCTTTTCTTGTGGAATCTTTATCTGGCCTTGGTATTAGGGTGATGTTGGCTTCATAAAATGTGTTCGGTAATTTTCCCTCCTCTTCAATTTTTTGGAAGAGTTTAAACAGGATTGGTGTTAATTCTTTTATAAATGCTTGGTAGAACTCACCTGTGAAGCCATCTGGTCCTGGACTTTTCTTTGCTGGGAGATTTTTGATGACGGATTCAATCTCCTTAATTGTGATTGGTTTGTTAAGTTCTTGTATTTCTTGTTGTGTCAGTGTAGGTTGGTTATGAGTTTCTAGAAATTTGTCCATTTCATCCAGGTTGTCTAGTTTGTTGGCATATAGTTTCTCATAATATCCTCTTATGATTCTCTTTATTTCTGTGAGGTCATTTGTAATTTCCCCCCTTTCATTTCTGATTGTATTTATTTGCATCTTCTCTCTTTTTTTCTTTGTTAGTCTAGCGAGGGGTTTGTCAATTTTATTGATCTTCTCAAAGAACCAGCTTTTGGTTTTGTTGATTTTCTCTTGCTTTTCTGTTCTCATTTTCATTTATTTCTGCTCTAATCTTTATTATTTCTTTCTTTTTGCTTTGGGATTGGTTTGCTGTTCTTTCTCTAGTTTCTCAAGTTGTTCAGTTAAATCTTTGAGTTTAGCTCTTTCTTGTTTCTTAGTATAGGCATTTAGGGCTATAAATTTCCCTCTCAAGACTGCCTTTGCTGTATCCCATAAGTTTTGATATGTTGTGTTCTCATTTTCATTTGTCTCAATATATTTACTGATTTCACTTGCAATTTCTTCTTTGACCCACTGAATATTTAGGAGTGTGTTGTTCAGTCTCCACATATTTGCAAATTTCCTTTTTTCCTGTCTGTTATTGATTTCTAGTTTCATTCCATTATGATCTGAGAAGGTGCTTTGTATAATTTCAATCTTTTTATATTTATTGAGAGCTGTATTGTGACCTAACATGTGGTCTATCCTGGAGAAAGATCCATGGGCACTTGAGAAGAATGTATAATCCGCTGAGTTGGGATGCAGTGTTCTGTATATGTCTGTTAGGTCTAACTTGTTTATCATATTGTTCAAGTTCTCTGTTTCCTTGTTGATCTTCTGTCTAGTTGTTCTAGCTAATGATGTGAGAGGGGTGTTGAAGTCCCTGACGATTATTGTAGAAATGTCTATTTCTCCCTTCAGTTTTGCCAGAGTTTGTCTCATATATTTTGGGGCACCCTGGTTAGGTGCGTAGATATTTATGACTGTTATATCTTCCTGGAGGATTGTCCCTTTTATTAATATATAATGGCCTTCCGCATCTCTTTTATCACTTTTTTGCATTTGAAGTCTGTTTTGTCTGATATTAGTATAGCTACCCCTGCTCTTTTCTGTTTACTATTCGCATGGAGTATCTTTTTCCAACCTTTTACTTTCAGCCAGCTTGTATCTTTGTGTCTGAGATGAGTTTCTTGTAAGCAGCATATGGATGGCTCATGTTTTTTTTATCCATTCTGTCAGCCTGTATCTTTTGATTGGGGGATTTAATCCATTCACATTCAATGATATTACTGAAAATGCACTATTTATTTCCTCCATTTTATTCTTTGGTTTTCATATGTCATCTTATTTTTGTCTTTCTTTTTACTCTTTTGGTTATCCTTTCTGCTTTTCTTTCTTCTATACTCTCCTCCAAGCCTCTCTCTCCTGTCTTTTTCTTTCAGGTTCTAAGGCTTCCTTTAATATTTCCTGCAAAGGTGGATTCTTTTTTGCAAACTCTCTTAGTTTCTGTTTGTTTGTGAATACTTTATATTTACCTTCATATTTGAAGGACAGTTTTGCTGGGTAAAGAATTCTCGGCTGGCAGTTTTTCTCTTTCAGTTTCCTAATTGTATCATACCACTGTCTTCTCGCCTCCATGGTTTCTGAAGAGAAATCTGCACAAAGTCTTACTGGACGTCCTTTGTACGTGATCGTTTGCTTCTCTCTTGCTGCTCTGAGCATTTTCTCTTTATCTTTTACATTTGACATTCTGAATAATATGTGTCTTGGCGTAGATCTATTTGGATTTATTCTTATTGGGGTACGGTGTGCTTCTTGGACATGAAAGTTCATTTCTTTCGTGAGAGTTGGGAAATTTTCAGCTATTATTTCCTCAAATACTCTTTCTTCCCCTTTTCCTTTCTCTTCTCCTTCTGGAACTCCAATGACACGTATGTTCTTGCATTTTGTGTTGTCATTCAACTCTCTGAGCCCCTGCTCAATTTTTTCCATTCTTTTCTCTCTCTGTTCTTTTCTCTCTTCAATTTTAGCTACTCTGTTTTCAGTATCACTTATTCTTTCTTCTATCATTTCGAGTCTGCTGTTGTATGCTTCAAATGTATTTTTTACTTCACCTATTGTATCTTTCATTCCCATGAACTCCGTTACTTTTCTGTTCATGATTTCGAATTCTTCTTTACGTTCGCTCAATGACTTATTTATTTATTTTTTTAACTTTATTTTATTTGAGGGCAAGGATAGCATTTTATTTTATTTCTTTTCAGATTTTTTTATTTTTATTTTTTTTAACCGGGAAGTCCCGGGGATCGAACCCGGGTCCCTCCATATGGGAGACAGACGCCCCACCAATTGAGCCACATCTGTCCCCCCGCGCAATGACTTCTTGATGTCATTGATCTCTAACTATATTCTCTTTCATCTCATTAATTTGATTTTTTTTTTTTTTATTTTTTTAAGATTTTATTTATTCATTCATTTATCCACCCCCTTGCCGCTTGTGCTTGCTGGGTCAGCCAACCATGCTGCGCGGGTGGGCCTGCCCTCACCAGGAGGCCCCGGAAACCAATCCCGGGGCCTCCCATATGGCAAACGGGAGCCCCGCTGATTGAGCCACAGCCGCTTCCCTCATTAATTTGATTTTGGAAATGTGTGCTCATCTCACTGATTAGTTCTCTCAAATTCTGCATCTCTTCTGGGACTTTGCTGAATTCCTTTTCTTGGGCCATGTCTTCTATACCACAATCAATTTTAGAACATTCTCATCACCTTGAAAAGAAAACCATATACCTTAGCTAACACCTCCAATTCCTCCATCACCCCCAACCCTATGCAAGCACTGATCTCTTCTCTAACTTTATAGATTTTCCTATTCTGGACATTTCATATAAATTGAATCATATAGTATGTGGTCTTTTGTGGCTTGATTCTTTCATTTACCATGTTTTCAAGGTTTTTCTAGCATGTACTTCATTCCGTTTATGGCTGAATAATATTCTGTTGTGTAGCTATACCACATTTTGTTTATCCCTTCATCAACTGATAGACATTTGGGTTGTTTCCACCTTTTGGCTGTTGTGAATCATGCTGCAATGGACATACGTGTACAAGTTTTTGTGTGGACATGTTTTCCAGCAGTAGAATTGATGTCTCATAGGGTGATTCTTAACTTTTTGAAGAACTAGCAGATGGTTTTCCAAAGCAGCTGCTTCATTTTATATCCCTACTAGCAGTGTTTGAGGGTTCAGATTTCTCCACAGATCCCACTTATCTGACTTTTTGATTATAGCCATTGTAGTAGGTATGAATTGGTATCTCACTGTGGTGTTGATTTGCACTTCTCTGTTCGCTAACGGCATTGAGCATTATTTCACGTGCTTATTATATCTTCTTTGGAGAAATGTCTGTTCAAATCCTATGCCTATTTTTAAGTTGGATTATTTGTTTTTTTATTAGTGAGTTGTCAGAGTTCTTTTTATATTTTAGATATAAATCCTTTTTCTGATATATGATTTGCAAATATTTTCTCCCATATTGTGGGATGTTCTTCACTCTCTTGATAGTGTTCTTTGATGCACCAAAGTTTGCCATTTTGATGAAGTCCAATTTATCTTTTGTTTTGTTGCTTGTGCTACTGGTGTCCTATCTTAAGAATGCATCACCACATTCAAGGTCATGAAGATTTATCCCTATATTTTCTTTTAAGAGTTTTATGGTTTTCATTCTTAGGTTTAGGTCTTTGGTCAATTTTGAGTTAATTTTTATATACTGTGTGAAGTAAAGATCTAAGTTCATTCTTCTGCATGCATCTGTCCGGTTGTCCCAGCATGAACAAAAGAGGATTTAAACTCAAGCCAGGTGGTTGTAAGGCCAGTCCTTGCAGCCTCAGACTATGTTGGAAAGAGTTCTTGGGTCTGAACCTGGGCTGAGTTTGGTGATCCATCAGTACTGTCTGCTCTAGGTGATTAGTAGTCAGATGCGATGCTCAGCTCAGAACTGGCCCAAAGCTGGCATTCCCTCTTTTGACCTTCTTCAACTTTTTCTTTCCTGACTCTCTGCCCATTTCCTGGCCTCTGCCATCACAGGACGTGAGCCTACACTTCGTGCTCTGGGGCTGCCTGCACGTCTACCAGCGCATGATAGACAAGGCAGAGGATGTGTGCCTATTCGTGGCACAGCCCGGGGAGTTAGTGGGGCAGCTGGCTGTGCTCACGGGTGAACCCCTCATCTTCACCCTTCGCGCCCAGCGGGACTGTACCTTCCTGCGCATCTCCAAGTCTGACTTCTACGAGTATGTCTGGGCAGAGGCTGGGGTGGGAATGATGCTCAGATTGCCCCCACCTAGCTCCACTCTGGCCTAGGATCCCATCCCTTGACCCTCCTGGCTCCTAGAGGGACAAAAGGGAGCCCCCAGGTCTAGCTACCCTACATCCTTCTGGGGCAGTACAGAGCCCTTCCTGTCCCACCCCCAGGCCATCACCAGCCCTGTCTATTCCCTCTGGGCTGTTCCAGGGCTCCAGTGGCCCTTGCATCCCCTCCCCTGCATCTCCGCAGGATCATGCGTGCACAGCCCAGCGTGGTGCTCAGTGCAGCGCACACAGTGGCTGCCAGGATGTCGCCCTTCGTGCGTCAGATGGATTTCGCCATCGACTGGACGGCGGTGGAGGCTGGTCGCGCGCTGTACAGGTGTGGTCCTGCTCACACCTCGCAGCTAGGACCCGGGCATAGGACTCGGTCCCTGCTTGCTCTGACCCGCTCCCGGTCACAGGCAGGGCGACCGCTCAGACTGCACCTACATCGTGCTCAACGGGCGGCTACGCAGTGTCATTCAGCGCGGCAGCGGCAAGAAGGAGCTGGTGGGCGAGTACGGACGCGGGGACCTCATTGGCGTGGTGAGCGCGCCCCACCCACTGGCCTCCGACCTCCCCCAGGCCGGTTGCCCCACACGCCTACACTGCAGCCCCAGTAATTTGATCTCCGGGTTCACTTCACCCAGCAACTTTCCCTCGAGTGGGGTACCTAATCGAGGTGATGAGTCTGATTTCTGACACTTGCCCAGATCTCTCTTTATCCGAAGAGGGGGACCCCTTCCTGTCGTGGATCCCTGCCCTTACTCTCTGGGAGGGGCGGTACCTCCCTCTCTCTGCACCCAAGGTAGACCTTCTTCCCTCTCAGGGGCCACCCGGCCCAAACATGCCTGGTCACACGCGGGGTCCCGCAGGTGGAGGCGCTGACCCGGCAGCCGCGCGCCACGACGGTGCATGCGGTGCGTGACACAGAGCTGGCCAAGCTCCCGGAAGGCACCTTGGGCCACATCAAGCGGAGGTACCCACAGGTACTGTCTGGAGTGGGCAGGTTTCGCAGAGGGTGGGGCAGGGCATCGAGACCACTGTGGGAGGCGGAGCCTAATGTACTGGGAGGGTTTTCAGGGTGGAGGTGGAGCCTATGGGTGGGGCGAGGCCCAGGCACCCCGGTTGAGAGAAAGGTGGGGCTTGCACAGTCACACTCCCAACCTCTTTGGGCCACTTGGGGCCTCCAACACCTCCAGGTCGTGACTCGCCTCATCCACCTGCTGAGCCAGAAAATCCTGGGAAATTTGCAGCAGCTGCAGGGACCCTTCCCAGGTGAGAGTGGACTTGCGCCTGGCGCATGCTGGGAGATGGAGTCCGGGTTCTTGGGCATGCTGGGAAATGTAGTCCTAGACTCGGGGCCGGCTGGTTAATGGAGTCTGGACTATCTGAAGCGCGGGGGGCGGGGCCTGAAGTGGCCCCGTGTCTGGGCTTGCTGTGACTGGATCCCAGATCCTGAACACACTGGGAAATGGAGGCCATGGCGCGAGGGGCAGTGTGTGGGCCCCAGGACGTCTTGGGAGGTGGTTTCGGAAGATCCCGTCACACTGGGGGCTGGAGTACAGGCATGGAATATGGAGTAAGAAATGGAATCAGGGTCGGCACGTGCTGAAATGTGGGTCTGAGTCCCAGGTGGAAGCAAAGGCTTTTTCCTGCCCGGTTCTAGATTGTGGTAGCCCAAGCCTAGACTAGCCTGGCATCCTCTAGGCTCCTTTCTTCCCCAGAGGCTTCTGCTCAACAATCTTGACACTGGGTATGTGGAGAGGGTGGCGGTGTGCAGTGGCCAGTCCCCGCCTCCTTTGTCCCCACCCCCTCCAGTTTGGTGTCATGGCTGTAAATGTTCATTCAGACCCACCAGGCTAACCAGGCCTCCTTGAAGTAATTCTGGGAGTGGGAGTGGGGGGCGGGCATTAAGGCCTCAGGCTCCTATAGCCTCTGGGGGATGCTGGAGAGAATAGCAAATTTCCCAGGAGCCTGTGGCCGGCTGGAGACAGACAGGGCCCTAGTGGAATTTACCTCCTGATGCACAGATGTAATTTAGAAATCATGTAGAAAGAGCCCAATGCCAGGCACTGAGAGGTACTGCAAAGGAAACAAAAGAGGGTCGGCCCTTTGGGGAGAGTGATTAGCTGAGACTTGATAAATGAGATGGAACCAGACGTCCAAGAGAAATTCAAAGACCCTGGCCTTGAGATTGGTGGTTTGGATGCACTGTGAGGGGAATAAGCAAGCTGAAAAATAGGGACAGGGAGCAAGTCACGCAGAGGCTGTGAGATGGCATTTGAATTTTTTCAAACTGTTAGGGGAAGCAGATAGAAGCTTTTAAGTGTGGTTGGGGGGAGGTCTTTGTATGCTCTTTGTGTATATGCATGTGATAAAATACACATAACAGAATTTACCATTTTAGCCAATTCAAAGTGTAAAATTCAGGAATATTACGTACGTGTATAATGTTGTGTAGCCCTCACAACCATATAGTTCCAGAACTTTCTTATCACACCAGAAGGAAACTCTCCGTACCCATTAGTCTGCTTTCTGTATCTATGGAGTAAGTGGGGTGGTATGTTTATTTTTGTTTTATTTTTTGAAGTATGAGACTTGAACCCAGGACCTCATATGTGGAAGGAAGCTGGCGCTCAACCACTGAGTTACATCAGCTCCCGAGTTGCTTTTTTAGTTTGTTTGTTTTTAGGAGGCACCAGGAACTGAACCTGGGATCTCCCATGTGGGTAGCAGGCGCTCAACTACTTGAGCCACATCTATCTGCTTCCGTTTTATTTTTATTGTGGAAACATACATACAACATAACATTTTCCATTTTTACTGCTTTCAAGTATACAATCAGTGGTATTAATTACATTCACAGTGTTGTGCCATCAACACCAGCCTCCACTACCAAAATTTTTCCAAAACTTACCAAAATTTTGGGCTGATCTGTTTAGAGTAGATTTTGTGGGGGTGGGGTGGGGGACGTGAAGTTGAAATGGGGAGACCAGCGAATAGGCTACTGCAGAGGTCCAGGCAAGAGATGGAGGTCGAGGGCTTGGTCTAAGGTGTTGGCAGAGAACCTGAGAATTAATAAGTGGATTAAAAATAGAATTATTTCTGCCTGATGTTCTGCTCAAGTCCCTTCCTTGGACAGAAGAGATGAGACCAGATGGGAGAGAGGGGTAGTGAAGGGGTGAATGGGAAAGGTTGTAGAGTTGGTGGGGAAAGCATAACAGATCCCACTGGGGAGATAAGGGCTAAGACAGAAGGCTGGATGGCCAGGTATATCAAGAGAGGAGGCCGTGGGTGAGGCTGTGGGTCTAGGACTGAGTCATGACCTTCACTGTGGCTGTCTAAGGACCCAGGCCAGCCGGGACCAGCCATCTGGGAAATGCAGGGCAGAGATTTCAGAGGAGGGAGGAGAGTGCCCCTTTCCAGACTCGGCTAATCTCATCCATCTGGGTCTCTGAGCAGGCTCAGGGCTGGGCGTACCCCCGCATTCGGAGCTCACGAACCCAGCCAGCAACCTGGCGACAGTGGCAGTCCTGCCTGTGTGTGCCGAGGTACCCATGGTGGCCTTCACACTGGAGCTGCAGCATGCCCTACAAGCCATTGGTCAGTGGTGGGGAAGGGGCGTGGAGAAGAGGGGCCTGGCCATTGGTCCGGAGGAGCACGGAGAATGTGGGCGGGACACTGTCCATGAGTGGTGTTGCCGGGTGGGTTATTAAAGGCTGGGGTGGGGAAGCGCTGTGGCTCAATCAGTAGGGCTCTCGTTTACCATGTTTACCATGTGGGAGGCCCCGGGTTCGGTTCCCGGGGCCTCCTGGTGAGGGCGGGCCCGCCCGCACGGCGTGGTTGGCTGACCCAGCGAGCACAGGCAGCAAGGGGGGGATAAATGAATAAATAAATAAAATCTTTAAAAAAAAAAAATAAAGGCTGGGGTGGTGCCGGACCTCAGGCCACTGGGGGGGGGGTTCTCTTTGGAGGGGCTCTCAGCTCTGTTGGTCTTGGCTCCTAACTCTTCCTTCTCCCCTGCCCCCAGGCCCAACACTTCTCCTCAACAGTGACATCATCCGGGCCCGCCTAGGGGCTTCTGCGCTGGATAGGTGTGTATGGGGAAGGTGGGGGATGGAGGGGCCAGGGAGAGGGAGGAAGGTGGGGCCTAGATCCAGGTTCCCGTTCTGGGCTGTGAACCTAGGAGCAGGCACCCACCCCCCTTGGGTGATTGGGATGATTGCACCTGGAGCGTGCAGACTCCCATTGTGGAGGCCTGGGTGTCTAAGTACCTCTGGCAATGAATCTCGTGGTCTCTGGGGGGCATGCCACCCCAGACCAGCCCTAGTGTGACGCTCCCCCCTTCCCCTGCAGCATCCAAGAATTCCGGTTGTCGGGGTGGCTGGCCCAGCAGGAGGATGCACACCGCATTGTGCTCTACCAGACAGACGCGTCGCTGACACCATGGACTGTCCGCTGCCTGCGCCAGGCTGACTGCATCCTCATCGTGGGGCTAGGCGACCAGGAGCCCACGCTCGGCCAGGTCCAGAGATCCCGTCCCCCAAGGGCCAGGCCTGCTGTGAGGGTGGGTTATCAGGGCTCGGAGCCTGACCTTGGCCCTTGCTGCCAGGTCCGGAGACCCCCCCACCCAGGGGCCTGGCCCAC
Organism: Tolypeutes matacus; assembly: GCA_026826555.1. Lineage (NCBI taxonomy): Eukaryota > Metazoa > Chordata > Mammalia > Cingulata > Chlamyphoridae > Tolypeutes > Tolypeutes matacus. Next base: position 1,699,738 of record JAKSZT010053923.1, read on the forward strand.
CATGAGGTAGGGTGACCAGAGTCCCCAGCCAGGCCAAGTGGGTAGGAGGCAAGCCGGTGACCTTAGCCCTCCACCAGGTCTGAGGACCCTGCCCCGCCAAGAGCCCAGCCCACTGTGAGGCTAGGGCCCCCAGCCGGGCCAGATGTGGGGGGCGGCCAGTGACCTTGGCCCGCCACCCCATAGCTGGAGCAGATGTTGGAAAACACGGCAGTGCGCGCCCTCAAGCAGCTGGTCCTGCTGCACCGCGAGGAGAGCCCAGGCCCCGCACGCACTGTCGAGTGGCTCAACATGCGCAGCTGGTGCTCCGGTCACCTGCACCTGCGCTGCCCGCGCCGCCTGTTCTCGCGCCGGAGCCCCGCCAAGCTGGTGAGGGGCAGGGCCGGGGCCGGGGCCGGGGCCAGGGGCGGGGGAGGATGGGCCGAGGGAGGCCAGGACAAGGCTGGGGGAGCTGCAGAACTGCCCCCTTTCCCTCGCACAACCCATCCTCATGGTCGCGGTTCCCCCCACTCCGCCCCCAGCACGAGCTCTACGAGAAGGTTTTCTCCCGGCGTGCTGACAAGCACAGCGACTTCTCCCGCCTGGCGAGAGTGCTCACCGGAAACACCATCGCTCTGGTGCTGGGCGGGGGCGGGGCCAGGTGAGGGGGCGGGGCCTGCTTCCCTCGGGGCCCCTGGGGCGGGGCCAGGGCCCAGAAGGGGGTGCAGCCCAGCCAAGTTTGTTCTTTGGCTGTGGGGACAGGGAGGGAAGGGGGACCCCTGGGGTGGATCCCCAGTGTGTGGCTGGCTCCCTCTCCCCAGGGGCTGCTCACATATCGGGGTGCTGAAAGCATTAGAGGAGGCGGGGGTCCCTGTGGACCTGGTTGGTGGCACGTCTATCGGCTCCTTCATAGGAGCCCTGTATGCTGAGGAGCGTAGCGCCAGCCGCACCAAGCAGCGGGCCCGTGAGTGGGCCAAGGTGTGTATGTAGGGAGACCAGCGACGCTGCCCCCACCCTGTTTGGACCCTTTCCTGGAACCTCTTCTTCCTTAACCTGCATGTCCTGGCAAGACCCTCACTTTCCATGTGCATCTGGTTAGAGACTCCCTCCCCCAGGGACTTTGCAGGGACGTGGGCCAGCCCCCTCTTTGTCTCCTGGCCAGTGACCCTGGTCCCCAACCCCTAGCTGGAGTAATCAGGACCCTCAGTGCCCACCTTGTTAGTGGCCTTGGGTGACTCCTGTTTGACTCTTTGAGGGCCACATTGTCATCCTCTGGTGTTCCTTGCCTGGCCCCCGATGGGAGACCCTGGTGATGTTCTCTCTGCCCCTTGGTGACCTCTCTCTGCCTCCAGAGTATGACATCGGTGCTGGAGCCCGTGCTGGACCTTACCTACCCTGTCACCTCCATGTTCACGGGGTCGGCCTTCAACCGCAGCATCCACCGGGTCTTCCAGGATAAGCAGATTGAGGTACGCCCACCCCCTTCCCCAGCCCTTCCCCCACCTTCCCCCTCCCCATAAATTCCAATCCCCAGCCCTCCACTGCTTTGTTCCTCATCCCTATAGGACCTGTGGCTGCCATACTTCAATGTGACAACCGACATAACCGCCTCGGCCATGCGTGTCCACAAAGATGGTGGGTTCCCACACCCCTACCATCCCCTCAACAGCTGCTGTGGCCACAGTGGGGGTAGGGGGTTGCAGGGAGGGCAGCTGAGCACCTGGGACGTTGTTAACAAGAGTGACCATCCACCCCGGCCTGATCACTGACCACTAACTGCCACCCACTAATGCCCCAGAGGCCCCAGGTATGTCCATCCTCCACGTTTTTTGGGGCGGGGAGCTGGGAGACTAGTTGAGCACCTCACCCCCTCACACCATCCCTACAGGCCGTGTGTGGCGCTACGTCCGGGCCAGCGCCTCCTACTGCCCCTACCTGCCCCCGCTGTGCGACCCCAAGGATGGGCACTTGCTGGTGGACGGGTGCTACGTTAACAATGTGCCAGGTCAGCACGCCCATTGGGCTGGTTGGGCCTCTGAGCGTGTCTGAGCGTGTCTGTGCGTGTCTGTGTCTGTGTGTTCCGCTGGGCAGGCTCCCTGTGGCGGTATGTGCGCGCCAGCATGACGCTCTCAGGCTACCTGCCCCCGCTGTGCGACCCCAAGGACGGGCACCTCCTCATGGATGGCGGCTACATCAACAATCTTCCAGGCAAGTGGCTGCCCACACACATGCTCTCTTGCAGGCTTGCATGCCAGGGCTCCCACACTGGCATGCACACACAAACACAAACCCACCATGCAAGCAGCTGGGCCCACACACAGGCTCCCACACAGGATGTGTGCTAGCAGATCCTTGGGCACATGCAGCTCCCCTACATGCAGACAAGTCTGCCCACATTCATGTGTATACCTGGGTGTATGAGAGTGCTAAATCCTAACCACTAGACCACAAGGGAGCATCATACCTGGGTGTCATGAGTGTACCTTAGGACAGAAATGCATGCACTTAACAGGTCTACCGTGTCAGACACAAACATGTCTACACATGCCCACACACACCCAATGAGGCACACAGAGATCCATGCATCCCCAGTGAGGCACACACATGCCCACGCACACCCAGCAAGGCACACATTCACCCATGCATCCCCAGTGAGGCACACAGATGCCCATGCACACCTAGTGAGACACATAAAAACCCATGCAAACCCAGTGAAGTACATGGATACCCTTGCGCACATAGACAGCCGTGCACACCCAGCAAGACACACACATGCAGAGAAGCACATGCAGCTAGAATGGGTTCATTCATATGTGGACACCAGGTGCACAATCAGACATGTGGGCACAGATGAGCAGATGTGCTGGTGAGATGGGGCACATGTCCATTCACCTGCCTGTCCAACCACACTTGCCCCCCATGCTCCCTCAGATGGGTGTGTGTGCGCAAACAGATGGGATGGTGTATTAGCCAAAGGAGCACTAATGCAATATACCAGAGATTGGTTGGTCTTTATAAAGGGTATTTATTTGGAGTAGAAGTCCACAGTTACTAGGCCATAAAGCGTAAGTTTCTTCTCTCACCAAAGTCCATTGCCACGTGCTGGAGCAAGACAGCTGCCAATGTTTGCCAGGGTTCAGGCTTCTTGGGTTCCTCTCTTCCCGGGGCTAAGATTCTCTCCGGGCTTAGCTCCTCTGGTTCCTCCACAAGGTCAGCTGTAGACTATCAGGTGAACAGCTCACTTCTCTTCTCCTGGGGCCTTCTCTCCAACATCAAAACTCCAACATCTGGGAAGCGGCTGTGGCTCAATCAGTAGGGCTCCCGTTTACCATATGGGAGGCCCCGGGTTCGGTTTCCGGGGCCTCCTGGTGAAGGCAGGCCCGCCCGCACGGCGTGGTTGGCTGACCCAGCGAGCACAAGCAGCAAGGGGGGGATAAATGAATAAATAAATAAAATCTTTAAAAAAAAAAAAAAAAAACTCCAACATCAAAACTGCTTCTCAAAAACTGCTGCAACTCTGTTCTTTGTGATGCCTTTTATATTTTCTTCCCCCACCCACCAAGGAGTGGGGTTCAATGCCCTACTGACGTGGCCCAGTCAATGCCCTAATCATAACTTAATCATGCCCAGATTAATAGATCAGTTTACAAGTATGATCTAATTATATTTTTGGAATTCATAATTACATCAGATTGCCCAACGGCTACAGACAGGATGCATCTGTGACCAAGTAAGCATTCTTTCAGCCCCACTGACTTGACACAGGTGGATGAGACACGGGCAGGTCCGCACCTTTAACATTTCACGTACCCATTAACATGCCCCCGCAGGTAAACACGCACATGAGCTGCTGGTTCCTGTGGGGCAGAGGTAGGCAAACTCCAACCCAGGGGCCAAATCCCTGACTGCTTTCTTAAGTAAAGTTTTATTGGCATGCAGGCATTCCTGTTAATTTGCATATCTCCTAGGGCTGCTTCTGTGTCATAGTGGCATAGTGGCATAGTGGCTGAGACCACATGGCCTGCAAGACTGGAAATATTTGCTCTCTGGTCCTTTACAGGAACATTTGCCAACTACTGCTGTAGGCACTCTGTACAGACACATGTCTGGTGCAACCACACAGGCGTGATCAGGCATGTACAGACTCACAGGTGGCTGGGCACACTCACAGACTCACCAGGAAGCAGGTATATTGACACCAATCTCGGGACACTGGGATGGAAATGAATATAGATGGGGCCAGATAATGTGCACAGAGGCATAGGCACACTCAGAGACAAACATGTTCACAAATGTACAGCCTCCCCTGTGGGAGCACCCAGGAGAAGGGGGAGTGCATGCAGGTACACACGGACACGTGGGCATGGGCACATGTCCCCAGAAACACAAACAGGCTCATGAGGGAGCCAGATGCAGAGTCTGACGGAGACTCGCTGTCCTCTTGGCCTGGGTTTGGCTGCCAGATCTTACCTCCCACCTCTACTTAGACCCACTCAGAGACCCTTCCTTGCAGGGGCTCCCAGGCCTGCCAATATGGACACCTAGCTCAGCACCCTCCTCACCGGGCCTGTCACCCCGCCCTCCCCCACCTCTTCTACCTCATTGTCCTGTGTTCCTGAATCTCTTTGTGTCCCTGCTCCATGCCTTCTGTCCCTGGAGTATCTCTCCTGCCACGTTGACCCTGGTATCTCTTCCTTCCCCCATCTTCAAATGTCTCTTTTTCTGTCACTATCTCCCTGGCCCTCTCCCCCAACCCATGGCTCTGGGCCCTGGTGTCTTTCCTTCCAGGTCTCTTTCTATCTGCTTTCTTGTGCCTCATTCCCTTGGGGTCCCTGGCTTTGTGTTTCCTTCTCCTCCGTCTGCCTCCATCTTCCCCATTCCCCTGGCCCTGGTTCCCAAATCGAAAAATTTGACCCTATCCACCTTTATTTTGTTGCCATTTGTATCATGGCACATTCTTTGTGTGGTGGTTTTTGTTTTTTTTTTTTGCATGACCATTTGTGTTTGTGGGACTGGGTTGAGCTTCCTTGCCCTGGGCCCTGGGCCCCGGGTGGGGGGAGCAGCCCGCTGACCCCCACCCATCCCCATAGCGGACATCGCCCGCAGCATGGGGGCTAAGACGGTCATTGCCATCGATGTGGGGAGCCAGGACGAGACGGACCTCAGCACCTACGGGGACAGTCTGTCTGGCTGGTGGCTGCTGTGGAAGCGGCTGAACCCCTGGGCAGAGAAGGTCAAGGTTCCAGACATGGCCGAGATCCAGTCCCGCCTGGCTTACGTGTCCTGTGTGCGGCAGCTGGAGGTCGTCAAGTCCAGCTCCTACTGCGAGTACCTGCGCCCGCCTATCGACTGCTTCAAGACCATGGACTTTGGGAAGTTTGACCAGATCTACGTGAGTGGGTGGGAGTGGCACAGTGCCAGCGTGATGGGCCAGCAAAGCTTTACTATGTAGAACCCAGAGCACCTTGAGGGGCAGAGTTCTGGGGCTCCCTCCAGGATCTTTGAGAAACAGAACAGTGATTGATGAGTGATGTGCGCAGTTGGCTTGGCAGGGACGTTGGGTGCACCCTTGCTAGGTACGAACTAACTTTGTTCCTGTGTGCCAGCTGCCCTGCCCAAAGCACAGGGTAGAGATTTCTGATGCCATGTGTGCCTTGGTGGGAATGAGAACAGTGATCGATTGGTGATATCTACCACGAGTTTGGGCAGTAGCAGGGTCTATGCCACTGACCCTCAAAAACATCCCATAGCCCATGCCAACTGAAACTAACTGGTAGCTGCTGCTGGGTAAAAGTGGTTGATACTGTGCTTGGGCTCACTGGGGAAGTGTGCGATGATTGATGAGTGATGTCTGCTATGGGTGGGGGTGAGGGCCCTCTCTCCTGGCGGTGCATTTTTGCAGACCTAGAAATCAGCTGTTTTGCATACTACTGTCTTCTCTCATTTGATAGTGGAGAGATTGATTGACAAGGGCACCGGCATGGGATACCCTGGGAATGTGCTACCTGTGGCTGACTCAGAAATAAGTTTCATCTTAAATGCCAGCTCCCCAGAGTATCAGACTTTTGATAGGCCAGGGAAGGGGCAGACAAAGTGAGGGTGAGTGGAGAGGGTGAGGCAGAGGAGAGGAGCTGGGGGTGTTGCAGGCACAGCTCCAGCCCCATACTTCCCACAGGATGTGGGCTACCAGTACGGGAAGGCTGTGTTTGGGGGCTGGAGCCGCGGTGATATCATCGAGAAGATGCTTACAGACCGGCGGTCTGCGGACCTTAATGAGAGCCGCCGCTCAGACGTAAGCCTGTGATGCCCCCTGCCCCCCATGGGGGCCACTCTGACCACAGAGATTCCAATCTCCAACCTCAGATGACTCCGGATATCCCTGGGGTTTTTCTGAGCCCCTTAGTCCTCCACTGATTTCAGAGAACCCCCCAGGATCTTCCTCTGAGCCCCTCAGACCCTGCGGACCCCTGTGACCCTCACTTACTCCACCTACAGGTGCTTGCCTTCCCCAGTTCCGGCTTCACTGACTTGGCAGAGATTGTGTCCCGGATAGAGCCCCCCACCACCTATGTTTCCGATGGCTGTGCTGATGGTGAGGGGCTGAGGGGACGCGGAAGGGTAGGGCTTGGCCTCCTGGAGTTCGGCGGATATGGCTGGAGATGTCATCCCTTTCCCCCCGCTCCAACTCCAGGGGAGGAATCGGATTGCCTGACAGAGTACGAGGAGGACGCCGGACCCGATTGCTCCCGGGATGAAGGGGGCTCTCCCGAGGGCGCAAGCCCCAGCACTGCCTCTGAGGTGGTGAGAGCAGGCCGCTTAGGGCCCCGCCCAGGCCCTGGCTGGTCTTGAGTGCTGTGGGGCAAGGTGGGAGTTGGTGTGTTTATTGGGTGGTACATGTGGTGGGTGCCGTGCAATGCCTGACAGGCCCCAGGGGTATCATAGGAGTTCAGTGATGGTGTGGGGTGGTGTGTTTGAAGACACACGGGGTAATGCATTTTGTGACTGAAGGCTTGAGTAACCCATGTTGGGTGACAAACACTATAGAAGAGACATTGGGTGTAGCATGGCATGTTTATGTCATACTTAAAGACTAGCGTATTCATTATGACAAGCCTCCATGCTTCTGAAGTATTGGTCAGGGTGGGAGACACATTGGTACCAGGGATGAAACAAACTTTGAGTAGAATGTGTCAGGAGACACGAGTTTTGGTTGATGTGTAAATGCCACATGCTGGATGGCCCTTAGGTTGGGTGCATGTTGGGGTCACATGGTTGACATGTGTTGAGTATAATCCATGCCAGGTGGCATGTGTTTGGGGTGGTGCATGTTGGGGTGACATGGTTGACGTGTATTGAGTGACTTATTCCATTCCGGGTGGCACGTGTGGGGTGGTGCGTGTTGCCTGACTTGGTTGATGTGTGTAGAGTGGCATGAGCCATACTGGGTGGCACGTGTGTGGAATGGTACATGTTGAGTGACACGGTTGATGTGTGTTCCATGCTGGGTGGCATGTGTGTGATACGTGCATGTATCTGTCACTCCCATCCCGGCAGGAGGAGAAGTCGATTCTCCGGCACCGGCATTGTCTGCCCCAGGGCCCTTCCAGCTCAGCTGCAGACACCTGAGGACCTCACGAGGGCCTGCCCAGGCTCACACCTAAAGCCTCCTGGGAACTGCCCCTGGGCTGGACTAGGGGTGGGCCCTGTGGGGGCCGCTCCCTTCCCCTTCCACCTGCTGCTATGCCTGTGACTCCCCTCAGTCCCCCTTGGCCCCCAGGGCCCAGGGTCCACACACTGGACTGACCTGCCCCTGAGGGGAGGGGCAGGGCTGCACTGATGACACCCCAATAAATTTTCATCTCTAGGAAGTGGCCTCATGTCATCTTTGGGTTTGGAGCCCTTCACCCCCTACCTTCCATTCTCAGCATGAAACAGCCTTGAGCTTGTTGCATTGACTTTCTTTTTTTTTTATTTTTAACTTTTTAAATGGGTATTAACATCTTGTTTTATTATCAATATTTACATTTGATGTCCAATAAATTGATTTTCCAAACTCAGAACTTTTGCAACTACATGAAATTTCCATTTTACTCTTAGGTTTATATAACACTAGTTCAAATGCATTTCTCTAAAACTACTCTAGCACTGCTCCTTTGGAATTATTTTACTCACCCCTAACATTTGACTATACCAAAGAGCTTGAATCTAAACAAACAAAATTTCAAATGGCTTTTGTTGAGACAAGAAATGTTGGGGCTGTTAATCCCCAACAAGAGACTTTTTCAAAATGTGTCTTCTGAGACAGCTGTTATAAATTAGAACCTCCAAAAAATCAAGGGCAAAACAAAAGTACAGTAACAGAAGCTTCTGCAGCTTAAGCCTCTCATAGTCCTAAGCTTCTGGTAGATGCAGCATCTTGCCTGCAAACTAAATGGTCTCCAGGATTTCCATCCAGTTGAGCTTTCAGAGACAGAGGCCCCAAATATATCATTATTATATATATACCATCTTGGCTCTGGTTGCATTAATTATGTCTGAATAGTTTAATTCCCATCCAAGTCCAAAGGTGGAAGAACACATAAATTGGTATGGAAATTGGCAACAGTAGACTGTTAAAAGCAGAGGCTGGTTTTGCTTGTGCAGCCCTGTGGGAAGTTTTCTTCAACCGAGGCTGAATAGAACAGTCCTTGTAAAGAGACCAATAGAATAAGGACAGTCAGCGTAGGAAGAGACAGAAACATTCTTCTTTCCCTCTTACTACCTGCCACCCTGACTATTTAAAAGGTACACAGCAAAAAAAAAAATTAAAAAAAAAAAAAAAGTATACAGCATTAACAGAATTTAATTGCAGTGTGTGTGCTCTTTAAATTATGATGTAGTGCTGCTCCATTTCTTATTTTGATGTCATCCTAGCTGCCTGTGGTATCATATTAGGAATGCCATCAATGACTGGATAAGCTATCCCCAGCTCTTCATTAATCAATTCATATTTCCATGCTTCATATCTGAGAGGCTTCTTGGACAGTGGGCACACCAGGAATTCCAGCAGCGCCGGGTTGAAGTCACAGGGCGGCTTCTCTGCCTGCCTGTTCTGATCCCCCGATGGCCACAGCCCAGTCGCGTGCAGCCACCCATGGGAAACTGCGGAGGGCGGCGTGAGTGTGGCCCACAGCACTGAGGCGAGCCTGCTGTACGCTCTGCTCAGCATGTTCCAGCAGTCCCAATGCCGCGCCCTCAGCCAGCCCTGGCCGTGCTACCTACCCTCTTGCATTGACTTTCTGGGCGCCTAACTTTGGGCCGAGCTCCCCTGCTGTGAGTGCCATCCCTGGAATTTCTGTGTTGTCCTACTAAGTGCAGCCCCTGGGACCCCGAGTGCTGTGCTGGGGGTGTGTGTGTCATAGATCCTCTTGGTACCTGTCCTGGCACCCCATTCATTCCCCTACCAGTTTCCCACAGTCTCTGCCCTCAGCTTGCCTACTATGCATAGGGGCTCTGTATTTCTGGTATGTTCTGACGACGTGCCTACTGAGCCCAGTTCCTGAAAAAACATCGCTGTTCCCCACCACACACACACAGGCTTCAAAGACTTTACCCTCAGAGGATTCCAGGCATTGCCCCTACTGTGTACTCAGTTGGTCACACAGAGTGAGCCAGTCCCTACCGTGCACCAAGACCTGTCCCCAGGGGCTCTCGTTCACCGTCCTGGCACATTGGCTAAGAGCTTAGACTCTGGAGCCCGACTGCGTGGTATAAAATCTCAACTTTGCTGCTTATGGGATGGCCTCAGCCCAGTTACTTAGCCTCTCTCAGCTTCAGTTGCTTCACCTTTAAAATGGGGCTAATGACAGGATCCACCTTATCAAGTGTTACTATTACTGAAACTGTGGCCTAGTGTCCGTTTCCTCGTGGTTCCCAGTCAGTGCCCCTAGTGCATGCCAAGCCTGATGGGGGCCCCTGCCACCACCCCCCACCACATGCTGGACTCAGGGTGAACAGCAGAAGGAAGCCTTGTTCACATGGCAATGGGGAGCCTTGGAAGGGTTTTTTTGTTTGTTTGGTTTTTTATTGTGGGTAAAAATCAAAATTTTCACGATACATACCAACATTTGCAAAATGATATATAAATATATATGCATATATGTGTATTTGCGTACAAAAATGTTATTTATGTATATATATAAATCTATTTTAAGAGGTGCTTAGATACCCAAAATATTACACGGAACCCACTGGGATTCCCATGTTGCCCACCTCCCACACCTCCCACCACATCCCACACAAACATCTCCCACAAGTGTGGCCCACCACCCTCAATGGACTTACACACCCTGGGGCCTTGCCACCAACCAGACCACAGTTCACACCGTAGACCACACTCTCTCCTTGGAAGGGTTTTTTTTGTTTTTTTTTACCGGGAGGTCCCAGGTATCGAACCCGGGTCCCTCCATATGGGAGACGGATGCCTAACCATTTGAGCCACATCCGTCCCCCATTGGAAGGGTTTTAAGCAAAGGAGAGATCAGTCAGATTTGAGCTTTAGGAAGGGGGTGGATTGGTGGGGGGTGAGACAAGATCAGAGACCAGGAAGCAATGATGAGGCACAAATGTGGATGATGAGAAGGGGACATGTCCAAGAAACATTTATGAGGCATTTTGGCAGGACCTAGAAATAGATGTGCAGTGGGGCTACAGATCAGGGGACTTCAAGGGGGATAAGCAGTCCCTGGCATGGATGATGGGAGGGGGTGGGTAAGGGAAAAGGAACAGAATCAGGTAGAGGCTGGGCTCAGTTTTGTTTCTTTTTAATTGTGGTAACATGTATATAACATAAAACTTGCCATTTTAACTCTTTTTAAGTGTCTAATTCAGTGGTATTAATCACATTCACAATGTTGTGCTAACATCACCATCTTCCATTACTAAAAGTTTTCATTATGCAAGACAGAAATCCTGTACTCATTAAGCATTAACTCCCCATTCCTCTACACAACCCCCAGCCCCTGCTAACCTCTAATCTACTTTCTGTCTCTGAATTTGCTTACTTGAGATATTTCATAGAAGTGATGTCATACAATATTAGTCCTGTTGTGTCTGGCTTATTTCACTCAACCTGATGTCTTCAAGGTTCATCCATATCGTCACATATATCAGAACATCATTCCTTTTTTTTTTTTTTTCCTTTAAGATTTATTTATTTATTTCCCGCCCCCACACCACCCCCCTTACCTCTTGTGCTCGCTGTCTACTTTGTGTCCATTTGCTGTGCGTTTCCTCTGTGTCTGCTTGTCTCCCTTTGTTGTGTCATCTTGCTGCGCTAGCTCTCCACGGGTGCGGGCCGTCAGTTCTCCGTGTTGTGGGCAGTCAGCTCTCCGCGGGCGTGGGCCAGCTTGCCCTCAGCAGGAGGCCCTGGAAACTGAACCCAGGACCTCCCATATGGTAGATGGGAGCCCAACCACTTGAGCCACCTCCACTTCCCCATCATTCCTTTTTAATGCTGAATAAATATTCCATTGTATACAATGGTGTACAAATATCTGTTGGAGTCCCTACTTTCAGTTCTTTGGGGTATATATCTAGAGGTGGGGTTGCCAGAGTATATAGTATTTTTATACTTAGTTTTCTGAGGAACCACTAAACTGTTTTCCACAGTGGCTGCACCATTTTACATTCCCACCAACGAGGCACAAGGATTCCTGTTTCTCTGCATCCTCGCCAACACTTGTTATTTTCTGGTTTTTTAATACTAGCCTTTCTAGTGGGTGTGAAGTGTTATCTCATTGTGGCTTTGATTTGCATTTCCCCAATGGCTAATATTGTTGACTGTCGTGCTTATTGGCCATTTGTTTATCTTCTTTAGAGAATGTGTATTCAAGTCCTTCACCCATTTTTTCAATGTGCAAAGATATATTTACAATATTTTAAAAAATTGAACAAAGTTAGATACAAGAAAAGGTTCATCATTAAATATTCATGTTTTTAAAAAGCAGAATATAAGATGGTATGCACAGTAATATTATTCCAATTTTGTAAAACACCAAAACTAATTAAATAGTAACTGAGAATACAGAGTCTGTGTGAAGTGGATTAGGTTTGAATACATTTGGTTATTAGAGACATGATATTGTACAAATTAATTAACTTACCTAAGCTTCTTTCTGTGAAATGGACATAATAGTATTTTTTCCTACCTTATAATCCTTTGCTCCTACCTCATAATACTTAGGAGGATTAAATGGGAGAACAAATTACTACTATAAAAATAATTGAAGAAAACGTTAATAGTGATCATCTCTGGGTGATGGCAGGCCCATTTCTAAATTGAGTTATTTGCCTTTTTTGTTGTTGAGTTGTAGGGGTTCTTTATATGTTCTGGATCTTTTGGGGCTCAGTTTTTTTTTTTTACCGGGAGGTCCCGGGGATCGAACCCAGGTCCCTCCATATGGGAGACGGACGCCCAACCAGTTGAGCCACATCCGCTCCCTAGGGGCTCAGTTTTGAACATGCTGGGTTTGAGGAGCCTGAAAGCATCCAGGGGGAGATGACATGGACATTTGGGATAGGAACTCAGGAGAGAGATTCATGCCAGGAACAAGACTGAAGGTATTAGGACAGCAGTGGAAACTGATCCCATGGGGATGGGTGAAATTGCCCAGAGAGGACATAGCAGGGAAGAATGTAGCAGGCAAGGCCCTTGAATGTCTTGGCTCTGGATGCCCATCTGAAGCTCCCTTCCTTACTTTGAAACAGCCCTGTGATATGAGCCATCTGAGTTGGGTTGAGCATCCCAAGTCTGGTGACTCTGCTGATTTGAGGGTTGGGGGTAGTGCCACTCTCCAAGAGGGGCTTGGGTTAATCTGCAAATGGACTGGAGCTTCCCAGAGTCTCTGGGGAAAGTTTTGTTTCAAGGATGTTGAGGTGGTGAAGAGCACGGGTCTGGAGTCTGACCATCTGTTCAGTTTCAGTTCTTCCATTAACTAGTTGTGTGTTCATGAACATGACATCTAGCTTTTCTGAGCTTTGGGTCCTGCATTAGTTTCCTATTGGTAATGTAACAAATTGCTGCAAACTCGGTGGCTTAAAACAATGCAAATTTATTATCTCACATTTCTGTAGGTCAGAAGTCCAAAGTGGGTCTCACTGGGGTAAAATCAAGATGTCCTTCTAGAGAATCTAGGAGAAAATCCATTTCCTCACCTTTTCCAGCTTCTAGAGGCTGCCAGCTTTCCTTGGCTTGTAGCCCCTTCCATCTTCCAAGCCAGCAATGGCCAATCGCATCTTTCTCATGCTAGGTCACTCTGACAATGCGTCTGCCCACACAGCTCCTTCTCTGACTTCTGCCTTCCTCCTTCACTTATAAGAACCCTTGTGAGTCCATTGTTCTTACTCAGATAATCCAGGATAATCTTCCCATCTCAAGACCCTTAATTTAATTTTCAAAGGTCACCATAAAAGGTCCTATTTACCACTTAAGGACACACACTGACAGGTTTGGGGAATTAGGACATGGACCACTTGGGAGAGGAATTATTCTGCCTACCAAAGCTCCCTCATAGAATTGTTAGGAAGTAACATGGGCTGAACCTTTAGGAGTCCTCCATAAATTACAGTTGTTACCAGGACGATTAGTTGGTCATTACTGAAGTTTCTGCTTATTCATACCTGGCATTTCAATGCCTCAAGGGTAGGGGACTTATTCTGTTTGGTTCATTTCTGTATCTCTATTGTTAACTTGATGGGTTCTCTTCCTCCTGGGGAAACGGGTCTTGAGCTATCAGCACCATGGACAGTAAACAATGCTGTCCAAGGTGCTACTAGGGCCCCTTTCTACCTTCCCCTCTGAACTGCCAACGTCCCTGTCCCCTTTGGATCTCTGCTTTTTGTGTGTTTTTAATTGTTTTGCTGTTTTCTCAATTATGGTAAAATATAGGTAACTATAAAGCTGCCATTTTAACCATTTTAAATGTAAAATTCAGGGGCATCAATTACGTTCTCAATGTTGTGCAACCACCACCACTATTTCCAGAACTTTATCATAAGAAAACAGAAACAGAAACCCTGTGCCTATTAAGAAATAACTTTCCATTATCCCTTTCTGCCAGGCCCTGGTAACCTCCAATCTACTTTCTGTCTCTATGACAGACATGGAGTGTGAGGAGAAGGATGGAACCAGACTCACGAGAGGGTTTTCACCATGTATTTCTAGATCAGGCTCTGGAAATGACCACATAGAGGTCAGAGAGAAGCACCGATCAGGTCAGACATCTGGGAGGTTGAATTAAAAGACCTCACATAGTTACCATATGACTCAGCAATTCTCCTTTTGGTCATCTACCCAAGAGAAATGAAAACACATGTGTTCAAAGCAGCATGACTCAGAATAGCCCCAATGTGGAAACAACCCAAATATCCACAAACTGATGAAGGAACCAACAAACGTGATCCATCCATACAAGGGAATATTATTCAGCAACAAAAAGAAATGAAAGAATGATAGTTGCTACAACACAGATTGAGCTAAATGAAATAAGCCAGACACAAAGCACCCCCAATTACAATTTATATGAAGTGTCCAGAATAGACAAATCCATAGAAAGAGAGAAAGTAGACCAGTCGTTGCCTACGGCTGTGAGGCTCGGAAGGCTGGCTGGGGACAGAGGGACTGATTGCTGATGGATACAGGATTTCTATGAGGTGTAATGGTGTGTTCTGGAAAGAAGTATCAGTGATAGTTGCATATCTCTGTGAATATATTTAAAACCACTGACCTGTACACTTTAAAGGGGTGAGTTGTATGGTATGTGAATTTTAACTCCATAAAGTTTGTTTGTTTGTTTGTTTACTTAATTTATTTATAAATAAAAGACTTCGCAGACACAGAGCGGAACCTCCCCAGATCTTTGCAGTAGACACGGGGATTAAAAACTGGGAACTGCGCACAGTGGCTTGTTCTGCACCCTGACAGCTGGGTGACTTTGAGGTCAACCTCTCCCAGATTCCGATTTCTCATCTGTATGTTCTATAGAATTTAGTTGCTGGCGCAAAGGGCTGCTTTGTGAATTTAAATAAAATGAAACAGAGTTCCTTGCAGTGGACACACGTGCGCGCACGCGCGAGCGCGCATACGTACGGACCGGCTCTACTTTCTCTGCCACCAGGGGGCGCTCCTGTGTGATGCTGGGGTGTCTCGGTCCAGCCACCGGGCTTTCAGGTGTGAGATTTCCCTCTGCTGGCTTATGGGGTGCTAAGTCTGGAGGACCTGGCAACTCCCCCGTTTTTTTGGGTTTGCGGGTTTTTTGTTTTTTGTTTTTGTCATTTAGGATAAACATTTATTGGGGGGAGTTGGGAGACTTTCCTCATTATAAACTTATTGTCTGTGTACCTAAAGCAAAATTAAAAAGCAAATACAACATAAACACAAAGATAATCTCTTCAAGTGTAAAAATAAAGGTAAAATGGTGGGATTATATGGAAACTCTGTATTTTCTGCATTATTTTTCTGTAAACCTACAATATATCTAAAAATATATATATTTTTAGCATTTTTAGTTTTTTTTTTTTTTTAAGATTTTATTTATTCATTTATCCCCCCCTTGCTGCTTGTGCTCGCTGGGTCAGCTAACCACGCCGTACGGGCGGGCTTGCCTTCACCAGGAGGCCCCGGGAACTGAACCCGGGGCCTCCCATATGGTAAACGGGAGCCCTACTGATTGAGCCACAGCCGCTTCCCAGTTTTTTTAAATATATTTTTTATGACAGAAGTTGTGAACTTACAAAACAATCATGCAGTTGTGCAGAATTCCCATACAATACCCCTTCATCAACACAATGCATTGTAGTGGAACATTTGCTACAGATCATGAGATAATGCCATCAGACTATTACCACTAACTATGGTCATAGTGTACATTTGGCATATTTTTCCATAACCTCCTCTTATTAACAAAGTACATCTTTGGCATTGATGTAAGAATGTTACAGTATTGCTGTTAACTATAGTCCATAGGTTACATTAATTGTATTTTTCCCATGCTTCTCCACATTCTCACCACCCTGCAATAGTGACATACATCCGTTTTAGTTCACAGAAGGACATTCTTGCATTTGTACTATTACCCACAATTTTCATCCACCTCTGGTTTCACTGTGTTATAAAAATATTTTTTAATGAATAAAGGTAATATATGTTCATTGTAGAAAACTTGAAAAGCACAGAGTATAAAAAAGGAAAAGAAAAGCAACCGAATTCCACTGCCCAGAAATGAACACGGCTGATATTTTGATGTGTTTTTTTCTTTTTTCCTGAGTCAGTTTTTCTCTCGACTTTCACTTTCAATGTCCTGGTTTTGATTTCATTGAAACTCAGCGCCACAAAAGAAAAGGCAGAGAGATTTTATGACATGAAAATATGCCAACACATGGGAGGTCACTGTTTTGGATCCTGGTGCCTCCTAAAGAAGACAGGGAGCTGACGCGACAGGCAGGCACGGTGAGCTGACGCAACAAGATGACATAACAAGAGATACAGGGAGGAAAAACCTAATGAGAGACACAACAAAGCAGGGAGCAGAGGTGGCTCAAGCAATTAGGCACCTCCCTCCCACATCAGAGATCCCGGGTTTGGTTCCCGGTGCCTCCTAAAGGAACAAGGAAAGATGAACAGACATAGCAAGTGAAAAACAACAAGGGGGTAGGGAGAAATAAATAAAATAAATCTTAAAAAAAAAAAAAAAAGCCTGATTCCAGGGCTATGTAGTCATTATGGCTCTTTATATAGTCCAGATTTATGCCTACTGTATGTACACAGGCAAGGGATACAAATAGCAAAAATCAACAAACAACAAAATACTCAACTTTGCTAATAATCAAATTCTAGTCCTCACTCTTTAAGTAGGCAAACACGAAAAATATGGAAAGTGTCAAGGCTTCTGAGAATCAGGTATATAATAAGCATCACCACACAGGTGGGTTGGGGGAGGGGAGGCATGTCAATTATTGGAACTTTGGGGAAAGGGAATTTGACTGTAATCGAATGGAAATTTTATTTTATTTTATTTTATTTTATTTTATTTATTTTATTTTTTTTATTTTACCGGGAGGTCCCGGGGATCGAACCCAGGTCCCTCCATATGGGAGACGGACGCCCAACCAGTTGAGCCATATCCGCCCCCCTCGAATGGAAATTTTAAAGTCCATTCTACATCCATGAAGGTACATGCCCAAAGGCTGTCCATTGCGTGATACTTGTAATGACTTCGTTGCTTGTAAAAGTGACGAATAGAAACCATCCTTAATGACTGACAATAGAGGCATAGTTAAAGAAACTTACTGACATGGAAAAATCCCTAGGTATATTGTTCCATGGGAGGAAAAGCCAAATAACATGAGGTACAGCATGATCACATTTATGTTTGAGAACATCAGTGACAAACAGGTATGTACAAGAACAGAAAGGCCTGGAAAAATATTCCAGTTGACAGTCCTCACCTTTGGGGAATGTAAGGAGGAATTCTGTATTTTCATTTTGACCCTTTTACAATGAGATTGTATTATTTCAATAATTTTTAAAGACCCAGAAATGATCTTGTTGGTAAATATTCCTTTAAAATGTGACCTTCAGCAATGAAAATGTTCTAAAATTGATTGTGGCGATGAATGCACAACTCTGTGATTTAAAAAGAAGAAAAAAACCCCAAAAATATATGATTTTTTTTTTCCTGGTTGCATAAGTATTTAACCAGTTATTCACTTCTGGGCACATTTCTGACTTTGTTCCCATTATAAATGAATTGGGATAGTGTGACAGTTTGATATTATTTATGGATTCCAAAAAGAAATATATAATGTTTGTAAACTGGTCTGTTCCTCTGGCTATGATACCCTTTGACTGATTTAAATTCAAAAATTTTGAATTTAAGTTAAAAAGTTTTAAGTATACTAATTAAATTAATTCAGGGCCTTTGATTCGACCACATGAGTAGTGGCTCAGGGTTGAGTCCCTGCCCCCTTGGGCTATATAAACAGTCACTCAATCAAGAAGACACACAGGAGAAGATACAGAAGAAGGCACAGGAAGAAAGGGAGCTCCATAGACACGGAAGAGGAGAGCACTTGGTCATTTTGGTACTGCCATGTGACAGAAAGGAGAAGGCTCAAATAGCTAAAGCCCCAGGGAGAGCTGAGCCATTCGCCTGATTGTTTGCAACTGAAGAGACCAGAGCCTTGAGCAGTTGAGAAGCCCAGGAAAGAAACAAGCCCTCCAGCCTACAGCTGAGATTGGAAGAAGCTGGGCCCTCAGAGCCTTAAGAGAAAGAGGAAGGCTGAACCTTCGCAGAGATCGGCACCCATCTTGCTTCAACACGTGGCAATAGACTTTTGTGAGAAAGTACCTCTTATAATACCTTCAGTTGGACTCTTTAGGGCCTTGTATCTGTAAGCTTTTACCCCAAATAAATACCCTTCATAAAAGCCAACAGATTTCTGGTACTTTGCATCAGCACCTCTTTGGTTGACTAATACAGATGGATATACTTGTGTGGTCATCTTTGCGAGCATCTGTGGTGATTCTTTTATGCTAACCTTAATTCATGACTGAAGAAATAAATGGACAAGCACATATTTATTGTTTCACTCTTGTGTCCTTGGAAAAATTTCCAGAAGTGGAAATGTAGTCCTTGATGTATTTTGTCAATTTGCCCTGCAAGAAGTGGTACTACCATGGATTGTACACTTTGGATGAATTGTATGCTTTATCAATATGTATCAATAAAACTGATTTGTTTTTAAAAAGTGGTACCAGTTTACACTTCCACACCAGTGGGTAAAGGTTGTTTCATAGAACACTTAAAAACACCAGAGAGTATCATGTTTTAAAATATCTGCTAATGCATAGTGATGGGGCAATGTATGGGAATCCCGTATGGTATGCATGATTGTTTTATTAACTCACAACTTCTCAAATAAAAATAAAACAAAATCTACTAATGCAATTGAAAACACAGTAACAGTTCACATCCATATAGGATATTATGTGCAGGCTCCATTCTAAGTGTTTCACACTTACTTCTTCATTTAATCTTTGCAAAAATCCTACTTTGTCCTTCTCTTTACAGAAAATTAAACTGGGGCACAAGTCAATGAATTGACTTATCAATGGTCTGACTTTAATAAGAGGCCCAGGGTTGAACATCTAGTCTGGATGGTTTGAGGCTCTGAGCTCACAACCCTTCTAACATAAGGGCATTCTTAACTTTCTCTGTAAAGTGTAAGATAGTAAATACTTTCAGCTTTGCAGGCAATACAGTCTCTGTTGTAACTGCACAACTCTCCAGATCTACAGAAAAAGCAGCCAGAAGATAAGTAAATAAATGGGCATGGCTGTGTTCCAATAGACTTTTCTTTGTGGACAATGAAATTTGAATTTCACATAATTTTCACATGCCATCAAAGATTATTCTTTTGCTTCTTAAAAACTGTTGAAGAGGGGAAGCAGATGTGGCTCAAGCAATTGGCTCCCATCTACCATATAGGAGGTCCAGGGTTCAGTTCCCGGGGCCTCCTGGTGAAAAGCAAGCTGGCGCTACGCAGAGAGCAGGTGCAACAAGATGATGCAACAAAGACACAGAAGAGAGACAATAAGAGATGCAGCAGACCAGGGAGCTGAGGTGGCACAAGAGTTGAGCGCCTCTCTCCATTCTGGAAGGTCCTAGGATCGGTTCCTGGTACCACTTAAAGAGAAGACAAGCAGACACAGAAGAACACAGAGAGGGCAGACAGTGAGTGCAAACAACGGGGGGTGGGGGTGGGGGTGAATAAATAAATAAATCTTAAAAAAAAAAAACTGTTGAAGAATGTCAGCTGGACAGATATAGATGTCCACTATACAGTAAAGATACTAACCCCAAAATAATTTTTAAAAACCTTTTCAATGTAATTTATTGAGATCTCTACAGTTGATGTGTTTCCACTGAAAATAATATTTGGTTCTAAGTATGTGAATACATCACTAAGGTGGCTGCAAATTCCTTTGGACCATTTCGTGATTTGTGTGGTAACTGCACTGAAACCATCCTCAGTTATCTCTGTAGTTGGACGGGCACTGAGACACTAATTAAAATAATGTGTAAAATGGAGAAACCAGCTTCCATCACCATAACTAGCTAGTCCTGAATCCCTGGGCCTTTATCTTTTTGTAAAAATGTTTGGTATTCAAGCCTGGGAGGAAGAAATCTGTCTAGGCTATGAAACTATTACACAATAAATTCCTGTTGTTTAAGCCAATCTAATGGATGTTATTTGACACATAGGCAGAAAACTAAGACCCTGCTCCACTTTCTTGAATTCAAGGTGATTTCCTCAAATAGTTTATTGAATTACTGCTTTTCAACTTACGGAATTCCCTTTATACATATATGGTAATTCTTCCTTTTACTCCTACCTTATATAAACCATCTTCATTTTTTATCATTTTGTGTTGGCTTCCTGGGGAATTTGCCAGGTGTTGTCTATCCCTATTTTTTCAGCACAATATCTGCTCTTCAATACATCATTTAGTTTTATAATTGTATTTGAAAAAATATATATTAAATAAAATAGTAATTTAAAAAAATGTTTGGTATTACATACTAATGTACTGACATATAATCCCCCGGGCTTAGTCCAGCAAATCTTTTGAACACTGTGGGGGATGATGCACAATCCCTCCTATGCAGGGGGTTCACCCATTCCAGGATGGCTGGCATCCCTGGCCTCTGTCCTAAACGGCAGTAGTGCCTGCATTGACCGTGACAACGGAAAAAGATCCCCCATTTCAAACGTGCCTCCTAGGAGGCAGTAGTGCCATAGACCATTGAGCCACTTCTGTTTCTCTTTTACAAAGCCCTGGTTGTAAAAACTCCCTCTGTGCACTGAGCTGTTTCTGGCAGTGTATTAGTCAGCCAAAGGGGTGCTAATGTGAAATACCAAAAATGGGTTGGTCTTTATAAAGGGTATTTATTTGGGGTAGAAGTCCACAGATACCAGGCCATAAAGCTTAAGTTTCTTCTCTCACCAAAGTCCATTGCCATGTGTTGGAGCAAGACAGCTGCCAACATTTGCCAGGGTTCAGGCTTCTTGGGTTCCTCTGTTCCCGAGGCTGCGTTTCTCTCCGGGCTTAGCTCCTCTGGTTCCTCCACAAGGTCAGCTGTAGACTATCAGGCAAACGGCTCACTTCTCTTCTCCTGGGGCCTTCTTTCCAACATCAAAACTGCTTCTCAAAAACTGCTGCAACTCTGTTCTTTGTGATGCCTTTTATATTTTCTTCCCCCACCCACCAAGGGGTGGGGCTCAACGCCCTACTGACATGGCCCAGTCAACACCCTAATCATAACTTAATCATGCCCAGATTAACAGATCAGTTTACAAGCATGATCCAATTATATTTTTGGAATTCATAATTACATCAAATTGCCAAACGGCTACAGGCAGTCACCTCTTGCTTTCTTCATTCTCTCAACTCTTTGTATAATTTACTTCTGACTTCTTGACTTTATTTTGTATACCATTTATCTACATTGTTACCTTACATTTTAAAAATCTTTTTTTATTCTAGCAACATATATATGACCTAAAATCATCCCCTTTAACCACATTCACAAATATAATTCAGTACTGTTAATTACACTCACAATGTTGTACTACCATCACCACCATCCACTTCCAAAACTTAACAATCAACCCAAATAGAAATTCTGTACAAATTAAGCATTAACGCCCCATTCCCTACTCTCAACTCTAGCCCACTGTAATCAATATCCTAGATTCTAACTCTGTGAGTTTGCTTATTCTAATTATTTCATTCTGTGAGATCATACAGTATTTGTCCTTTTGCGTCTGGCTTATTTCATTCAACATAATGTCTTCAAGGTTCATCCATGTTGTGGCATAACCAGGACTTCATTCCTTTTTAATGCTGAGTAATATTCCATTATGTGTATATACCACATTTTGTTTATCCATTCATAGACTGATGGACACTTAGGTTGCTTCCATCTTTTGGCAATTGTGAATAATTATGAACATCAGTGTGCAAATATCTGTTTGAAGCCCTGTTTCCAATTCTTTTGGCTATATACCTAGTAGAGGGATTGCTGGGTCAGCTGATAATTCTATATTTAGCTTCTTAAGAACTGCCAAAATGTCTTTCACAGTGGCTGCACCAGTTTATATTCCCACCAGCAATGAATGAGTATTCCTATTTCTTCACATCCTCTCCAACACTTGTAATTTTCTGCTTTTTAATAGAAGCCTTTCTTGTGGGTGTGAAATGGTATCTCATTGTGGGTTTTTTCCATGCAACCAAAAATGGTTATATCTGAATACATAACTTCTGTACAACCAAAAATAAAACAGCAGAATGAATTAAATGGAAAGAAACCATGGTATTTCATGGGCATGAAAAGCAGAAGACTGACATTGTTAATCATGATTGAGCACTTAGAAAACAGCATCAGAGTGACAAATATTTGAAGAGAAATGAAAGTATTCCAAGAAAAATGAGAACATAGAGGAAAGTGAAATACAAATGTCTATTAATGATGTGATGATGACCAAGCTCAAAGTTCTTTGTATTATTAAATTGTTGAAGATTTAAAATACTGAAACAGGGGAGCAGATGTGGCTCAAGCGGTTGAATGCCTGCTTCCCAAACTGGAGGTCCCGGATTCAATTCCCCGTGCTTCCTAAAAACAAAACAAAACAAAACAAAACAAAAGGCAAACAAACAACAAGCAAACATAGAAAAATCCAGTTCAGGGGAGCCGATGTGGCTCAGAGGTTGAACGCTGGCATCCCACAAACAAGGTCCCAGGTTCAATCCCTGGCCCCAGTACCTGGTACCTCCAAAACAAAACAAACAAACAAACAAAAACAAAAACAAAAACAAAAAAACCTGATCCATAGTCTTTGTACAGTTGTAGGAACCAGGGAACTCTCATTCATAAACACTGGAAAGAAGACGGATGAGGACTGCCTTCTATTCAGGGAGAGTTCTGAATTTTCACTCAAAATGTAAATTTTGCATATCCTTTGCCCCAGCTCTTTCAATTCACTAGAAATTTTCCAATAAAGCAGTAGGGCAAAGTAAAAATAATTTACGTATAAGCATGTTCATTTCACAGAAAATTTGTAGCTAATATCAAAGAAGAATAGGTAGCTCTATCAAAGAAGAGTGTGTAAACAATAAATTATGTAGACAATAAACCAAGAAAGGTAAAGCTATATATTCAAAATAAAACAAGGGACTCAAGAGTCATTGTAGCTTTCTTTTGTTTGTTTTTTTGAGGTACTGGGACTGGGGATTGAACCTGGGACCTTGTAAATGGGAAGCTGGTGCTCAACCACTGAGTCACATGGGCTCCCCTGAGTTGGTTTTTTCATTTGTTTGCTTGTTGTTTGTTTTTAGGGGGAACCGAATCTGGGACGTCCCATGTGGGAAGCAAGTGCTCAACCACTTGAGCCACATCTGCTCCCCTCACTATGGTTTTGATTTTTATTTCCCTAATAGCTAATGATGTTGAGCAGCTTTTCATGTGTTTTTCAGCCATTTGTTTTAGTTTGCTGAAAGCTACTGGGAGCAATATATCAGAAATGAGTTGGATTTTACAATGGGAAATTATTAATTTAAAAGCTTACAGTTGTCAGGCAAGTGTCCAAATCAAGGGAGCAGCTGTGGCTCACTGGTTTGACTGACTGCTTCCCATGTATTTCCCGGGTTCAATTCTCAGTACCTCTTTAAAAAAAAAGTGACTGTGCAGGAAAGAAAGTGTAATTAACAGTCATAATCATGTAATTTTTAAATGTCCAAATCAAATCATCATCAGAAGATGCTTTCTTCCCAAGCTGCAGCTATGGGCGATCAGGCACATGGCAGCGTCCCCTCTCCTCTGGGGATGCTTTTAGCTTCCGACCAAAGTGGCTTCCTCTCAGTTTCTGGCTCTGTATTAGTCAGCCAAAGGGGTGTTGATGCAAAATACCAGAAATCTGTTGGCTTTTATGAAAGGTATTTATTTGGGGTAGAAGCTTACAGTTACCAGGCCATAAAGCATAAGTTACTTCCTTCACCAAAGTCTGTTGCCATGTGTTGGAGCAAGATGGCTGCCAATGTCTGCCAAGAGTTCAGGCTTCCTGGGTTCTTCTCTTCCTGGGGCTTGTTTCTCCCTGGGCTCAACTGCTCTGCTCTCTCCACAAGGCCAGCTATAGACTATGAGGCAGCCGGCTCTGTCTCTCTCCCCGGGGCTCAATTCTCTCCAGGCTCAGCTGCTCTGCTCCTCTGTGTGCTTTCTTTCCAGACTCCAGCTTCAAAACTCCAAACTCCCTTCTCTGCAGTGTGGTTTCTCTATGAGTCCCTGCCCATCAAGGGGGTAGGAACTCAATTTCCTACTGGCGTGGCCCAATCAGGTAAAAGTGAAACTTCTGAATTCAATAAATCTAATATGCCCAGAGGAAAAGACCAGTTCACAAACATAATCCAATATCTATTTTTGGAATTCATAAATAATAGCAAACTGCTACAGGCTCCCAGAGGCTCTTTCCTTCTCCGCTTCTGGGTTCCTCTCTGTCTCTGCAGTTTTTTTTTTTTTTAACTTTATTTTGTACATTTTAAAAACTAAAAAGTAAACACAGATGAATAAATATATACACTTCTCAATTAAATGTAATGGATACATATAAAATTTTTTTAAATCAAACAATATATTACACAATATATTTGGTTCATAGTAATGCATTCATACAGTATTTGTCCTTTTGTGTCTGGCTTGCTTCACTCAACATAATGTCCTCTAGGTTCATCCATGTTGCCATATGCTTTATGATATCATTTCTTCTTACAGCTGTGTCTGCAGTTTTTTATTCCTCTATTTATAAAGGACTCCAGTAAGAAGATTAAGACCCACCCTAATCAAAGGCCCCTAGCTGAAGTAATTTAATCAAAAGGTCCCACCTACAATAAGTTTACATGCACAGGAATGGATTAGCTTTAAGAACAGGATTTTCTGGGTTCACAAATGTTCAAACAGCCACACCATTCTCCTCTTCGGAGAAATGTCCATAAGTCTTTTGTTCATTTTATAATTGGGTTGTCTTTTTATTATTGAGTTGTAGGCTTTCTTTATATATTCTGGATATTAAACCCTTATTGGATATGTGATTTCCAAATATTTGTTCTCATTGAATAGGTTGTTTTTTCACTTTTGTGATAAAGTCCTTTGATGCACAATTTCTAAAAATTTTGATGAGTTCCATTTATCTATTTTTTCTTGCTTCTTAGTAAACTCTTTACTCCCTTGCCTACCCTAGCAAACAGCTGGGGTCCCTCCCCAGCATTAGGAAAGAGGAGGAGAAGAAAAGGCTTTAAAAACGCCTAATCTGGGGCCCCACATGCACATCTCATCCCCCAGCATACCCACAACCCATGTCTTGGTTGCGTACTTATCTCATTTCTAGTTTTCTTGTTTCTTAATAAACTCTTTACTCCTTTACCCACCTTAAAAAAAAATCAATGGCATGTATGTGAAGGTCTGTTTCTGAACTCTCAATTTGATTCCAATGGTTTATATGTCTGTCCTTGTGCCAGAACCATGCTGTTTTGACCACTGTAGCTTTGTAATAAGCTTTAAAGTCAGGAAGTGTGAGTCCTCCTACTTCATTCTTTTTCAAGATATTTTTGGCTATTTGGGACCCCTTACCCTTCCAAATAAATTTGGTAATTGGCTTTTCCAATTTCTGCAAAGTAGGCTGTTGGAATTTTTATGGGGATTGCATTGAATCTGTAAATCATGTTGGTATAATTGACATCTTAATAATATTTAGTCTTTGTTTTAGTTTCCTAGGCTGCTGAAAGCAGATACCATGAAATGGGTTGGCTTAACAATGGGAATTTATTAGCTTACAGTTTTGAGGCTGAGAAAAAGGTCCAAATCAAGGCATCAGCAAGGCGATATTTTTTTCCTGCAAACTGGCTGCTGGTCATCCTTGACTCCTCTGCTACATGGTGGCGTCTGCTTTTCTCTCCCTTCTCTTCCAGGTTTCATTGCTTTCAGCTTCTTGCTTCTGCAGCTTTCTCTCTCTGTGTGTACTTATTCCATTTATAAAGGACTCCAGTAAGAGGATTAAAACCCACCCTGGAAAGATAGGGACACAGCCTAAGGCTGACTCAGCTTTTGACTCACATATTTGGTCTGCTGTGTCCCAGGAGCCCTTCCAGGCTGGGTGGGGCCACGTGATTGTTTGCCTTGGGAGTCAGCAAGGGGCTAAAGATATACGACCCTCCCAATCTCTAACTCTACTAATAGGGACTAATTGTTGAGGACTCAGAGGGGAGTGGAAATATTTCCAACCCGGGAAAAGGGAGAGGGCTGCCAGAGAAGGCTGGAGAACTGACACTGAGAAAGTTTGAATTACAAAACTCCTAGCCTTCAGACAGGAAGCTCTATCACATTGATCTGTTCTGTGTTGCAACAAATACACTTCAACCAGGCACTGAACTGAGAGATGCCAAAGAGCATCATATGCTGGCAGACCAACGAAGCACATGTGAAAAAATTGAAAATAAGTAAGAGAGGCTTTTTCCCGCCTTTATAGGACAATTTTCTGCTGGCAGAAAATAAAAATTTTCTGCTGGCAGTTTTTCTCTTTCAGTATCCTAATTCTATCACACCACTGTCTTCTCCCCTCCATGGTTTCTGAAGAGAAATCCATGCTAAGTCTTACTGGGCACCCCTTCTATGTGATGGTTTGCTTCTCCCTTGCTGCTCTGAGAATTTTCTCTTTACCTTTGAGAGTTGGCATTCTGAGTAGTATGTGTCTTAGAGTAGGTCTATTCAGATTTATTCTGATTGGGGTACAGGGAGCTTCTTGGACATGTAATTTCATTTCTTTCATGAGAGTTGGAAAATTTTCAGCTATTATTTCCTCAAACACTTTTTCTGCTCCTTTTCCCTTCTTTTCTCCTTCTGGAACTCCATGACATGTTCGTTGTTGCGTTTCATGTTGTCATTCAATTATCTGAGTCCCTGCTCAATTTTTTTCCATTTTTATCTCTCTCTGTTCTTTTCTCTCTTCAATTTTAGCTGTTCTGTCTTCAGTATCACTTATTCTTTCTTCTGTCATTTCGAGTTTGCTGTTGTATGCCTTTAATGTGTTTTTTTTTTTTTTTTTTAAATTTTATTTATTTATTCATTTATCCCCCCCTTGCTGCTTGTGCTCGCTGGGTCAGCCAACCACGCCGTGCGGGCGGGCCCGCCTTCACCAGGAGGCCCCGGGAACCGAACCCGGGGCCTCCCATATGGTAAACGGGAGCCCCACTGATTGAGCCACAGCCGCTTCCCTAATGTGTTTTTTTAATCTCACCTATTGTGTCTTTCATTCCCATGAGCTCTGTTCCTTTTCTCTTTGGGATTTCAAATTCTTCCTTGTGCTCACTCAATGTCTTCTTGGTGTCATTTATCTCTTTAGCCACATTGTTTTTCAACTCATTAATTTGATTTTGGAAATTTGTGCGCATCTCGCTAATTAGTTTTCTCAAATCATGTGTCTCTTCTGGGGCTTTCATACATTTTTTTCTTGGGCCATATCTTCCATTTTCTTAGTATGGCTCATACTTTTTTGCTGATGTCTAGGTATCTGATTAGGATGTAGTTTACTCAGATGCTCAATTTCTTTCTTTTGTAGGGATTTAGTGGCATAAGGTGGTATGTTACCGCTGTTCTTTGATTCTTGGCTTGACCTGGATCATTAGGATTGTCCCTGCTAGTTGCTCAAACTGGGCTCTGGACCCAATAATTGGTTGCAGACCTATTTCCTAGGGCCTTGGGGAGGGAGGCTATAAAGGTTGGGAAATGCCTCTCTTACTTATTTTTAATTTTCTCATGTGCACTTCCTTAGTCTGCCAGCAAATGAGTGTGTTTGTTGCAACACAGACCAGATCAATATGATAAAGCTTCTTGCCTGCAGGCTAAGAGCCTTGTATTTCAAACTTTCTCAGAAACAGTTCTCCAGCCTTCTCTGGCAGCCCCCTCTCTTTTTCTGGTAGGAAATATTTCCACTCCCCTCTGCGTCCTCAGTCCTGGTTGGTTAGTAAAGGAGATTGGGAGGGCTGTATATCTTTAGCCCCTTGCCAGCTACGAGGCAAAAAATGGTGCGGCCCCATCCTGGCCTGGAAGGGCTTGTGGGACACAGCAGACCAAATTTGTGAGCCAAAACTGAGTCAGCCTTAGGCTGTGTCCCTCTCTTTCCTCTTTCCTGGGGTGGTTGGATCCCTAAAGCCCCCTTTGTCTGTAGCCACAGGCTCAGAGGCCCGAGAATTCTAAAGTATCTTTAATGTGGGGAGGGTGCCAGTAGCAGTAGCAGCTGATTTCAACTCCCAGTTCTGTCGTGATTTCCCTTCTTTGTCCCTCTTTCCTCTGGGTGGTGTCCAGCCTTCGCCTGGTGTCCTAAACCCTAGAAGACCTTTAACCAGGTTGTTTCAGCCTGTCTTCTCCCTATTTTTCTGGAGAAGAAGAGATTCACATGTTTTTCTAGCCTGCCATCTTCCCAGAAGTCTGGGAAGTTTTTGATGACTATTTCAATCTCTTCACTTGTGATTCATTTGTTGAGGTCTTCTATTCCTTTAGGGTCACTGTTGGTGGTTCGTGTATTTCTAGGAATTTGTCCATCTCATCTACATTATCTAGTTTTTTGGCATACAGTTGTTCATAGTATCCTCTTATGATAGCTCTTATTTCTGCGGGGTCAGTGGTAATGTCCTCCTCTCTCATTTCTGATTTTATTTATTTGCATCTTCTCTCTCTCTCTCTTTTTAAAAAAAAGATTTATTTATTTATTTATTCCCTCCTCCCTTGTTGTCTGCTCTCTGTGTCCATTTGCTGTGTGTTCTTTTGTGTCTGCTTGTCTTCTCTTTAGGCGGCACTGGGAACCAATCCTGGGACCTTCTGGCGTGGGAGAGAGGTGCTCAATCTCTTGTGCCACCTCAGCTCCCTGGTCTGCTGTGTCTCTTATTGTGTCTCCTCTGTGTCTTTTTTTGTTGAGTCATCTTGCTGCACTAGCTCTCCACACCAGCCAGCATTCCATGCAGGTTAGCACTCTGTGTGGGCCAGTACTCCTGCACAGGCCAGCTTGCCTTCACTAGGAGGCCCCAGGAATTGAACCGTGGACCTCCTATATGGTAGATGGGAGCCCAGTCGCTTGAGCCACATCCACTTCCCTCTCTTTTTTTCTTTGTCAGTCTAATTAAGGACTTGTTGATTTTGTTGATCTTCTCAAGGAACCAACTTTTGGTTTTGTTAATTCTCTCTATTGTTTTTATTTTTTTTGGTCTTGATTTCATTTATTTCTGCTCCAATCTTTACTATTTCTTTCCTTTGGCTTGGTTTGGGATTAGCTCACTGTTCTTTCTCTAGTTCCTCAAGGTGTGCAGTTAGATTTTCAATTTTAGCTCTTTCTTCTTTTTGTTCTATCTGGTTGTGTCATTGTCTTTTTGGTGCATTGCTTCGCCACGCAGGGGCCTGCACTTCTCCACACTGGTCTGGGATGCTTTTTCCTTTTTTTTTTTTTACAAGGAGGTCCCAGGGATTGAACGTGGGTCCTCCATATGGTAAATGGGCTCAATTGCTTGAGCCACAGCCACTTCCCTCTTTCTTCTTTTTTAATGTAAGCATTGAAGGCTATAAATTACCCTCTCAGCACTGCTTTGTGATATCCCATAGGTTGTGATATGTTATGTTCTCATTTTCATTCATCTCAAGATATTTGCTGAATTCTCTTGCAAATTCTTCTTTGACCCACTCATTATTTAAGAGTATGTTGTTTAATCTCCATATATTTATGAATTTTTCCTATTTCCATCCATTATTGATTTCCAGCTTCATTCTGCTATGATCAGAAAAAGTGTTTTGTATAATTTCAATCTTTTTTAATTTATTGAGACTTGTCTTGTGACCCAACATATGATCTATCTTGGAGAAGGATCCATGAGCACTGGAAAATAATGTATATCCTGCTGTTTTGGGATGTGATGCTCTAGTTTGGTCTAGTTCATTTATCATATTATTCAAGCTCTCTCTTTATTTATCCTCTGTCCAGATGTTCTGTCCAATACTATGAGTGGTGTATTGAAATCTCCAATATTGTACAGGCATCTATTTCTCCCTACAGCTTTGCCAGTGTGTGCCTTATGTATCTTGGGGCACTCAGGTTAGGTGCATAAATAATTAGCACAGCTATTCTTCTTGGTGAATTGCCCCTTTTGTTAATACATAATGACCTTCTTCATCCTTTTTAACAGTTTTGCGTTTAAAATCTATTTTGTGGGGAAGATGGCAGACTAGTAAGACACGGGAATCTCTTCTCCAGAAAAATAGCTAGAGAACAAGCTGAAACAGCCCCAGAAAAGATCTTCTAGGGTTTAGGACAGCAGGTGAAGGCTGCACACCACCCAGAGGAGAGAGGGACAGAAGAGAGAAATCGCGACAACAGAACCGTGAGTTGGAAGTAGCAGCTTCTGCTGCTGCTGGCACCCTCCCCCACACTCTTCAGAATTCTTGGGCCTCTGGGCCTGCGACCACAGACAAAGGGGGCTCCAGGAATCTACCACTCCCGGAAAGGGGAGAGAGAGGGACACAGCCTTAGGCTGACTCAGGTTCTGACCTGTAAATTTGGGCTGTGGAGCCCCACGAACCCTTCTACATGGTGGTTTGCCCTGGGAGCCTAGGAAGGACTGGAGAAATTCGACCCTTGCAACCTCCCTTTCTAGCCTGGACTAATTGTTGAGGATTCCACAGGAGAGGGGAGAGAGAGCCTGGGGCTGACCCTGCTTTTGACTCCCAGGTTTGGTCTGCCCTGTCCTGAGAGCCCTTCCAGGCTGGGTGGGGCTGCGCCATTGTTTGCCTTGGGGCTCAAGATATACAAACCTCCCAACCTCCTCCTCTACTAACAGGGACTGATTGTTGAGGATTCAGAAGGGAGTGGAAATATTTCCTAGCTGGGAAAAGGGGAGCACTACGAGAGATGCCTGGAGAACTGTCTCAGAAAGTTTGAATCATAAGGCTCTAAGCTCCCAGACAGGAAGCTCTATCACATTGATCTGGTCTGTGTCACAACAAATACGCTCTGATCAGGCATTGAATTGAGCGCTGCCAACAAGTGCCATCTTCTGGAAGATTAAGGAAGTGCACATAAGAAAATTAATAAGCAAGAGAGGCTTTTCCTGGCCTCTATAGTCTCCCTGCCCAAGGCCCTAGGAAACAACTCTACAACCAATTACTGGGTCCAGTGCCCAATTTTGAGCAACCAGCAGAACAATCCTAACAATCAAGGTTGAGCCAAAAATCAAAGAGCTGTGGTAACTCACAGCCTCCTGCCACTAAAACCCCATAAAAGAGAAAGAGATAGAGCATCTAAGTAAAATACAAACTAACCAGATGCCTAAGCACCAGCAAAAAATTACGAGCCATACTAAGAAAACAGAAGACATGGCCCAAGAAAAGGAATACATCAAAGTCCCAGAAGAGATGCAGAATTTGAGAGACTAATCAGTGAGATGAGCACAAATTTCCAAAATCAAATTAATGAGATGAAAGAGAATATAGTTAAAGAGATAAATAACATCAAGAAGTCATTGAGCGAATGCAAAGAAGAATTTGAAATCCTGAACAGAAAAGTAACAGAGTTCATGGGAATGAAAGACACAATAGGTGAAGTCAAAAATACCTTTGAGGCATACAATAGGAGACTCGAAATGATAGAAGAAAGAATAAATGATACCGAAGACACAGCAGCTAAAATTGAAGAGAGAAAAGAATGGAAAAAATTGAGCAGGGGCTCAGAGAGTTGAATGACAACACAAAACGCAACAACATCAGTGTCATGGGAGTTCCAGAAGGGGAAGAGAAAGGAAAAGGAGCAGAAAGAGTATTTGAGGAAATAATAGCTGAAAATTTCCCAACTCTCACGAAAGAAATGAACTTACATGTCCAAGAAGCACACCGTACCCCAATGAGAATAAATCCAAATAGACCTACGCCAAGACACATATTATTCAGAATGTCAAATGTAAAAGATAAAGAGAAAATTCTCAGAGCAGCAAGAGAGAAGCAAACAATCATGTACAAAGGACGTCCAGTAAGACTTTGTGCAGATTTCTCTTCAGAAACCATGGAGGCGAGAAGACAGTGGTAGATACAATTAGGAAACTGAAAGAGAAAAACTGCCAGCCGAGAATTCTTTATCCAGCAAAACTGTCCTTCAAATATGAAGGTGAATATAAAGTATTCACAAACAGAAATTAAGAGAGTTTGCAAAAAAGAATCCACCTTTGCAGGAAATATTAAAGGAAGCCTTAGAACCTGAAAGAAAAAGACAGGAGAGAGAGGCTTGGAGGAGAGTGTAGAAGAAAGAAAAGCAGAAACGATAACCAAAAGAGAAAAAAGAGAGAGAGAGAAAAAAAGATGACATATGAAAACCAAAGAATAAAATGGAGGAAATAAATAGTGCATTTTCAGTAATATCATTGAATGTGAATGGGTTAAATTCCCCAATCAAAAGATACAGGCTGACAGAATGGATAAAAAAACACAAGCCATCCATATGCTGCTTACAAGAAACTCACCTCAGACCCAAGGATACAAGCCGGTTGAAAGTAAAAGGTTGGAAAAAGATACTCCACGCGAATAGTAAACAGAAAAGAGCAGGGGTAGCTATACTAATATCAGACAAAACAGACTTCAAATGCAAAAAAGTGATAAGAGATGCAGAAGGCCATTATATATTAATAAAAGGGATGATCCTCCAGGAAGATATAACAGTCATAAATATCTATGCCCCTAACCAGGGTGCCCCAAAATATATGAGACAAACTCTGGCAAAACTGAAGGGAGAAATAGACATTTCTACAATAATCGTTGGAGACTTCAACACCCCTCTCACATCATTAGCTAGAACAACTAGACAGAAGATCAACAAGGAAACAGAGAACTTGAACAATATGATAAACAAGTTAGACCTAGAAGACATATACAGAACACTGCATCCAAACTCAGTGGGTTATACATTCTTCTCAAGTGCCCATGGATCTTTCTCCAGGATAGACCACATGTTAGGTCACAATACAGCTCTCAATAAATATAAAAAGATTGAAATTATACAAAGCACCTTCTCAGATCATAATGGAATGAAACTAGAAATCAATAACAGACAGGAAAAAAGGAAATTTGCAAATGTGTGGAGACTGAACAACACACTCCTAAATATTTGGTGGGTCAAAGAAGAAATTGCAAGTGAAATCAGTAAATATATTGAGACAAATGAAAATGAGAACACAACGTATCAAAACTTATGGGATACAGAGAAGGCAGTCTTGAGCGGGAAATTTATAGCCCTAAATGCCTATATTAAGAAACAAGAAAGAGCTAAACTCAAAGATTTAACTGAACAACTTGAGAAACTAGAAAAAGAACAGCAAACCAATCCCAAAGCAAAAAGAAGGAAAGAAATAATAAAGATTAGAGCAGAAATAAATGAAAATGAGAACAGAAAAACAATAGAGAAAATCAACAAAACCAAAAGCTGGTTCTTTGAGAAGATCAATAAAATTGACAAACCCCTGGCTAGACCAACAAAGAAAAAAAGAGAGAAGATGCAAATAAATACAAACAGAAATGAAAGGGGGGAAATTACAAATGACCTCACAGAAATAAAGAGAATCATAAGAGGATATTATGAGAAATTATATGCCAACAAACTAGACAACCTGGATGAAATGGACAAATTTCTAGAAACTCATAACCAACCTACACTGACACAACAAGAAATACAAGAACTTAACAAACCAATCACAATTAAGGAGATTGAATCCATCATAAAAAATCTCCCAGCAAAGAAAAGTCCAGGACCAGATGGCTTCACAGGTGAATTCTACCAGGCATTTATAAAAGAATTAACACCAATCCTGTTTAAACTCTTCCAAAAAATTGAAGAGGATGGAAAATTACCCAACACATTTTATGAGGCCAACATCACCCTAATACCAAAGCCAGATAAAGATTCCACAAGAAAAGAAAATTACAGACCAATCTTTCTAATGAACATAGATGCAAAAATTCTCAACAAAATACTTGCAAATCGAATCCAACAGCATATCAAAAGACTTATACATCACGACCAAGTGGGATTTATTCCTGGCATGCAAGGCTGGTTCAACATAAGAAAATCAATCAATGTAATACATCACATTAACAAATTGAAGGAAAAAAACCCACATGATCATCTCAATAGATGCAGAAAAGGCATTCGACAAAATCCAACATCCTTTTTTGATAAAAATACTTCAAAAGATAGGAATAAAAGGAAAATTCCTCAATATGATAAAAGGCATATATGAAAAACCCACAGCCAACATCATACTCAATGGGGAAAGGTTGAAAGCTTTCCCTCTAAGATCAGGAATAAGACAAGGATGCCTACTGTCACCATTGTTATTCAACATTGTACTAGAAGTTCTAGCTAGGGCAATTATACAAGACAAAAAAATTAAAGGCGTCCAAATAGGAAAAGGGGAAGTAAAACTCTCACTGTTTGTGGATGTCATGATCCTGTATTTAGAAAATCCTTAAGTATCCACAACAAAGCTATTTGAACTAATAAATGAGTTCAGCAAAGTGGCAGGATACAAGATCAACACGCAAAAATCAGTAATGTTCTTGTACACTAGTACTGAACAATCTTAGGAGGAAATCAGGAGGAAAATTCCATTTTCAATAGCAACAAAAAGACTCAAATACCTAGGAATTAATTTAACCAAAGAAGTACAGGGCCTATATTGCAGAAAACTACAAAACAATGCTAAAAGAAATTTTAAAAGACCTAAACAAATGGAAAGACATTCC
Organism: Tolypeutes matacus; assembly: GCA_026826555.1. Classification (NCBI taxonomy): domain Eukaryota; kingdom Metazoa; phylum Chordata; class Mammalia; order Cingulata; family Chlamyphoridae; genus Tolypeutes; species Tolypeutes matacus. Next base: position 1,734,627 of record JAKSZT010053923.1, read on the forward strand.
GTGTTCATGGATTGGAAGAATAAATATCGTGAAGATGTCAATCTTGCCCAAACTGATTTATAGATTCAATGCAATACCAATCAAAATCCCAACAGCTTACTTTACAGAATTAGAGAAGGCAATTACCAAATTCATCTGGAAGGGTAAGTGCCCCCGAATAGCCAAAAGTATTCTAAAAAAGAAGAGCAATGTGGGAGGAATGTCACTGCCTGACCTTGATACATATTACAAAGCTACAGTGGTCAAAACAGCATGGTACTGGCATAAAGATAGACATATCGATCAGTGGAATAGAATTGAGAATCCAGAAATAAACCCTCACCTATACAGTCAACTGGTTTTTGACAAACCTACCAAGCCCACGCTAATGGGGAAAAACAGTCTCTTCAACAAATGGTGTTGGGAGAACTGGATATCTATAACCAAAAGAATGAAAGAGGACCCCTATCTCACCCCCTATACAATAATCAACTCAAAATGTATCAAAGATCTAAATATAAAAGCCAGGACCATAAAACTACTGGAAGAAAATGTAGGGAAACATCTTCAAGACCTTGTAGTAGGTGGTGGTTTCTTGGACCTTACACCCAAAGCACATGCAACAAAAGAAAAAGTAGATAAATGGGACCTCCTCAAAATTAAACACTTTTGCACCTCACAGGACTTTGTCAGAAGGCTGAAAAGGCAGCGAACTCAATGGGAAAAAATATTTGGAAATCACATATCTGATAAGGGTTTAATATCCAGAATATAAAAAGAGATGTTACAACTCAACAATAAAAAGACCCAATTAAAAAATGGGCCAAAGACTTGAATAGACATTTCTCCGAAGAAGAAATACAAATGGCAAAAAAAAAAAACACATGAAGAAATGCTCAACATCACTCATGATTAGGGAAATGCAAATCAAAACTACAATGAGATATCATTTCACACCTATCAGAATGGCCACTATTAAAAAGACAGACGGGAAGTGGCTGTGGCTCAATCAGTGGGGCTCCCGTTTACCATATGGGGGGCCCCAGGTTCGGTTCCCGGGGCCTCCTGGCGAGGGCAGGCCTGCCCGCACGGCGTGGTTGGCTGACCCAGTGAGCGCGGGCAGCAAGGGGGGGATAAATGAATAAATAAATAAAATCTTTAAAAAAAAAAAAAAAAAGAGAACTACAAGTGTTGGAGAGGATGTGGAGAGATAGGAACACTTCTTCACTGTTGGTGGGAATGCAGGATGGTACAAGCACTATGGAGGACTGTTTGGCAGTTCCTAAAGAAGTTGAATATAGACTTGCCATGTGACCCTGCAATACCACTACTGGGGTTATACCCAGGAGAACTGAGAGCAGTGACACGAACAGACATCTGCATACCCATGTTCATAGCCACATTATTCACCATTGCCAAAAGTTGGAAACAACCCGGGTGTCCATCAACAGATGAATGGATAAACAAACTGTGGTCTATTCACATGATGGAATATTATGCAGCTGTAAGAAGAAATGAAGTCATAAAGCATATGGCAACATGGGTGAACCTGGAGGACATTATGTTGAGTGAAGCAAGCCAGGCACAAAAGGACAACTACTGTATGAATGCGTTACTATGAACCAAATATATTGTATAATATATTGTTTGATTCAAAAAAATTTATATGTATCCATTACATTTAATTGAGAAATGTATATATATATTCATCTGTGTTTACTTTTTAGTTTTTAACTGTTTATATTTTCAATTATTAAATGTACAAAATAAAGTTTAAAAAATGTTAAAAAATAAAATAAAATAAAAATCTATTTTGTCCGATATTAGTATTACTACTGCAGCTCTTTTTTGGTTACTATTTGCACGGAATATATTTTTCTGATCTTTCACTTTTAACCTGGTTGTGTCCTTACATCTGAGGTTAGTCTCTTGTAGACAACTTATAGATGACTCATTTTTTAAAATCCATTCTATCAGTCTATGTCTTTTGGTTGGGGAGGTCAAGCTATTAACATTCAATGTTATTACTGTAAAGGCATTACTTATTCCATCCATTTTGTCCTTTGGCTTTCTGTTATCATATCATACCATTGTCTGTCTTTTTACCCTATAATTTACCCTTCCTAATAATCTTCATTTCTACAGTCTTCTCCAAGTCTCTCACCCTTGTTTTTTTCATTTCAGGCTGCAGCAGTCCCTTTAGCATCACTTGTCATTCTGGTCTTTTGGTAACATACTCTCCAGTTTTTGTTTGTGAAGACTTTGAACTCACCCTCATTTTTGAAGGACAGTTTTGCTGGATACAGAATTCTTGGCTGGCAGTTTTTCTCTTTCAGTACCTTAAATACATCATACCACTTTCTTCTAATTTTCATGGTTTCTGATGAGAAGTCAGCATTTAATCTTTCTGAGGTTATTTGTATGTGATACTTTACTTTTCTCTGCTGCTTCCAGAACACTTTTTCTCTGATATTTCTCATTCTGCATAGTAGGTGTCTTGAGGTAGTTGTATTCATATTTATTCTATTCAGGGTGCATTGTCCTTCTTGGATATTTATATTTATGTATTTTATAAGGGTTGGGAAGTTTTTGATTATTATTTCTCAAATATTCTTTTTTTTTTTTTTAAAGATTTTATTTATTTATTCATTTATCGCCCCCCCTGCTGCCTGTGCTCTCCGGGTCAGCCAACCACACCGTGCGGGCGGGCCCGCCTTCACCAGGAGGCCCTGGGAACCGAACCCGGGGCCTCCCATATGGTAAACGGGAGCCCTACTGATTGAGCCACAGCCGCTTCCCTCTCAAATATTCTTTCTGTGCCTTTTCCATTCTTTTCTCCTTCTGGGACACCAATAATGCATATGTTTGTGCATTCTTCATTGTCAGTCAATTCTCTGAGACTCTGATCCATCTTTTCCATTCTCTTCTCTTTCTGTTCTCCTGTCTTTTCCAGTTCAGATGTTCTGTCTTCAAAATCACTAATTCTGTCTTCAAGCAATTCACATCTGCTCTTATGTGCCTCTAATGTGTTTTTTTTTTTTTCTCATCTGACATGTCTTTCATTCCCATAAGGTCTGTTACTTTTCCTTGCAGTCTTTCAAATTGGTCTTTATGTTCACCCAGTGTCTTCTTAATATCTTTTATCTCTTTCACTTCTTTGAATTGATTTAGGAGAGTTGTGTGGATATCACTGATTGATTGTCTCAAATCTTCTATCACTTCCGGATATTTAGTTTGTTCCTTTGGTTGGGCCATCTCTTCCTGTTACCTAGTATGGCTTGTAATTTATTGCTGATGTCTAGGCATCTAAATATGTTGGTGAATTTACTCTGATGGTCAATTTCTCTCTCTTGCCTATTGTCTTTTTTTTTTTCAAAGTTCTTCTTTGATATTTGGTTCAACTTATTCTCAGTCTTTAAAATTTCCCAGCTAAGGTACCAAGATGGGGCCAGGGACTCACTAATGGGGTGCAGATTTTCTCCCAGGAGTTAGGGTACAGAGAGAACCAAAAGCAGATTTGTCCATGCAATTTCCAGACCGGCCAGCAGATGGCACCCATCAGCGCACCTTTCCAGAAAGATGTCTCGATCTCCATTTTCCTGTGTTTTGATCTGGCCAGAGCAAAATTCAAAGCAGGCTCTGCTGGCCAAATTCACTCAAGAAAAGCCTCCTAAGTCCCCCTCCCTTTTCCCTTGTAACAGCTGACAGGGAGAAAGATGTATTTTCCCCTCTCAGTTAGCTGCAGTGAGCCAGGGGTTTTATCCTGGCTTAATATCTTGGGGGTGGGGGAGGGCAGCCTTTCCCAGCTGCTGCAGGGGCTTGGTAACTCACATTTGTTGTTTTGAGTTCTCTCTGGCTTTCATCCTCCTGGGAACTGTGTGGCACAGTCCGGGTCTGCTGACGCCCAAAGCAGGTCCTTCAGACAGCTTTTGGCTCTTTTTCTGTTGTTTTTGTCAGAGAGTTGAGCCCTGCCTGCCTAGTCCAATGCTATCTTCCCACAATTCCCTACTTCCAAATATTTTTTTACTTTTTCAGTTCTCTGCCTGTTATTGATTTCCAGCTTCATTCCTTTATGGCCAGATAATTTGTTTTTGTATTATTTCAATTTTTAAAATTATTGAGACTTGTTTTGTGACCCAGCTTGTGGTTTGTCCTGGAGAATGACCCATGTGCACTTGAGAAGAATGTATATCCTTCTGTTTTGGGGTGTGATGTTCTGTATATGACTGTTAGATCTAGTTCATTTACCATGTTATTCAAGTTCTGTTTCCTTATTGATCTTCTGTCTAGATATTCTATCTATCAATGAGAAAGGTGTATTGGAGTCCCCAACTATTATTGTAGAGATGTCTATTTCTCCCTTCAGTTTTGCCAGTGTTTGCCTCATGTATTTTGGGGCACCATAGTCAGGTGCATAAATATTTATGATTGTTATTTCTTTTTGGTGGATTGATCCTTTTATTAATATATAGTGTCCTTCGTCTCTTGTAACAGCTTTTGACTTAAAGTCTATTTTGTCTGATAGTAGGATAGCTACCCCACCTCTTTTTTTTATTACTATTTGCATTGAATATCTTTTTCTGTCCTTTCACTTTTAGTCTATTTGTGTCTTTGGGTCCAAGGTGAGTCTCTAGTAAACAACATATAGTTGGATCATGCTTTTTTATCCATTCTGCCAATCTGTCCCTTTTGATTGGGGAGTTTAATCTATTAACATTCAGTGTTATAACTGTAAAGGCAGTACTTCTGCCATTTTGTCCTCTGGTTTTTTATATGTCATATTTTTGGTCTCTTTTGTTCTTTATTGCAAACACCTTGTGTGTATAGTTGATTTTTTGTGATGTATCTGACTGAGCCCTTTCTCATTTTTGTTTCTGTTTATTTTTAAAATAATTTATTTGTGGTTACCTTGTATTTATATTACACAATCTATAAGCTAATTTGAAAAGATATCAATTTAGCTTCAACAGCATACACATTCTCTGCTCCCATATCCCTCTCTTTCTCTTCTTTATGTTGTTTTTGTTCCACATTACCTATTTATATTTTGCATGTCCATTATCATGAAATATGTGTTTTTCTTGTTAAATTGTATTCTGAGTCATAGGAACTAAAGAGTAGAATTATATATTGAGGATACAGTATATTGGGTTTTGCATTTACCTTTACTAAAGATCATCATTTCTTCACACAACTCTCTCCTGTCTTTTCCTTTCAATCTGCAGAACTCCCTTTAGTAACTCTTGTAGATGGGTCTTTTGTTGATGAACTCTCTGTTTCTGTTTATCTGTGAATATTTTAAATGCTCCCTCATTTTTGAAGGACAGTTTGGCCATGTTTTAGTTTGCTAAAAGCTGCTGGGACCAATATACCAGAAACGGGTTGGCTTTTATAATGGGAGTTTATTAGGTTAAAAACTTACAGTTCTCATTATGTTGAGCAAAGCAAGCCAGACACAAAAGGACAAATACTGTATGATTGCCTGTTACTATGAACCAAATACATTGTGAAACATATTGTATGATTAAAAAAAAAAAATGGATATGTATCTCGTTAAAAAAAAAAAAAAGCTTACAGCTCTGAGGCTGTGAAAATGTCGAAATCACCAGAGATGTTTTCTCACCAAAGGTCAGTTGCTGGCAATCCTGGATTCCTGCCACATGGCAAATCACAATGGCAGCTCTCCAGTCTGGGTCTCTGCCTTCTTCTCCAGGCTTTATTTTCTCCCTGAGCTCAGCCATGTGCAATCAGGCATATGACTGGTCTCTGCCCTCTCCTCTGGGCCTCTCAGGGTCATCTTTCCATGCCTCTGTGCACTGCTGATTCCAGCCTCTGGAACTTCTCTCTCATCCTGTCAGGGTTTCTCTGTCTCTGCTACTTTTTCTCTGTTTATCTCTGTATGTTTTTCCTATTTGTAAAGGACTTCAGCAAGAGGACCAAGACACACCCTGGGTCACGCCTCACCAAATTAATCTAATCAAAGGTCCCCAACAGAATCCAATACATACACAGGAATGGATTAGCTTTAAGAACATGATCTTTTCTGAGATCCACGAAAAGCTTCAAACTGTCACATGCCAGATAAAGGATTTTTGGCTGGCAGTTTTTCTCTTTCAGTACCTTAAATATATCATATCACTGCCTTCTTGCTTCCATGGTTTCTGATGAGAAATCAGAATTTAGTCTTATTAAGATGAGAAATTGCCTTTGTCTTGCTGCTTTTAGAATTCTCTATCTTTAGCATTTGAAATTCTGTTTAGTATGTGTCTCAGAGTGGGTCTATTAGGGTTTATTCTGTTTGGAGTATGTACACTGTGTCTTTCATAAGAGTTGGGCAATTTTTGGCCATTATTTCCTCAAATATTCTTTCTTCCCCCTTTCCCTTCTCTTCTCCTTCTGGGATATCCATGACCTGGTATATGTTTGTATGCTATCATACAAATCCCTGAGACACTGCTCATTTTTTTCTATTCTTTTCTTTATCTGTTTTTCTGACTGTATGATTTCAATTGTCCTGTCTTCTAGTTCACTGATTTTTTATTCTGCCTGTTCAAATCTGGTGTTGCTTGCCTCTAGTGTTTTTTGTTGTTTTTTTTTTTAAAGATTTTATTTATTTATTCATTTATCCCCCCCTTGCTGCTTGTGCTCGCTGGGTCAGCTAACCACGCCATGCATGGCGGGCTTGCCTTCACCAGGAGGCCCCGGGAACCGAACCTGGGGCCTCCCATATGGTAAACGGGAGCCCCACTGATTGAGCCACAGCCGCTTCCCAGCCTATATCTTTTGATTGGTGAGTTTAGTCCATTCACATTCAATGATATTACTGTAAAAGCATTATTTACTTCCATCATTTTATTCTTGGTTTTCATATGTTATATCTTATTTTTGTCTTTCTTTTTATTCATTTGGTTACTCTTTCTGCTATTCTTTCTTCTATACTTTCCTCCAATCCTCTCTCTCTTGTCTTTTTCTTTCTGATTGTAAGGCTTCCTTAAATATTTCCTGCTAATTGGAATCTTTTTTATGAACTCTCTTAGTTTCTGTTTGTTTGTGAATGTTTTAAACTCATCTTCATATTTGAAAGACAATTTTGCTGGATAAAGAATTCTCGGTTGCCAGTTTTTTTCTTTCAGTATCTTAATTGTATCATACCACTATCTTCTCACCTCCATGGTTTCTGATGAGAAATCCACACTAAGGCTTACTGGGTGTCCCTTCTATGTGATGGTTTGCTTCTTCCTTGCTGCTTTCAGAATTTTCTCTTTATCTTTGATGTTTGACAATCTGACTAGTCTGTGTCTTGGAGTAGGTCTATTTGCACTTATTCTGATTGGGGTATGCCGTGCTTCTTAGACATGTAAATTCATTTCTTTCATAAGAGTTGGGGAATTTTCAGTTGTTATTTCCTCAAATACTCTTTCTGCCCCTTTCCCCTTTTCTTATCCTTCTGGAACTCTCATGACACAATGTTATTGCATTCATGTTATCATTCAACTCCCTGAGCCCCTGCTCAATTTTTACTATTCTTTTCTCTCTTTGTTCTTTTCTGTCTTCAATTTCAGCTGTTCTGTCTTCTCTATCATTTATTCTTTCTTCTATCTTTTTGAGTCTGCTGTTGTATGCCTCTAATGTTTTTTTTTTTTTTTTTTAAGATTTATTTTATCTATTTATTTCTCCCCACCTCCTCATTGTTTGCACTTGCTGTGTGCTGTGTCTTCAAGAGGCACCAGGAACTGAACCCAGTACTTCTGATGCGGGAGAGAGGCGCCTAATTGCTTGAGCCACCTCCATTCCCTGCTTTGTTGTGTCTCTCATTATGTTTATTCTTCTTGTGACTCCTATTGTGTCATCTTGTTGCATCAGCTTGCCGCACCTGCCTGTCACGTCAGCTCACTGTCTTCCTCGTTTTTTCTTTATGAGGCACCTGGAGCCGCTGCTTCCTGCTTTTTTTTGGTCTCTCATTATGTTTTCCTTCTTGTGTCTCTTGTTGCATCATCTTGTTGTGTCAGCTTGCTGTGCCTGCCCGTCATGCCAGCTTGCTGTTTTCTTTAGGAGGCACTGGGAACCGAACCACAGACCTCTCATGTGGTAGTCAGGAGCTCAGTTGCCTGAGCCACATCCACTTTCCTCTCTAATGTGTTTTTTTTTTTTAGTTTTTTTTTTAAGTTTATTTTATTTATCCCCTCCCCCTTGTTGTTTTGCACTCACTGTCTGCTTTCTGTGTCCATTTGTTGTGTGCTCTCTGTGTCTGTTTGTCTTCTCATCTTCTCTTTAGGAGGCACTGGAAACTGATCCTGGGACCACCGATGTGGGAGAGAGGCACTCAATCGCTTGAGCCACCTCAGCTCCCTGGTTTGTTGTGTCTCTCATTGTCTCTCCTCCTTGTCTCTTTTTTGTTACATCAGCTCTCTGTGCAGGCCAGCTCTTCACATGGGCCAGCACACCTTCACCAGGAGGCCCTGGGAAATGAACCTAGGACCTCCCACATGGTATTTGGGAGCCCAATCGCTTGAGCCACATCTGCTTCCCTCTAATGTGTTTTTGATCTCACCTACTGTGTCTTTCATTCCCATGAGCTCTGTTACTTTTTTATTTTGGTTTTCAAATTCTTCTTGGTGCTTGCTCAGTGTCTTATTGATGTCTTTATCTCTTTAGTCATATTGTCTTTCAACTCTTTAATTTGATTTTGGAAATTTGTGTGCATCTTGTTAATTAGTTGTCTCAAATCCTGCGTCTCTTCTGAGGCTTTGATATATTCCTTTTCTTGGGCCATTTCCTCCAACTTATTAGTATGGCTTGTAATTTTTTGCTTATGTCTATGTATCTGATTAGGGTGGTGAATTTCTAAGATTATTGATTTCTATGTCTTTCATAGGGTTTTAGTGGTTGGAGGCTGTGTGTTACTGCTATTCTTTGGTTCTTGATTCAACCTGTTCTGGGTCCTTAGAATTGCCCCTGTTAGTGGTTCAAATCTGGGCCCTGGACCCAGCAATGATTTGCAGACCAGCTTCTTAGGGTCTTGAATAGGGAGGCTTTAAAGGCCAGGAAAAGCCTCTCTTATTTATTTACTTTTAATTTCCTCACATGTGCTTCTTTGTTCTACCAGCAGATGGTGCTCATTGGCAGCCAACGCAGTTCAATGCCTGGTGGGAGTGTGTTTGCTGCAATACTGATTGAATCAACATGACAGAGGTTCCTGCCTGGAGTCTAAAAGCGTAGTAATTCAAACTTTCTCAGACACAGTTCTCTGACCTTTACTGGAAGCCCCCTTCCTTTTCCTGGGTAGGAAGTAATTCCACTCTCCTCTGCATCCTCAATAGCCAGTCCTTCAGTAGAGAGGGAGATTGAGAGGGTCTGATCTTTTTAGTTCCTTGGAAACTCCCAAAGCAAACAATGGTGTGGCCCAACCTGGACTGGAAGGCCTGTGGGACACAGCTGACCGAATTTGTCAATTCGGTCAAAAGCTGAGTCAGCCTTAGGCTGTGTCCCTCTCTCTCCCCTTTCCTGGGGAGGTGGATCCCTGGGGCCCCCTTTTTCTATAGCTGCCGCCTGAGGCCTGAGAATTCAAAAGTGTATTTAGTGTGGAGGAAGGTGCCAGCAGTAGTAGCTGTGACTTTTAACTCACAGTTTTGCCGTTGCAATTCTTTTCCTTCTCCCCTCTCTCCTCTGGGTGGTGTCCAGCCAGAGTCCCCTGGTGTCCTAAATCCTAGAAGATATTTTTCGAGGTCATTTCTACCTGTCCTCTAGCTATTTTTCTGGGAAAGAAGAGAGTCCTGTGTCTTTCTAGTCATCCATGCCCTGTTTTTCTTTGATTCAGTGTTTATGGAGTCCTTATCCAGTCTTTATTGTCCTCCAGAGTTCTATGCAAGTGGGATTCTTTGTCCTTTTTTCAGTTGATTCTGAGGGAAGATTTTTCCAGGGGATGTCTTACATCGCCATATTGTAATTTCCAACCATTGTATTTTGCATTGCAAATATATATATATATTTTTAAAGATTTTATTTATTTATTCATTTATCCCCCCCTTGCTGCTTGTGCTCGCTGGGTCAGCTAACCACGCCGTGCGGGCGGGCTTGCCTTCACCAGGAGGCCCTGGGAACCGAACCCGGGGCCTCCCATATGGTAAACGGGAGCCCTACTGATTGAGCCACAGCCGCTTCCCATTGCAAATATTTTTAGGCAAAATTGTTTTATGCATTTATTTTTGTTTTACTATTAATTATTTTATCTATCTTGAATTTATTGTTTAAATTTTTATTTTGTTATATAATGTGTGATAGGGGTTGAACTAAATTCTTCCCCAAATGGTAAACCAGTTGTCCAAGCCACATTTATTGAATATTTAATCCTTTCCCCACCAAATTGAAATGCCATTTTTATTATGTATCATTATTAAATATTATTAAAATGCATTATAATAATTTTAAAGAAAATTAAAAATTCATATAGACATAGTTGAAAACTGGAATTTATTCTTTTCTATAAATGTTTGTTAATGTTTACTTATTGTAATACTACACTACTTGCATTATTGTCATTTTGTGGTAGGTACCATGCTTCTTTTTCAAGATTTTATTGTGATTTTTGCCTGTTTGTTCTTCTGGATATATTGTAGAATCAATCCTCCAGGTCTTTCCCCAAATAGTTTTCCTTTCCCCAAATCATAATGAAATTCTTATTTGAAAGAATTTTAAGCCTATCAATCAATTCAGAGAAAATCAGAACTTTTTAACATTGAGTCCCCAACCCAATAACGGGTTTTAGTTCTTGACTTAATTCAAGTCTTTTAAAAATATATCTCTCATAGTATCTTGTCCTACACAGTTCTTGTTAATTATATCTTAATCTTATCTTTTGTTACTCTTGTGTATAAGCATATATAAAATAATTGATCATCTATGGAATGCAGGAAAGCTATTGAACTTTCTATTTTTATTTTGTAACTGCTTCATTTATTAGGTCTAATATTTTTCCATTATTTTCTAAGTAGTCAACATGCCAGTGATGAATTGTCTTCTTTTCCCCAATAATTGTAAGTCATTCCTGATTGTGCTTTATTGCATTGACCAGCAGTTCTAGAACAAAGCTAAAAACCATAGGTGATATTGGATAACATTGACTTTTTGGTTTTTGTGAGAATTCACCTTATCGTGATGTTGGCTTTGGTTTGAGAGTTTTTATCACGGAAGACTATTAATTTAACTGTCCCTTTCTTAATGGGTATTTTTGTAGTTGTGGTAAGTCCAGTGGGTTGTCTGTTAGAGTTCCATCTCCATGGTCCAGGAAACCTCCTGCTTCTTGTGGATTCTGACAGGGTACCCATCTCTCTGTGGCCAATTTGGGACTGTTTCCCATAATGGACTTAAATCAGCATTTCCCAAACTGAATTCCATAATTTTTTTCTAGGAGCTAGGTAATGAGGGTCTGTGCACTAGTAAATGTATAAAACTTGAACTTAATCAAGAGTTTGCTTTCCTTATTCATTCAATAAATGTTTGCAGCAACTGTGTCAGGTATCATGTTGAGATCTGTGGCTACAACGATGAGGAGGAAAAAACACCATAGCCCCTGCACCACAAACACTACATTCTTGAAGGAAAGTGAATTTCAGGGTTGTGGTGTAAAGGTATGTTTAACTTTTTCAGAAGTTACCAAACTGTTTCCCAAAGTGGCTGCAACATTTTGCATTCCCACCAGTGATGTATGAGTATTCTAGTTGTTCTGCATTCTGGCCAATGTTTGGCATAGTCAGATTTTTTTAATATTGTTGCCATTCTAGTGGTCAAGGAGCAGTACATCATTGGTTTTAATTTGAATTTCCCTGATGACTAATAGTGCTAAACTTCTTTTTGTATACTTATTTGTCATTGGTTTAACTTCTTTGGTAAAGTGCTTGTTCAAATCTTTTACCCATGTTTTAAAATTAGATTTTGTTTGTTCTATTATTGAATGTTTAATATATTTGGGACAAGTCGTTTATCAGATTTGTATTTTGAAAATATTTTCTCCCAGTCTGTGGCTTGTGTTTGTATTTTCTTTTTTTTTTTTTTTTTTTTTTTTTTTTTAACCAGGAGGTCCCGGGGATCAAACCCAGGTCCCTCCATATGGCAGACGGACGCCCAACCACTTGAGCCACATCCGCCCCCTGTATTTCTTAACAGCACATTTCAAAGGGCAAAAGTTTTAAAATTTGATGAAGTTCAACTCAACACTTTTAAATGGTTTATGTTTTTGGGTTTTTTTTTTGTCCTATCTAAGATGTATTTGTTCAACCCTAGAATACAGAGATTTTATCTTATATTCTTATCTAGAAGTTTTATAGATTTTGCTTCTAGCTTTACATCTATGGTCCACTTTGGGTTAGTTTTTGTATATGGTGTGAAGAAAGTTTTGAGGTTTATTTTTTTGCATACGGATATATAATTGTTTCTGCATCATTTTTCAAAAATACTTTTTCTTATTGAAACAACTTCATCAAAATTAATTGCTCACATATGTGTTAATCTATTTCTGGACTCTCTAATCTAGTCCATTGATATATATGTCTATCCTCATGCCTGTAACTTTGTACTATGTCTTGGGATTAAGTAGTGTAAATTCTCCAACTTTGTTCTTTTTTAAATTGTTTTGGCTATTCTAGGTCCTTAGCATTTCCATATAAAATTTAGAATCAGTTTTTCAATTTCTACAAAAAAGCCTACTGGGATTTTGACCAGAATTGTATTGAACTTATGGATTATTTTAGGGGGAATTGACATTAACAATTTTACATCTTCTAATCCATGAACATTGTATACATCTATGTCCATTTTGGCATTTTTTTCCAATTGTTTATTACTAGGCTGTATGGATACAATTCATTTGTATATATTGACTTAGCATCTTGCAACTTTGTTAAACTAACTTATTAATTCTAGTACCCTTTGTGTACAGTCCTTAGGATTTTCTATGTAGATGATCATATTTTACTTCTTTTCTTTCTTTTCTTCTACATAGATTATCATGTTTAACTCCCCCCCCCCCCAATCTTTGTGCTTTCATTTCTTTTCTTGCCTTATTACAGAAAATATGGTCTGGTTATGTCCTCAAATACAATTTTGAATAGAGGGCATAATAGCAGACATCCTTGCCTTGTTCCCAATCTTTAAAGGTAAAATATTCAGTGTTTCACTATTAAGTATGATGTTAGCCTTAAGTTTTTCACAGATTTTTTTTATGAAGTAGCTTTGTTTCCTAGCTGCTAAGACAAACACCATACAATGAGTTGGTTTAGCAGCAGGAATTTATTAGCTCATGGTTTCAGAGGTTACAAAACTTGCTTCCTCCTGTAGTTGGTATCTTCTGGTTGGCTGTCAGTCTTTGGGATTCCTTGACTTTTCTGTCTCTAGGTGATGTACATGGTGGTGTCTTCTCCTTTCTCTTCTGGGTTCCACTGATGTCCAGCTTCTGACTGCTCCTCATGGCTTCTTCTGTGTCCAATTTCCTTTGCTCATAAGGACTTCAGCCATATTGGATGAAGGCCCACCCTCATTCATTTTGGCCCACCTTAACTAACAACATCTTCAAAGGTTCTATTTACAAATGGGTTCACACCTACAGGACCAGGGATTGGGATCTTGCCTTTTATTGGGGACATAATTCAACCCCCAACATTAGGTACTTTCTATTTCTAGTTTTTTGAGAGTTTTATTTATTTTTTAATATCATGAATGGAAATTGATTTTTGTCAAATGATTTTTCTATATCTATTGAGGTGATGATTCTCATCTGGTTTTTATTTTTTTTATCTCTTAATATGGAAAAGTACATTGATTTATTTTCAAATGCTGAACCATGCTTGCATTCCTAGAATAAACTCCACTTGATCATGACATGCTGTGTTATCCTTTTAATATTTTGTTAAGGATTGTTTGTGTCCATGTGTCCTGAGGGTTATTAGTCTGTGGTTTTTCTTTTCTTGTAATGTTCTTACCTGGTTGTGGTATCAGGATCATGCTACCCTCTTAGAATGAATTGAAAAATGCTCCATCTTCTTCTATTTTCTGGAAGAGTTTGTGTGGAATTGGTATTATTTCCTTCTTAATGTTTTTGTAAGATTCACTAGTGAAGCCATCTGGGCATGAAGTTTTCTTTTTGGAAAAGTTTTTTTTTTTTTTTTTTTTTTTAATGGGAAGAATAGTTTATTCTAACACCTTTTGTCCTGCTTTTCCTTTCAAAAAATATTTAGAGAGACCACATACACTAAAACAAATTTTTTTTTCATTTTAAAAACATTTTATTGAAGTATATCATTCATACATGAACAGACATAAGCAATAAGTATGTAGTAAAAGTTGAGAACTTACAAAACAAACATGCGTAACATTATACAGGGCTCCCATACATCACTCCACCACAAATATTTTGCATTGTTTTGAAACATTTGTAACACATTATGAAAGAGCATTATCAATATATTACTACTAACTATAGTTCTTATCTTACATTTGGCACACACACATATTTAAAATAACTAAACCATTACAACATAGGGAAAAATCAGCAAGTTTCAGCCCAAACTCTTAAAACAGCTGTCAAGAAGAAAAAGTCATCTCTTTACCTTTAATAAATTTTATACCTCCTTTAGGATACAGAAAAATGCCATTTCACTTCAGAGTTTCTAAAGTATAATTAAGTTTTTAAAAAATTATCTTAATAACATATATACAACCTAAAATTTTCCCCTTTTAACCTCATTCAGATATGTAATTCACTGATGTTAATTACATGCATAAAGCTATGCTACCATCAACATCATTTTGGGAAAATTTCTTTTTTTTTTTTTTTTTTCCTTACCAGGTATTAGGGATTGAATTCAGGACCACAGGCATGGAAAGCAGGCTCTCAACCACTGAGCTACATCTGCTCCTCAATGAAAGCTGGTTTTTTCATTTGTTTGTTTTGTTTTTATGAGGTATTGGGGATCAAACCTGGGATCTTGTATATGGGATGCAGGCACTCAACCACTTGAGCTACATCTGCTCCCACAAATTTCATTTATTTAATAGACAGGGCTATTTGGGTTATTTATTTCTTCTCAAGTAAGCTTTGGTAGTTTTGTATTTCAAGAAATTTGCCTATGTCATCTAAATTGCCAAATTTATTGACATAAAGCTCATAAAATTCCCTCATCATCCTTTTAATGTCTGTAGGATCTGTAGTGACTGCTCCTCTTTTGTTCCAGTGTGCAAGTGCTATTCAAGTCACTGCTTCTGTCACATTTGCTCTTCTCCCATTGGCCAAAACAAGTCACATTTCACATGCCTGAGTCAGTGTGGGAAAGCACACCCCCAGGGCATGGATACAGGCAGATATGAACAAATTTGGAGCCATTATTTCAATAATCTACTACATGCAGCCCCTCCCTGTGGTAAACTTCTGCCCCTAAGGATCAAATTTTATATTAATTGCTTAGTGACTTATCTAACTAATATCATTAATTCATGTTTTGTGTGACCAGTTTATTTATATAAGTGTAACAAGGGTATTAAACGGACATCATGTCTTCCACCTTGTATGGTCTACTTGTCTAGATGTCACCTTACATTTCTTCCTCATGGAGCACTGAGATGGTTTGGAGGTGTAGGTACTCCAGAAAATCATGTTCTGAAACTTAGTCCATTTCTGAGGGTGTGGGCCCATTGCAAATAGGACCTTTTGATAAGGTTATTTTAGTTAAAGTGTGGCCTACCCCAATTAGGATGGGTCTTAATCCTATTATTGGTGTCCTTTATAAGCAGAATGAGATCAGACAGAGAGAAAGCCACAGAAGCAAGAAGCGGAAGGTCAATGGAACCTAGAAAAGAAGGTAGAGGCCCAGAGAGGCCACCATGTACATTGCCATGTGACAGAGGAGCCCACGGCCCAGGATCACTGGCTGCCAGCCCCAGGATGCCAGTCTTTGTGAAGAAAGTATTACCTTGATACTTTCATTTGGACTTTTTCCTAGCCTCAAAACTGTGAGCTAATAAATTCCCATTATTTAAGTCATTGCATGGTATTTGCTTGAGCAGCCAAGGAAACGAAAACAAGCACTCATTGCAATTGTAATTAAATTGTAATTAATTGTGCCTTCAGCTGTTCAGTGTCTTCCCTCTAGGACATAAGCTCCCATGAGGATAGAGACAATCTTTGTCCAGGTTGTATTCTCAGCTTCTATTAACATGGGCAAATTAAAACCTATGTTCCCACAAGTCACTCCACACTTTGACATGTATCTTCATGTCTAGGATACATAATTTGATAGAGAAGTTGAGAAATGAGGAGAGGAATAGTGAAAGGTATTTAGGGAATTGAGAGTTCCAAAACTATCAGGAAAGTAGGGAGATTCCACAAACATGGCATGCATGACTCTGCCAAAGGAAGGGCTTTGTGAACCCAATAGGTAGGAGAGGGCTGCACATTTCAATAGTGAACCTCCCATTCATGGAGAGAATCAAGGCTGGATGAGAGTGGGCAGAGGTGCTCTGGAGGGGGCTGGTTTGAGATCTGGGTGAAGGGTTAGACTAGCTAATGTCTAAGATTCCTTTCATCTCTAATATTCTACAATTCTGCAGCAGGGATTGAGTTGGCGGGGGTGGGGGGTGCGATGATGGGAGATGTAAAAGGAACCAAAGTGAGCATCCCAGGTTGTGGAATGAGGAGATTGGAGAGGACAGCTTCCAAGAGGAGTAGAGGAAAGGAGTGGAGATGACTATAGCAGCAGCGAGGTTTCACACAGAGATTTTAGGTGACATTTCCACTCCCTCTCATCTCATCTCACTCCCTCCCTCGTGTCACCCCACACACGTTCCATTGAAACTGCTTTCCCCAAGGTCACTCTGGACTCTGTGTCCCTGTACATAAACGTGACAGCTCACTGCTTATCTCACGGACCCTCCAAGCCAGTCCTGAGCACAGACGACCAACTCCTGCCTTCCTGAAACATTTGCTCCTCTAGCTTTTCCTCCTCCCTCTCTGGAAGCCTAGACTCTCCCCCTTTTTCCTTGGTCCCTCTTATGGGCACTTCACAGCTCTGTCCTCGCCTGAGTTTCACTGTTCATGGAATTTCAATTTCTTTGACTCCTCCACATGTGTCCCCAGCCTTGACCAGGGCCCCCAAGGGGCTCCCAAGCCATAGGGTCTTGGCAGATTGAGACATCGTGAGACATTTTTAAAAATCTCTGCCAAAACCCCAAAGTTTGCCTGTGATTCACTTTTTCTTGTGTGTGCTTTGGCTATCGGTAGGTACAGCAAGGACCCCAACGGGAACCATCTTACCATTTGACAGTGATAAACGGAGAGTTCAGAGGATGATGCAAAACCTGACCTTTGTTTTTCTCTTCGTTTTTACCGGCTTTACCAACATCGGATGAACAGACAGAGCCCCCTTCTCTCTGCACTGCTATCTTCTCCTCCCACAATCATCTTAGTCCTCAGTTTTTATCCTTCTGCTAAGTCACTGCCTTGCTTCTGTCTACCAGAAGACCTCCTCCCATCAGAGGGAGGGAAGGAAAGAAAGGGATGAAGTAGACAGAAACTCTCTTCCTGCCAAGGACATGTAAATGACAGAGGGCACACTTGAGATAAACTCTCTCCCTTGACCTTCATCAATAAGGATACATAGTGAATGTATTTGTGAGTGTGTGTGTGTGCATGCAGATATTTGTGGTTATAAGTACAATTGTGTGTGTATTATTGGGTATATTTGAGGATGTTTATTTAGTATTTGTTTTTGTGTCCTAGTGTGTGCTTATATCTTAATTTTAAAAAACTTTTTATTTTGAAATAATTTCCAACTTATGGGACAGCTACCAAAAGTGATACAAAGGGAGCGGGTGTAGCTCAGTGGTTGAGTGCCTGCTTTCCATGTACGAGGTCCCAGGTTCAATCCCTGGTGCCTCCTGAAAAAAAAAAAAACAAGTAATACAAATCCTATACAAAGAACTCCAACACCCTCCAGCCCCACCCCACCCCCTACCAGATACCTAGATCCACCAATTTTAACAGTTTGCCTCCCACTGTGGTTTAGTTCAAGAGAGGGAAAGGAGCCAAGCTGTCCCTTTGGGAATCTTGTACATTGGTGAGGGCACATGGCACCGTCATCGTGACACATAAGTGATTACGAACTTTTGGCCTCTTTGAAGTCCCGCAGGAACACAAAACTCAACCAGTCCAAAACGGAACTTGACCTCCTCCCCTCCCTCACCTAGCCCAGCCCCTCATCTTGTGTCCCCATCTCAACGAATGGCACCACCATTCGGTTGTCAAAATTTTGGTTGTCAAAAGCAGCATCTTTCATTGTTCCCCTCTCCCTCTCCTTGCCTCCTCTCCCCAATCATTTGGCAGGCCCTGTCAATTCTAGCTCCCAAAAATATTCTGAATCCCTGTGTTCTAAGTCCAAAGCCAGCATTCTAGGATTTGTCTCCTCAGTGAGGTCCCTACCGTCCACCTGGAACCAGTAGGATTGTTTTGGAAAGACAAGGTCTCTCAAGGCAACCCTGAAGCCCACAGATGGGTCTTTCTGGAACAGGTTTCCAGACTGATTTCGTGCCCTGAATATGTGCAGTGGTCCTCAACCAGATGGTGATGTGCCCTATCACCACCACCAAGGGCCATCTGGCAATAACTGGAGAATTTAGGCTGTCACAACTGATGTAGGGGGGTGCTACTGGCATCTAGGGGGTAGAGGTCAAGGATGTTGTTAAATATCCTACAATGCACAGGACAGCCCCTTACGACAAAGAACGATCCAGTCCCAAATGTCACTAGTGCCAAGTGTGGGAAACCCTGCATTAATACTCCTCAGAGTGTGACCTACACACTGGTGCTGATCCCAAACTGCTGATTACCCACCCAGATGAGAGAGTACAGGTAATAATAAGCACTTAGAAACTCTATAGTAATTTGAAAGAGTGATTTAGTGAAAGCTGACTCGCATTTTCACGTCTTTTTCTTTATTTTTTAAATTTATAGACTGTTTTAGAACAGTTTTAAATTTACAGGAACATTGAGAAGATAGTACAAAAGTTCCCATATTCTCCCCCCACACGTACAATTTACCCTATTACTTTTAAAAAACTTTTTATTATACTAACATACACAATTAAAAATTTGCCGTTTGAACCACTTTCAAGGGTACTATTCAGTGATACTAATTACATTCCCAATATTGTGCTACTACTACCAGCATCCATTACCTCAACTTCTTCGTCACCTCAAACAGAAACTCTGCACCCATTATGCAACATTTCCCCTATTATTAGTATCTTACATTAGTATGAGACGTTGTCTACAATCAGTGAACCAATATTAATACATTATTATCAGCTAAACTCCATAGTTGATCCAGAGTTCCTCGGGTTTTCCCTGATGTCCTTTTTCTGTCTCAGGACCCTTTCCTGGATCCCACATGTCATGTCTCCTTAGGCTTCTCTTGGCTGTGAAGGTTTCTCGGACTTTCCTTGTTTTTGAAGCCCTTGACAGTTTTGAGGAGAAAGACCAGTTGTATTGTAGGATGCCCTATATTAGAATTTGTTCAGTATTTTTCAGACTGGGGTTATGGGTTCTTGGGAGGAAGACCAGAGATCAAGTGCCTTTCTCCTCACCTCATATCCTGGGTCCCTGCTATCAGCACGACTTTTTTTTTTTTTTAAAAATTTTTTATTTATGTATTTATCCCCGCCCCCCCCCCCAGTGTTTTGCACTCGCTATTGCTCCCTGTGCCCATTTGCTGTGTGCTTTCTGTGTCTGCTCGTCTTCTCTTTAGGAGGCACCGGGAACGGAACCTGGGACCTCCCATGTGGGAGGGAGGAGCCCAATGGCTTGAGCCACCTCTGCTCCCTCAGCCCGACTTTTGAATGCTGATGTTGACCTTGACCACCTGGCACAAGGTTGTGCTTGTCAAGTTCTCCACTGTAAAGTTATAGCCCCCCTCCCTTCCATACTGTCCTCTGGAAGAAAGTCACTTAAGGGGTGGGAAACTATTCTCTCCTTCTATAAGGGTGGAGTATCTACATAAATTTGGTATGTTCTGCACGGGAGGTCTTTTTTCCCCTTTTTGTTAATTGAGTCAATCATTTATTTATATCAATATGGCCCCATGGTATCTACAACTGCAAGTAAGACAGTTCCATCCATCTGCTCCATGGGATCTAAGCTCCCTCTCAATTGGAAGCAGAATGGACTTCACCATCCCAAAATCCTCAAGATTGAGTAACAAACAAACATAAAGTGGGAATGCAACTATGGACTAAAGTAGACTTATTATTATTCTAGTAATGGAAGAACTTGTAACATTGATATAAAGACAGTGGTCATCAGAGGTTCTGAGGGAAGGAAGAGGGAAGATTAGGTGTAATATCGGAGCATTTTCAAGACATTGGAATTGTTCTGCATGACATTGCAAAGATGAATACAGGCCATTACATATTTTGTCATAAACTACGAAATTGTGCGGGACAGAATGTAAACTATAATGTAAACTATAGTCCACAGTTAGTAACAAATGTACCACACTAATGAAAAATATTG
Source organism: Tolypeutes matacus (assembly GCA_026826555.1). Lineage (NCBI taxonomy): Eukaryota > Metazoa > Chordata > Mammalia > Cingulata > Chlamyphoridae > Tolypeutes > Tolypeutes matacus. The sequence goes on from JAKSZT010053923.1 coordinate 1,755,157, forward strand.
TTAATGTGGGAAAGTGTGGGAGGCGGAGGAGGTGAGGCATATGGAAATCCCCTGTATATTCCGCCCCCTCCCCCCAGATGGCTCCCTTGTCTGCTTGTTTTTTTGTGGTTTTTTAAAGATTTATTTATTCCCCTTCCTCACTGTTTGTGCTTACTGTCTGCTCATCTTCTCTTTAGGAGGCACCGGGAACCGAACCTGGGACCTCCCATGTAGGAGAGTGGCGCTCAATTGCTTGAGCCACCCCAGCTCTCTGGTTTGTTGTGTCTCTCATTGTCTTTCCTCTGCCTCTCTTTGTTGCCTCATCCTGTTGCATCAGCTCACCGCATCTGCCTGTCATTCCGGCTTGGGAACCAAACCTGGGACCTCCCATATGGTAGGCGGGAGCTCAATTGCTTGAGCCACATACACTTCCCTGCGTGTTGTTTTTGATTGTTGTTTTTGCTCATTGTTTATCTTCATTAGAAGGCACTGAGAACCGAACCTGGGATCTCCTATGTGGGAGGCAGGCGCTCAACTGCTTGAGCCATATCTGCACACATCCACTATATTTTTTCTATAATATTTATGTAATCTAAACCTTCTTTTTAAAAAATGCAACTGAGTCTAACTTATAAAGAAGAAAAGAAAAAAAAAAACTATAAAATTGTGCGGTGCAAAGTGTAAACCGTAATGTAAACTATAGTTACATCATGGTTAGTATCAATGCTTCAATATGTCTTCATCAATTGTAATAAATGTACCACTCTAATAAAAGATGTTACTGGGAGAAAGTGTGGGAGGGGCAGTGGATGGGGTATATGGGAATCCTGTATATTTTCTCTTTCTTTTTTTTTCAGTCTTTCATATGATTTTATTTTCTCCCTCCCCTTTATTTTCGATGTAACATTTATGTAATATAAGCTCCTTTAAAAATAAAGAAAAAATGCTGAAAAATTATGGCCTCATGGATATTTATTTTATACCTTGGGTTGTATTCTAATCCCACTTTATTTCTTTTGTTTCTCATGTGGTACAGCTTTGACCTTGGGAACTCTTTCAGTTGGCTTTTGTGCCCCTCTGACACACCCCTATCATTTGGTGCTTTGTTTGTTTTTAGCACTTCCTTACTTTCTTGCACTAGGCACATCTATTTTTCTGAAAATTCATTGTTATTTAAAATTTTATTTTAAAAAGTGGTCCTCCCAAGAGGGTTTGAGATGCACTGCCCCGAAGACCCTTCCCCATCTTCCACCTTTGCCCTTGCTATTCCCTCTGCTGGAAATACTGCCAGCAGCTCCTTTCCATCCACATTCCACCTCTCCCAACTTTGAGAAGCCTCCCCTCACCACCCCAGCCAAAGCTGTCCCCACTCCCCCCACTGTTTTATTATCATCCTAGCATTTTATCCTTCGCTGAAAGGATCTCAACCACATATTTGTTCATTCATTCATTGCCTCTAAATGCCAAGTGTCACCAGGACAGGGACGGCACTTGCCAAGCCCAGTATTGTTCTTAAAAGCTATTTTGAAACATCTCAGACATGTCTCCCTGAGGTCCCAGGGGGGGCCCTGATAAACCCCCTCCCTCAAAGCCAAACATCAGAGGGACCACTGTGGGACAATGTGCAGGACAGGACAGCAAGGCAGTGGCCCTGTCTGAATCCCATTAGGGCTGGAGGGATAGAGAGCTCCCTGCAACCATAGGCCTTAGCCAACCCCATCTGAGGGTCATGGATGCTTAGGGAAGTTAGGGACCAGCCTCATTATGGCAGGTCATCATGGACAGGCCGCTTAGGCTCAAAGTTCCCTTCTGTTCTCCTTGGTTTGTGATTTGGGGGCTCTCGGCCTCAATTTTTCCATCTGTAAAATGGGGATACTATTTATTCTTCAGGGTTCTGGCACACAGTACGCTGAAAAAAAAAAATGACCTTTTAATATCTCTGAAGTGTACACAGAAAGAATTTTGCAGATGATTTCTGGGGGTCTGTACACTCCCCCAAGTCTAGTCCTGAACCTCTGACCTACAAACCCTCTAAATTATCCCCACCCCCAGCCTGATAACCAGGACCTGTCTAATGAGTTAGGAGGCATGAGAGCCCAAAGAAGGCCCCAGGTGAGGGAGGAGGCGTGATCCAGGGACTCCGGGGAGGGTCGTAGGGGGGTTGCAGGGAGGGGGACATCCCATGCACACTGGGGAGCCAGTGTGTCTGGAGCTGCCCGCCCCGGAACAGGCCCTGGGGGGCAGGTGGGACCTTGATTCCAGCCGCTGGTGGGTGGGTGGGGCAGTCCTGTTCAGCCAGGCATTCCAGTCAGCCCGGTGTGGGGGCTGGGAGGGAAGAGGCCCCAGGGCCCTGGGCAGAGGCTTCATGCCCAGCTCCTGCTCTGACACCTCCAGGCGCCCCCAGCCCCACCCAGCCCAGGACAGGTGAGGGCCCGCAGGGTGTGTGCAAAAACATGTGCCTGGGTGCCCACCACACATCCCCCAAAGCGTTGGTGAGCCACAGGTGCCTCCTTCGCTGGCATTTGTCATTTGGGATCCCAAAAGGTCACGGGAATCTTCCCAAGAAGAGCAAACACGCGTGTGAGACGCAGGACACGCCATGCTCACAGAGGGGCAGGGCACGGCGGGCACACCCATCCCTGCCAGGGACGCCACCTCATGCCAGGAGCCCAGATCCCCCGACCATGTTACAGATGGGGAAACTGGGGCCCGGTGGGAGAAGGACCTTGTGGGGATCCCTCGAGGGGTTTGGGGAGGAGCTGGGGCTTGCGCGTCATGCACATCCACATGTGTGCTCCAACACGTGCACACTGGCCCTTTTGTGCGCCACCTACTCCTGCACAGGCACATCCAGACACGAGAGCCCACGCCCCAGCAGCCCTCCCTTGGGCACACCCACTCCCTGTCTAGTCACACGCTCTGGACCATGAGACCCACGCCCCAAACACACGGGTGCAATTTATGCTTGAGGGGGCCCCCCGGGGTTTCTACCAAGGGTGGACTCAGGGGCTGGGGAGTCTCGGAGCCTGTCTTGCTGTGGGACGCTTCTGTCTTACAGTATTTTACATACGTCAAGGAAACACTGGTTGTCGGCAATGTGTGGGTATATGTAGACCGAAACCCCCTTGTAGTTGTAAGTATATAAATCACATTTATATTCCTTTGGACATTCAGTCACCTAGTCTCACTCATATATGACACATAAGTGCATCTAGAGGCACCCAGATATCCTTACACACTCACAAAGCCGTTCAAAGTACAAATACTCATGTACCTGCATATACAGCGACAGCGACATTCATACACTCGCACCCATACCAGCACAAATGCACTCTTACTTAAAGAGAAATATTCAAACACTCAATTTTCATTCAGATAACTGACACACACACACCTGCCCTTTGTCACACTATGCTCACACAGATACACACAAATATCCACAAATATACACAGATGCAAATGCCAGCTTCACATACACAACTCATATAGGCAGGTAATCCACAAACACACACTCATATGTACACGTATTATACACAGATATACTATACTCAGATATACACACCCAAACATACAGGCCCATAAAGACCTAACACTCACACAAACACTGACAAACCCTGCATGTTCACAATTATATGTGGCCAAGAGGTACACAGCAATTGTTTTGATACAAAAACACGACGGGGCACACAAACAAATGCTAAACAAATATCTACAAATAGGGAATCCGACATTTACAAATATACTCAGTAACAACCACGCAGTCACACCGATGTACGCAAATACCTGCACTCATACATGCACAAATATGTTCACACACACACCCATGCTGACATACACAGTCAGACTCATGCTACACAAAGACAGTCTCAGAAATATGCACACACATTCTCACAAATGCGTCATATTCTTACACACTTGGACACACTTCCATGGCTCACCCTGTCACACTCAGAATCATACTATAAATTCACCCATGGACTCCCACAAATACAGTCATATGTAAATTCACATTTATGTACAAAAATACATTAAAAAAACTCTTACCTACATACACACAATCACGCTCATAAACTCATTTACAAATGCACTTAGACACAAACACATGCCCACCCACACACACTCAGAAACCCCCCAAATACTGCAGATATCACAAATACACAGAGAGATTGCAAATATATCCAGGAACAGCCACACAACCACAATCCTAAATACACGTTACACTCCTGTGTAAATACACTCGCTCTACAAACCCTTTCTCTCAAATACTCCCTCACTGACATTACATCAATCACACTCTTATACAACACACAAGTGCATTTAGTTGTACACAAATATGCACACTCACACATCCACTGACAAAACACAGACGCTTGCACACACACATCTACTTACACACATACCACTCCTACCCTCGGATGAAGACACCTACATAATACAGACCCTTGTACACTCAACATTTAAAACACGGACACACATACAAACCTTGACATACACACCCAGTAACGCACACGCAGACATTCTCATACTCATCCACCACCCAGATACCTTCAGAGACACACACAGATACGACGAGAGCCATTATATATTGGATTGTCCCCCATACAATCAGAAACAGGTGCACCCATGCACACACTCCCTCTGGCCAAAAATTCTAATCCCGCATGACAATTTTAATCCCGAATTACAATCCCACACTTAAGGATACCCGCTGGAGCCCGCAGCTACATCCACAAACAGGCTCACTCCTCCTCTCGAGAGCCCCAGACAGACAGACAGACACACGCGCGCGCGCGCCGCCCCTTCCCTTGCCATCACTGCATCACGGCAGGGACACGCGGCGAGAGGGCCGGGCGGTGGGAGCCGAGGTGCGGGGAGGGGGGCGCAGGGCCGGCTGCGACCCCGGGGCCGGTGGGCGGGGCGCACCTGGGCTCCGCCCTGGGGCGGAGCCGACGCAGCGTCCCTAGCGCGGGGCGGTCGCACCTGGCTCAGCAGCGACGGCGGGCCCGGCCGGGGGACGAGCGCGGCGCCGCGCAGCCCAGCCCTGCCCAGCTCAGCCCCGCCGAGCACCGCAGCCCCGGCGCCGCCATGGTGGAGGCGGCGCCCCCCGGGCCCGGGCCGCTGCGGAGGACCTTCCTGGTGCCCGAGATCAAGTCGCTGGACCAGTACGATTTCTCGCGGGCCAAGGCGGCGGCGAGCCTGGCGTGGGTGCTGCGGGCCGCATTCGGGGGCGCAGGTACCGGGCCAAGCGGGGCGCCGCGCGCGGCAGGTGCGGGGGGCGGGGCGCGGGCCGGGACCGGGGGAACAATAGCGCCGACTGCCTGGGTCCCCGGGCCCGTCCCCGGCGCGCCGGGCCTGGGGCTTCCTGCCGGCCCAGGCAGTGGACTTTGCCCACCGCGGGAGGGTGGGGGTGGGGCCGGCGGCCCAGCTTGGCGCCCGGACCCCGGCGTCCCGGGCCCTAGGTGAGCCGGGCGGAGTCTGCGGGCCGGGTGGGGTTTCCCGGCCGCTCCGCGGGCCTCTGGCTCCCGCCTCACACCCCTTCCCCCGGGTCATTCCCTTGCATGCCCCCCCACCTTCGCTTTTCACACTCACATCACGCGTTTCGAGGACCCCCGGGCCCGCGCCGCGGGGTCCCAAAGCGCACGGGTCCACGCCACCGCGCGCCCCCCAGCCGAGACTCACACCTAGCCGCGGGCTGCCGCCGGGGCGTTCGCGGCACCCCCTCTTTCGCCCCAGTGGACCAGGCCAGCCTCTGGCAGGTGTGACTGATTGCCCCATTTTACCGATGAGGCGAGGGAGCCAGGTAGAAGGGAAATGGCTCGTCCAAGATCATCTGGGGATGGGGAGCCCTCTCTTCCTGGGGCAGGTCCGCCGCTCCCCACCCCCTCCCCCTGGCCCACAGGTCTGGAGAGGATGCGGGCGGTTCCCCTGGATGAGAGGCCCAGGGCTGGCTCGATCAAGACTCGTGGGCAGCCCCATCGCCCCATGCCAGAGCTGGGACCCAGGGCCTGGCTGCTGGAGAGAGGGGCTCATTAAGGTCTGGGCACTCTGGAGACCTGGGAGTGGGATGGCAGGGGGGATGCCCTGCCCTCCACTCGCCCTGCCCACTGGTCCTGGCACCAGCTGGGCACAGCCCATCCCCCCCCTTTCAGTGGCCTTCCCAGATCAACCAGTTCTGGGTGTGGGTCTCGGTGACAGCTGTCCATCTCCTGCTTCCGCCCCAGCCTGCTTCTTCCTTCTTTTCCCAGTCTCTCTCCCTGTCCCCCACCCCCATGTGGGACCCAGTCTGGGCCTACCCCCCCCCCAGGATCTTGCTTGAGGAAGAGAAAGGGCTCTGGGGAGTACCCAGGACTGCCCAGCCCCTCCCATTCCCAGCTCTGAGGGCTTGACTTTGGGAAGCAGAGTTGGGTTGAGTCTCTGCCTTCCGCCAGTGTGGATGGATGACCCCAGTCTTTGAGCTTCTGTTTCCCCACCTATAAAAACAGGGCCTGAAATCACTTATTTATCCATGCTGCCAGTGTGTGTTTGGGGCTTCTGCTATGTGCCAGGGTGGTGCTCAGGAGATGCTGATAGTTTTTTGCAAGGTTGCTGGGAGGAGTAAAAGAGATACTAGAGAATTCTGAGCACACACTACACGCTAAACAGCTGCTGTGATTATTGGCAAAATTTTATTAGTAATATTAATACTAGCTAGGCAACAGAGCAGAAATTACTATGCCATTTTACAGGAAGGAAAGTGAAGTCCCCTGAGGGGTGTTGATAAGATCCCAGATACCCAGACTGGCCTGGTCAGACTCCCCTGTGTGACACCTCCAGTGGCTGCCACTATCCTGAGGTCAAGTTCAAACTCCCCCACTGCCTGCCCTCAACAGGGGGCTGAGAAAGTGGGACACCAGGCCCTGCGAGGGAAGCAGGGAGCAGAGCTGGGCAGGGCTCATGAACTCTGGGACTCTTACCGATGGCTGGATGCTCAGGGCATTGAGGAGACGTGGAGAATGGGCACGGGGTGGGGGGGGGATGGGACACAGACACACATCACCTGCTTAGAGAGATAAGGTCCCTCCTATGGAGGCATGCAGCATGGCCCAGGGGAGGGAATCCCTGAACTCTTCCAGAGAGGGAGGGAGAAGGGAAGGTTCCCAAGAAGAAAGGGTTTGAGCCTTGAAGGTTGCGTAGGAGTTTGCCAGGGGAAGAGTCCAGCTTGTGCAAAGGCATGGGGTGTGGACCAACAAAGAGTTCTCAGAGAAGAACACGCAGATCCTGGTGGTAGCTGGGAGGGGACAGGCAGGAGATGAGGGAGGCTGCCTCTCAGGCCATGGGTTACCTGGAAATCTGAGGGCATAGGGAGCCACAGAAGGTGTTTGGGGACTGATGGGATCATATACCCTTTGGGAATGGTGGCTTCTGGGTGGGGGTAGTTCTGGTGGCCCCGGAGGCACAGGCGTGAGGAGCTGGTACAGGAATGCTGGCTGATGGGCTCAACAGAGCACTTGATCTGATAAGAAAGGGTTCCAAAGGATTCCTCATTAAACAAGTTTGGGACACACTACATGTGTTTCCCAAACAGCTCTGCTCTTGACTAGCTATGTGTTCTTGGGTAGGTTAGCTCTCTGGGGCTTAGTTTTCTCATCTGTAAAATGGGGATAAGTAAGGATTAAGGAAGCAGATGCATGCCGGGTCCTGGGCTCAGTAAATGTCAGCTATGCCGGAGAGTGGCGCTATCCAATACGGGTAGCATGTGGTCACAGAACCCTTGAAATGTGGCTATTCTGAATCGAGATGTGCTGTGCATGGAAAACATACACCAGATTCGGAAGACTTAGTACCAAAAAAAGTAAAATGTCTCCTCAAGTATGTTTTTATATTGACTACAGGTTGAAATGATATTTGGGGACCGTGTATTAAATAAGATGTATATTATTAAATTAATTTGATTTTTTCTTTCTCCTTTTTTAATGTGGCTACTAGAAAACCTAAGATGACATACGTGGCTTGCATTATATTTATTGGACAGCACTGCCCTACGGCAACGTATAGAAGGCTGGTTCGCAATTGGGGCCAGTTTTACAAAAAACGCTTAGGAGACATTTGCCAATGCCTGGAGACATTTTTGGATCTCATAACTGGGGAGGGGGTGCTACAGGCATCTAGAGGGTGGAAGCCAGGGAGGCTGCTCAACACCCTTCAATGCCCAGGAATACCATTCTCCCCCCAAAGAATTACTCAGCCCAAATGTCAATAGTGGCAGATGGAGAGACTCCAGTGTAGAGTAAGTGCTTAGTAAACATTCAGTATTGGTAATTCTAGCACACATTTTCATCTTGAAGTCCTGTGGGAAAGAAACTTGTTTGATTGTGCAGGTGGGAGCAGAATATGACCAGGGCCTGATCTTTGGCAGTGGCTAGAGGGACAGGAAGGAGGCTTTGCATTTGGGAGATATGGGAGCTTGAAGCCAGAGGACCAATTGAAAGGGGAGTGGGAAGGAGTGTGTGTGCGGGGGTGGGGGGGTGACCTCCCACTGAGATGGGACTGGGAGGAAGGGCAGGTTTGGAACAAGATGCCGAGGGTTGTGCAGAGACCCGGGGTCCAGTGGGACACATGGCCTGGGTAGCAGTAAGTGGCAGTCTTCAGATGGTCACGGAAACCTTCATGGGGCTGGGTGGGGGGTGTGTGCACATCCAGTTACCAGGCAGCTCAGACAGAGCTGTGGGGAGTCCCACCTTGAAGGGGTAAATGGAGACCTCTGTAAGGGAGGCTTGGCCAGGAGACGCTGGGGGAGGAAAGTTTCCGGAAGGAGGTGCTCGGCAGAGAGCCCAGGGGAGATACGGACTCACAAATGTGCACTGGACAGCCACTGTCGGCCTTGGGGAGGCTGGGAGCGACACGGGCACAGGTCAGGTCCAGAAGGTTGGGGCAGGAAGAAGTGAAGCCCAGAGAAGCCTTTTCTTTCGAGGATCTGAGCTGGGTAGGGGCAGGGAGAGGGCATGAATCTCATGGGGGTGTTGGATGGGGGGTGTCAAGTGTGAATTTTTGGGGCAGGGAGGCCTGCCTGGGTCCTTGTGGGCAAGGAGGGGTCTCTAGGAAGGGTAGCTATGAAAAGGATCATATGGAGTTTCATGGTCAAATATTTTTTAAACATTAGAATCTTCCTTCTTGCAAACTAGAGAGCCCCCATATACCAAACATCTCCTCTGCCTGGAGCAAGAATAGGGATCCCGGCGGACCCCCAAGAGGATGGCTATTGGCCCCCATCACCGCTTCCCGGCAGCTCCTGCTCTTTCTCCTCCCTACCCCTGGGTGCTACTTGGGGCACAGCCCATCTGCCTTTCCCTCCACCTGGGGCTTCCCTCATGCCTCTCTCCACCCTATCCATGTCACCCAGGCTTTCCTGGCTGCCTCTGTGACATGACCTCTTAGTGCTCCTGAGCCTTGCATCCTCTGCCTCAAGGATATCCCCAAGACCTGGGCTTCTCCTCCCTCATCTGCTGCCTCACCTGTACCCCTCCCCTATCCCAGCCACCACCCCTCAGTTCCACTGGGGCCCTGGATGCCTCCAACGCCTTTAAGATCCCTCCATCCCATCAGCATGTCTGCCCTATGCATCAATGCCCCTTGCCAGCCAGCCCCCCACTCCTCACAAGTCACCCCCATGAATCCCAGCCCTGGCCTTGACCTCCCACCGGTTACTTTCCTTCTCTGTGCTCGGGTCGCCCCATCTGTAAAGGGGAGTTAACACTTGTGTCCTGGCCACTGCCCTGGGCAGGGGTTCCTTTTTTCTGTTTGTTTTTTGTTTTGGTCTTTTATTGTTGAGTGTATGATCTCTTTATATATCATGAATATTAAACCCTTATCAGATATGTGATTTCCAAATATTTTCTCCCATGGGCAGGGGTTCTTAACCTTTTTTGTTCCACAGACCCCTTTGCCGTCAGGTGAAAACCATAGGACCCTTACTAAGTCCACACTATACTGTGTATTATTTAATAAATATGTCACACCCACACCAACATGTCCCCTTGTTGAGAACCCCTGCTGTAGGGCTTCCCTGAATCCACACATACAGGGAGCTTGGGCAAGTGGGTTGTTATTGTCCTCACCTGACCAGGCATCTAGAGATGGGGCAAATCTGGTCAGGTTCCCTCCACCCTGCACTGCCCACACCCTGCCCTCGGGATCCAGCTTCCTTGAGCTCCAAGCAGGCCAAGCTCCTTCTGCATCCTGAGGCACTGTTCTATCTCCCACCTCCTGGCCTCTGTGCCTGCGGCCCCTCTGCATGGGACGCCATCTCCGCTTCCTCCGGCCAGGTCCTCCTCGACCCCCGCGGGCCTCAGCCTAGAGGCCCCCCACTCTCCCACCCCAGGGCATACACCCTGGTTCAGAGCCTCCCTTCATTGGGGCATATGTGACCCTGTGTACGCGGGGGCTGGGGTGGAGGGGTGTCTTCGGTGCGGGGCTGGGACTGTACCTGGTGGCCCTGAACCGCCGTGCGCCCCCACAGAACATGTGCCCCCGGAGCTGTGGGAACCCTTCTACACTGACCAGTACGCGCAGGAGCACGTGAAGCCCCCCGTGACGCGGCTGCTGCTCTCAGCCGAGCTCTACTGCCGGGCCTGGCGCCAGGTCCTGCCGCAGCTCGAGGCGCCCCCCAGCCCCTCCGCGCTGCTGGCCCTGCTGGCGCGGAAGGGGATGGTGCCCGCGCTGTCCGAGCGCGCACTGTGCGAGGCCGACCTCAGGCACCAGCCCATCCTCATGGTAAGCTTCCCAGCTTCTACCAGGCCTGCCCCCCCCCCCAATGTTCTTTCCACCAGGCCTGGCTCCTCCCCTCAATGCTGCTTCCTGGCTCTTCCCACCAGACTTGGCTCCTCCCCTCAATGCTCCTCCCACCAGGCCTGGCTCCTCCCCTCAGTACTTATTCTAGGCTCCTCCCACCAGGCGTGGCCCCTCCCCTAAAGGCTTTTAGCACCAAGCCTGGCTCTTCCCCTCTAGGCTCCTCCCACCAGGCCCGGCCCCTCCCCAAAAGGCGCTACTCTGGGCCAAAGCCCACCGGACCCTAAGGCCTGGCATCTCACCTTCAAGCCTATGCCAGGATCCCTTCCACCTTGAGCCCCTCCCACTTCCAGGTCCTCCCCCTTCCTTCTCCCTTGGAGACCTAGGGGAACCTCCATCCTGTAATCTGGTCTCACCCTCGCGCCCTTGCCCCTGCAGGGAGCCCACCTAGCTGTCATTGATGCCCTCATGGTTGCCTTTGCCTTCGAGTGGACAAAGATACCGTCCGGTCCCTTGGCTCTGGCCAGCTTGGAGCACAAGCTCCTTTTCTGGGTGGACACGGTAGGTGGAGCTGGGCTGAGCTGGGGGCCAGGAGCTCCCAGTAGCCAGAGCACTCACTTCTCCCCTACCCCCAGACCGTGCGTCGGCTGCAGGAAAAGACGGAGCTGGAAGCTGCCCAGCGAGCGGCGCCCCAGACCCCCGCCGATGGGGCGGCCTCAGCACAGCCTTCGGTGAGGCTGGCTGGCTGGCTGGACAGATGGATGAGCGAAGGGCTGGGGGTTGGGCAGGGCAGGGCTGTGACTCGTGGCTATTCCGGAAGTGGGGGGGGCTGGAGGTGACGTTCTCTCTCTCTCTCTCTCTCTCTCTCTCTCTCTCTCTCTCTCTCTCTCTGCCCTCTCCCCTGCGCCGCCTCTGCTGCTCTCCTCTCTGCCTCTGTCATCAGTGCCCCACACGCTGGTACTGGAAGCTGGTTCCTGTAAGTGGGGCCATCTTTCCGCCCCGTCTGCCTGCCCCACTTGTTGCTCTGTCTGTCCGTATGTCTGTCTCCGCCTGCCTGTCTGCACCCTCTCCTGCCTCCCTCCAGCTGTGAGCATGGGAGGTGGGACCCCAGCCTTAGGGGTGGGACAAACTCTGTTACCTAGGAAATGGTAGACTCCCCCCACCTCACCATGGACCAAGAGGGTGGACCCCTCTCTCCACAGTTAACTGAGTGGGGAAGGGGATGCACCCAGCTCCCCAAATCGAGAGGGCAAACTCATTAACTTAGCAGGCAGAGCTCCCATAGCTTGTACCCACCTTAGCAGAGACCTCCAGCCCTTCCCCAGTTCATCAGACACATGGATACTGACCCTGCTGGGCAGGACATCTGGGGAAGACTACCTCTGGCCCAGAGGGAGACCCTCAAACCTAGAAGAGGCCAGAAGAGCCTTCCTAACTGAGACCCTAGCTTTGTGGAGGACAAAACGCCAGCTTTGGGGAGAAGGGTGCCCATCCCTGAAGCACAGCTAGGGGAAACTGAGACCTTTGCCAGGACTTCCTAGCTCTGAGGGACTCAGCTTTGGGTTGGATGGGGTCCCCGCCTTTGCTCACTCCTGGCCTCCTTTCCCCCCGTCCCAGGGCCTGGGTTGGGGGGGCTCCTTACCTGCCTCCCTGCTTCCTCCGCGTCCTTTCCCTGCGCTCCGGGCCTGGGTCTTGGGGGCGTGGGGGGTTCCCTGCATGGGAAGCTGCTCTGTAAGGTCTCATGGGGCTGGGAGGAGCTGGGGTCTCCAAAGCCGGCCAGAGCGCAGTTAGGGAGCTGGATGGCCAGGGCTCAGAATGGAGGTCAGGATTAACCCCCTTCCAGAGGTGGGCTTGGGGGCCCAGCATGTCAGCGCTCCTCCCACCCTGCTGACAGCTGCTCCTCTCCCCCCCCAGCACGCAATTGCCTTCTGTTTGAAGGAGTCGGGGAGCAAACCCCCCATGGTAATGTATCCCCCGTCCCGGGGTCCCAGGAGTCCCTGCCCCCAGCCCCCTGCTGCTGGCCTGGCTGCTCGCAGACCACTCCTCTGCCTCTCGCTGCTGCCCCTCTCCTGCTCCGGGCTGCCCCCACCCCCATCCCTCACTCTGGCTCTGGGACCCCCGGCTTCACGCCTTCTCATGGCGAGAACCCCAGTCCTCCCCGCCCAGCCTGATCTCTGACCTAGGGGCCAGCCTGACCTCTGACCTGACCTGGCTCCCACCCACAGATCCGATACCGCAAGGACCGTGCCGTGGCTCGACGTGCCCCCTGCTTTCCCACCGTGACCAGCCTCCAGGACCTGGCGAGTGGGGCTGCACTGGCTGCCACCATCCACTGCTATTGTCCGCAGCTGTTGCGGCTCGAGGGTGAGTGGTCAGGTCTGGGCCAGACCCCAGCCTGAGGAAGCCTCTGGGCCTGTCCCCAGATCCGCACATCCACACCTTGCATGGAGACAGTATGGTGTTATAGTTACAAGTGCAGCTTCCTGGATCTGCAGACCTGGATTGGAGCCTTTCTTTTCTCCTAATTTGCTATGTGATCTTGCACATGTATCTAACCTTCTCTGAACTTCATGTAATTCATTCCTGCAACCAATATTTATTGAGTGGGTACCATGTGCCACATCCAGTTTGGGGTGTCAGGGGATCTGGTGAGAAAAAGAAAACTCCTGACCATAGATGGCTCACATCCTAGTTAGAGGAGAAATATGCTCCACTCATGGATAAGTACATTTAAATATCCCAAAGGGCAAAGGGATGGTCAGGAACCACTTTCCAAAGGAGGCAGCTCGAGTTGAAACCTGGAGAGGCCAGCCTGGGCATCTCCTGGGAGACTTACATTCCAGGCAGAGGGAACAGCAGGTGCCAAGGCCAGAGGCAGAGTCTCTGAGGACCCACCTAAAGCACCTACCACCTCGCAGAGAGCATTGGCATGCTTCCCTGGGGCCCCCATCCTCCTCTCTGTGGAGTCAAGAACCCAGGCATGCTGTCCCCACAGAGGTCTGTCTCAAGGACCCCATGTCCGTGGCAGACAGCTTGTACAACCTCCAGCTGGTGCAGGACTTCTGCGCCTCCCGCCTTCCTTGGGGCTGCCCGCTGTCCCTGGAGGACTTGCTTTACGTCCCACCGCCGCTCAAGGTAAGGCCATCTCAAGGGCCAGGATGGGCATCTGGGGCTGGGGGCCCAGGGCCGGGGCTTGGTTGGCTGATCCTCCCCTCCATCTCCAGACGAACCTGCTGGTGCTGCTGGCTGAGATGTTCATGTGCTTTGAGGTGCTGAAGCCTGACTTTGTGCAGCCCAAGGACCTGCCTGATGGTCACAGTGAGTCCCAGCCCTGGGGTTCGGGTGGGGGTGGGGAGGCCGAGCCACACCTGACTCTTTCTCTTGTGTGGCAGTTGCCTCCCCCCGTGGCACTGAGGCCGCCTCACCTCAGAACAGGAGCGGCAGCAGGTATGGTGCCCCCAGATGGGAGCAGCCCTGGCTTGGCATTGGGACAGGGCTGGGGGACACTGGGGTCTCTGCCCCAGGGAGAGCAGCCAGGGGATGGGGTGGGCACGGAGGTCCCATGGCTGACGTCTGTCTCTTGGCAGTTCCCCTGTCTTCAATTTCCGCCACCCACTTCTGTCGTCTGGCGGCCCCCAGTCCCCACTCCGTGGATCCACAGGTGAGGAATTTGAGGGTAGGTGGCTGCTGTCATTGAGGAGCCCACCCCATCAAAGAACACCCCAGTGACCCCTCCATTGGGTCCCTGCGGCACCTGAATAACCCCATGGTGACACTTGGTGACCCCCACAATGGGCCCCAGGGTGATGGTGACCCCCACCCAATGGCTCCCAGCTGTCCATTTCTGGAAACCTCTGGTCTGATTAGACCACATAATGACCCTTCAGTGACACCCCACGATGACCCCCCTGAGCTGGCCATTGATTCCTGTAGAGGTTGTCCCCAGATCCTGGCTGGCCCCACCCCAGGCACCCAGGGGGCCCCATAGAGTCCTCTGAGGGCCTACTCACTGCCCCTCCCAGGCTCCCTGAAATCTTCACCATCCATGTCCCACATGGAGGCTCTTGGCAAGGTCTGGAACCGTCAGCTCAGGTAAGCGCCTCCCAAGGGGCTGGGGCAGGGGAGCAGGCTGGGGTGGCCAGGCTTGTCCCAGGGGCTGACCCCTCCCTCTGGCCGCCCAGCCGTCCCCTGTCCCAGGCTGTGTCGTTCAGCACCCCCTTTGGCCTGGACAGCGACGTGGATGTCGTCATGGGAGACCCTGTCCTGCTCCGCTCGGTCAGCTCGGACAGTCTGGGGCCCCCACGCCCTGCGCCAGCCCGGCCCTCCGCCCCACCACCCCCAGAGCCTGGGGACCTACCCACCATCGAGGAGGCCCTGCAAATCATCCACAGTGCCGAGCCCCGGCTGCTCCCCGATGGGGCCGCCGACGGCAGCTTCTACCTCCACTCCCCCGAAGGGCCCCTGAAACCGCCGCTGGCCTCCCCCTACCCGCCCGAGGGGGCCTTGAAGCCACTGCCTAATGGGCCCACCAAAGCGCCTGCCTACTCACCCCCTCCGGAGGGCCCCCCGAAATCATCTCCCTGCCCAGCCAGGGAGGTATCAAAACCACTGGCCCCAGCCGAAGGGTCCCCAAAGGCCGCGGCTTCGTCCCCAGCAGCTGCCAATTCAGAGGTGAGGATGACCAGCTTTGCTGAGCGCAAGAAACAGCTGGTGAAAGCCGAGGCTGAGGCTGGAGGGGGGTCCCCCGTGGCCACTCCAGCAGCACCCGAGGCCCTGAGCTCGGAGATGAGCGAGCTTGGTGCCCGGCTTGAGGAGAAGCGCCGGGCCATAGAGGCTCAGAAACGACGGATCGAGGCCATCTTTGCCAAGCACCGCCAGCGGCTGGGCAAGAGCGCCTTCCTCCAGGTGCAGCCACGGGAGGCTGGAGGAGAGACCAAGGCAGAGACCGAGCCAGACCCAGCTCCTGGTGGGGAGCGGCCAGCAGGCGAGGGCCAGGGTGAGCCATCACCCCGGCCCAGGTCAGTGACCTTCTCACCAGAGCTGGGGCCAGTGCCCCCTGAGGGGCTGGGGGACTACAACCGTGCAGTCAGCAAGCTGAGTGCCGCCTTGAGCTCGCTGCAGCGGGACATGCAGAGGCTCACGGACCAGCAGCAGCGGCTCCTGGCCCCATCTGAGGTCCCCGGGCCTGCCCCACCTGCTGCAGCCTGGGTTATCCCCGGCCCCAGCACGGGCCCCAAAGTCTCGTCGCCCATCCCTGCCCGCCGCGCCCCTGCTGCGCGTCGCAGCCCGGGGCCCGGCCCCAGCCCTACATCCCGCAGCCCGAAGCACGCCCGGCCAGCGGAGCTGCGGCTGGCTCCCTTGACCAGGGTGCTCACGCCACCCCACGATGTGGACAGCCTCCCCCACCTGCGCAAGTTCTCACCGAGCCAGGTGCCCGTGCAGACACGCTCCTCTCTCCTCCTGGCTGAGGAGCCGTCCTCCGAGGAGCCTGCTGCCCGGCCCAGCCTTGTGGAGATCCCACTGGGCAGCTTGGAAGAACCCGCGGCTGAGGATGAGGGAGACGGAAGCCCCCCCGGGGCTGAGGATTCCCTGGAAGAAGAGGCATCTTCAGAGGGAGAGCCACGGGCTGGACTTGGGTTCTACTATAAGGTGAGAGTGAGTACCTGGGCAGGAGTGCCAGGCAATGGATGGATGGTCAGAAGTGGGGGAGTGGATGGGCAGGCGGGTGAACAGACAGCTAGGAGTGTGGGGGCGTGTGGATGGACAGGTGGTTGGGTGCCTAGGGCTCTACTGGTGGGCAGGTTCAATCGACAAGTATATGGGTGGGGGCATGGACAGAGGTGGGTAGATGAATGGGCAGAGGGGCACACAGATGGAGTGGGTGGATGGACAGAAGGTGGGTGGATAGATGGACATGGACATTCAGATGGAGTGGGTCAAAAGGTAGATGGATAGAAGGGCAGAGGGATGTGTGGATGAGGATGGACAGATTGTTACATAGATGGAGTAGATAGATGGAAAGAAGGTGGGTGGGAATGGACAGAATATGGGTGGATGGATGGGGATGGGGAGATGGACAGGAGGTACGTGGATGGATGGATGGATAGATAGATGGGAATGGACAGATGAATAGAAGGTAGGTATATGGGTGGGTATGGACAGATGGACAGAAGGTAGGGGGATGAATGGGTGAATGACAGATGGGTGGATGGAGGTAGGTCAACAAAGTGTGAGTCATATGGACAAATAGATGGGGTAGTGGATCAGCAGAGGGAGGGTGGATAGGTAGACAGATGGACTGGCATGGTAGATGGATGGATGGGTGGGTGACAGACACATGGACAGGAGTAGCATGTTCTATAGCATCTTCTTCTCCCTTATCCCTCCCCCTACCCCGCATCAGGTCCTACCAGTTCCCCTTCCTGACCCTGTCCCATGTTGTCCTCTTTGTCCTCATGGCACCCCCAGCCTGGGCCACCATTGTCTCTCACCTGGACATGGGCATTCACTTCTTGGCTGGTCTCTGCTGCTAAGCCTCATTCTCCCACCCCCAGCCCCTGTCCATTGTCTGCTGAGCAGCCAGAGGAGTTTTTACAAAATGCACATTGGACCTTGGCACTCTGCTCTTTCAAATGCTTCTATTGCTCTGCCTTGCTCTTCAAGTGAAAGTGAAAGTTTTCCTCCACAGCCTGGGGTTCTGCCGGGTCCCTTTGATGTCCTGTGCCACTCACCCCGAGCTCTGCGTTCCAGCCACCCTGGCCTCCTTGCCCCTCCTGGGCTCATTTGGGCCTCAGGGCCTTTGCATGTGTTGTTCCCACTGCCTAGGATGTTCTCTCCTTCCCCAGCCCCCTCTAGTCCAGTCCTTCTCATTCTCCAGGGTTGTTTCCTCCAGGAAGTCTCCCTGGGTGTCCTCAGATGAGGATAGGTCCTCCCCCATTGTCGTTTGACTGTGCCACGTTCTCCCAGTAGTCAGTGCTGTCTGTGAGATATTCCATTGTCTTTCCCATTGGGTTAAGTGCTTTATGTGAGTAGCAGCACGTGGGTCTGCCCTGGTCCCAGTTTGTATCCCAGTATTCAGTGTGGGGCTGTGCATGTAGTTGGCCCTGACTAAATGCCTTTTGAGGGGGCGGATGTGGCTCAAATGGTTGGGTGTCCGTCTGCCATATGGAGGGACCTGGGTTCGATCCCCGGGACCTCCCGGTAAAATAAAAAAAAAAAAAAATATATATATATATATATATATATATATATATATATATATATATATATAAAATAAATAAATAAAATAAATGCCTTTTGAAATGAATGCACAAGGACAGATGAGCAGCTGGCGGGTTGGACGGCAGATAGGACTCCAGCCAAACTGAGGGAGGGGTGGCCACCTGGACTCAGCATCTGTCCCCAGGACGAAGACAAGCCTGAGGACGAGATGGCACAAAAGCGGGCCAGCCTGCTGGAGCGGCAGCAGCGGCGGGCCGAGGAGGCACGGCGGCGCAAACAGTGGCAGGAGGCGGAGAAGGAGCAACGGAGGGAGGAGGCTGCGCGGTGAGGCCCCGGGAACCCCCAGCCCCTGGGTCTTCCAGCCACCGCCGGCTCCTTGACCCATTCTGATGGCTCGATTCCCCTCGACCTGCAGGCTGGCCCAGGAGGAGGCGGCCCCCATCATGGCCCCTGCGGCTCCCACAGCTCCTGTGCCCTCTGCCCGGGCTGCCGCGGAGGAGGAGGTGGGCCCCCGGCGGGGGGAGTTCACACGGCTCGAATATGAGCGCCGGGCCCAGTTGAAACTGATGGATGACCTCGATAAGGTGCTGCGGCCCCGGGCAGCCGGGGGGCCGGGCCGGGGCGGGCGGAGGGCCCCCCGGCCACGCTCTGGCTGCTGTGATGATTCGGCCCTGGCTCGGAGCCCAGCCCGCGGCCTGCTGGGTGAGGAGCTGGTGAGGGGGAGGAGGGCATCTCGGTGTGGGGGCTGCCCGGTGCTGCCTTCCAGGACTCTCTGGGTGAGGCCCCCCATGGGCACTTAGCAGGTGGAGAGGCAAAGCAGGGTTGCAGATATTTGGGGCAATGGGGTCTGGGGTGTGGCTTGACCCTGGCCTGTTGAGTAAAGACTTCCACCAGGATGTGGGGACGGGGCTGCAGTGGGGTGAGGGGCCTTGGGCAGATGAGCGAGGTCCCCTTTGGTCTATATGGGGATGCGAGGTTTCATTGGGGTCAGCCTGGTGCCCCTGCCCCATGGCCTGCTGGATAAAGCTTGCTAGGGCATGAGAGGGTCTCGGATGGCAGCTGACCACGTGCCCTGTGCCACAGGCTCCCGCCTCAGCAAGGTCTACTCCCAGTCCACCCTGTCGCTGTCCACTGTGGCTAACGAGACCCCCAATAACCTCGGTGTGAAGAGGCCCACATCTCGGTGAGTCCTCCGGGGCAGGCAGGTGGTCATGTGCCAGGTAGCTTTTCAGTCCCTGTGTGTGTGTACATGTGTCTGGGACAGTGTATCTGTGCCCCTGGATGGGGCAAAAGGATGCTTGTGTGTGCAAGGGGGATCATGCCTAGCTGACAGAGAGGACCCCAGAATGTGTTGATGCACCTGAGTGAACGTGACGTGTGGCCGGGGAACGTAGGAGAGGGACCCTTGCATGGATTTGTGAGTTTATGCAATATGTTTTCTGGGCATGGCTTGCCTCTCTGCAGAATGTTCCAGGCTGGCTTCTTGCCTGGTCCTTCTGCATATTGGGCAAATCTACCCACCCTGATCCCATCCGTACACCTTCCCCCTCTCCCCAGGGCACCCTCCCCGTCTGGCCTCATGTCCCCAAGCCGTCTGCCTGGCAGCCGTGAGCGCGACTGGGAGAATGGCAGCAACGCCTCGTCTCCAGCGTCCGTGCCCGAGTACACAGGTGAGTGGGGGCCCCTGGCAGTGCCCCACAGGCCATCCCCATTCCCCGGTCGTTCCCGCTGACCGTCCACTCCCTAGGCCCAAGACTGTACAAGGAGCCCAGCGCTAAATCCAACAAGTTCATCATCCACAACGCCCTGTCGCACTGCTGTCTGGCAGGCAAGGTGAATGAGCCACAGAAGAACCGCATCCTCGAGGTGAGCCGGGGCCCGGAGCTGGGGTGGCGGCGGTGGTGGCCTGGCTGGGCTGGCTGACCCCCTTTACTTCCCCCATCAGGAAATCGAGAAGAGCAAAGCCAACCACTTCCTCATCCTCTTCCGCGACTCGAGCTGCCAGTTCCGGGCCCTGTACACGCTGTCCGGGGAGACAGAGGAGCTGTCACGGCTGGCGGGCTACGGGCCCCGCACCGTCACCCCGGCCATGGTTGAGGGCATCTACAAGTACAACTCAGACCGCAAGCGCTTCACCCAGATCCCTGCCAAGACCATGTCCATGAGCGTGGACGCCTTCACCATCCAGGGACACCTCTGGCAGAGCAAGAAACCCAGCACTCCCAAGAAGGGGGGCAGCACCCCCAAATAGCTCTGCCCTGGGCGGTCCGCAGGCTGGGCCCCCTGCACGCCCCGGCCACCACTCCCCTGGGGGACCGTTGGAACCTTGGGTTCTGTCTGCCTTCCCAGCCTTGTTTGGGTGGGGCTGGGGTTCCCACCCCCGGAAGTCGTGTCCTGTCCTGCTGTGGGGGCTGAGCTGGGAGGTTCAGGGACTCAGTGCTCAGTTCAGACCCCCTGTCTGTCCTCCCCCACCTCCTTGAATAAAATAATTTAAAGAGAGGTTGAGCCTCATCGTCTACCTGACACTGCCTGGGGACTTGCCATCCCCTCCTCTTTGCCTCTGAAAGGTAGTTTTTTGCCTCCTGTCTGGCTGTTTTCCACTCTCCTGTTATCTCTGAACCTGCTTGGGTTTCTCCTCCCCTCCCCACCCCAGCCCCCCACCAACAGCCCTGATGCAGCTTGGGCCCAGGTCCATCTGTCGTGACCTCCCTCCTGCGTTTTCCAGCCACCTCTTAGCTGATCTCTGGTGCACATGATGCTTGACCTCTTGAGCCCGCCTCTCCTATACTCATTGAGTCCCCGCTGCTGCCTGGCTGTTACAGTAGCTTTTGGTGTAGGGCCAACATGAACCCAATCCGCTCCCCTCCCCAGGACAGCCCGTTTGTGTTTCTGGGCTGAGTTGCCTCCTCCGAGCCAAGGATTCCCATGTTGCTCTCAGTACCACGTCCGTGGTTCCAATTGCCTTGTTGGCACAGTGGCCTGGATGTCTCAAACAGGTGCCTGCGTCACCGGCTGAGCCAGGCTGAGCGCAGGGGTGCCAGGCCAGGTTGCTGGGACTGGCTGCCCTGTTCCTATCCAATGCTATTTTATCTTCTAAGCCCCTCTTCAGTCTTGCCCACCACCAACTCCCTGCACCAGCCTTGACCTGGGCCTCCCCACACCCCCAGCCTCCTCCCAAAGCTGGTCTATGCAAGGCTGCTGCATAACATCTTCAGTGCACAAATTCGATTATATCTCTCAATGCTTGAAACACTTTAATAGTTCAGAGCTCTCTAATAGTTCTTAGCCTTGCTAAGTTCACAGAGCAGGACCCAGACATGCTTGACGCCAGGGTTCACTCTGACCTGTCTTCTCCAGGGGGTAGTGGGTGTCCCTCACCCAGGGGGAAGCGGTTTGCTCAGGAGTCATGCGGTATTGCTGCCTGGGGGTGTGGGCATGATGGTCCCAGAAGTGTGGGGAGTGCAGAGCCCTGGGTGGCTGGAGGCAAGGCCCCAGGTCAGGGCTTGAGGAAGCTTGCCGGAAGGACTGACTCCAAGGCCTCGGGCAGCAGAGGGACTGGCTGCTCAGTCAGAACTGGCTCTGCAGGGTGAGGGTGAGGGCGGGCAGGGTGTCCTGGCCCAGGGCCCAGTTGCCCCACCTCCGGCACCATCCAATCCCGGGGGGAAGGGGGGAAGCTGGGCCTGGTGCCAGGGCACTACTGAGCTGGCAATCCCAGCGGGCACCTGGACGGCAGGAAGGAGGCACAGACTGTGGTGTACAAACAGAGGCTTTATTGGGGGTGGGGCAGGGGTTGGGCAGGGGATTAGTCGTCCTTCAGGCTCCCAAACACGGCAGCTGGCACACTCTGCTGCTCCAGCCGCACCTCTGTCGGGGGGAAGAGGACGGGTACCGGTTACCCCACTGGCCAGGCCACCAGCCCTGCCACCCCAACCCCACCCTGCCCGGCCAGCCCCTCACCGTTGGGCTCCAGGTCCATCTCATCCTCGTCCTCGTCCTCCCCCAGCTCAATCTCCTCAGGATTGGCCTGCTGTGCCAGCTCTGCCAGCTCCTCGCGGGACGCGTCGCTCCTGGGTGGCGAGGGGAGAGGTGGTGGGCCCAGCCCTGCTCCCAGCAGCCAGGGGCCTACCTCAGCCCCTGCCCTCCCCTCAGGAAGCTCCTGCCTGGGGCCCAGCCCTCACCTCACAAACAGGATCTTGCTCTGGGCCCGCAGGGGCTGGTCCCGCTCAGCCTCGGCGGCCAGCTGCTCAGCCCGCTGCTCTAGCAGCTTCATGTCGTCCAGGCCGCTCTGCCCGGGGGCCAGGTCAGATACTGGCAGGAGAGGGCAGTGGTCGGAGGTGGTGAGCAGAGACCCTCGACCCTCCAGAGCCACCCTACAGGCTCCCTGAGGGGCCTAGTGAGTCTTCCTGCTCTAGGTGCCACCAGGCCACCCCCAATTCCCAAGGACCCAGCCTTCCAGAAGCTTCTAGAATGAGGGGTAGGGGCAGCCCCCAGAGGGTGAGGCAGGGTGGGCCACAGGGCTCACCGGTACCCGTGGCGCTGCCCGACACCTTGAGCATCTGCGAAGCCATGAAGTTGACCTGTGTATTGTACGTGGCCTGCACACTGCGCCGGATCCGCAGCATCTCCCGGATCGTGTCCTCATTGCCATGCCGGACCTCGAAGTCCTTCCACGTCTGCCAGAAGGTCCCCGTTGTCTACAGGGGTGGGAGTTGGGTGCATGAGCTGGGCCCCCAGCCGACCCAGACCCACCCTCCACCCACTCCGCCCTGCCCCTGCCCTACCCGGGGGTCACAGATCTGGGAGCAGAAGCTGTAGATGGCGCGGGCACGGTCAATCTCCCCGAGCTTACACTCCATGTCTGCGAAGCGCAGGCACATCTCCCGGGCGTGCTCATCCGACAGTACCTGGGCACGGCGGGGAACGGTTTGTGAGGCAAGGAGGGGGACCACCCCATACCCCGGATGGCCCCAGCCCTGCTCCCACACAGCAGGCACCTCAATGGCCTTCTGGTAGATGCCGCGGGTGTGGGTGACACCGTAGATCTCGGCCGCCCGCTTGATGTAGATGTTGAACATGTCGTACTGCTGGGCGGGCTCCACGGCCCGGGTGGCTCGCTCGTAAACAGCCATGGCATGCCGGGCCAGGCCCCACTCCTCCTCCAGCTGGGCGTACAGCAGGTACAGTGCTGCTCAAAGACCCGTGTGTGGCGGTCAGGGGCCCGGACTGCGCCGCCGCCCTGCCCACCCCACCCCACCCAGCCCTCTTCTCACTCTTGGCATATTTGGGAGGGCAGCCATCCAGTGCCTGCTCGAAGAGGTCCCGCGCCCGCTCCAACTTGCGGCCCCCATAGCGGGCGATGAATTTGGTCAGGTAAGTGCTCCAGATGTCGGACACGTTGGGCCACTTGAACAGTGAGATGCCACGCTCATACGCCTGCCCCGAGGGGAAAAGGTAAGCCTTGAGTGTGAATGCGTGTGTGCGTGAGAGGCAGAATTTGCAGGGTGGGGCCTATGGCACCCAGGATGCCCCCAAGGAAATGGTTGCCAGGGGAATGCCCATGCCTCCCTCGGGGCCCAGCAAGCATGTCTCTTCTTTGTCCCTGCCCCCAGTGTGGGTGGGGATATATGCTGCCCTGCCTCCCTCAACAACCACAAGGGCCCTGAGGATAGTAGTGGAACAGGACTCTTGCTAAACACAAGATCTGGCACTCAGTAGGTGACTTTAGGGGAAAAGATGGAGTGTCCTCAGTCCTTCAGAGAGCCAGTGGTCTGGGAGAAGGTCCAAACTCCCAAGCAAAGGGGCAGGGACCCCAACATGGGGGTGGGGACAGGCTGGCACCCATGTACACGTACCACCTCCCCGTACAAGTATGCCTGTGCTGTCTCCTTCCACACACAAACACACCACCCAGCAGAGAATGGGGACAGGCCAGCGCCTATGTACCTGCATAACCTCACTGTATGCATATTTGTGTGCTGTCTACACACACACACACACACACACACCACTGAGCAGAGGCGAGACTCACCACACACAGGCACATCACTCATCAGGTGACACACAGGGTAGGGGCCCCAGCCGTGTAGGACCTGCAGCTCTGGCCCTGGCCCTCACCTTGAAACTCTCCTCAAAGTACTTGTGCTCCTCCAGGAAGACGGCATAATTGATGACGATCTGGGGCGTGGCGATACGCAGGTCCAGGATGCGGTCATACACGGCCTTGGTAGACTGCGGGGCAGGCGCCATCAGGGCAGGGCTGGGTGGCCGGTTACCCTGCCTCCCCCGGCCAGCAGGCCAGCAAACTCACCTGGAAGGTACCGAGGCTCTCTTCCAGGTCGGCGAGCATGGACCACACCTTCAGCGACTTGTACACGCGGTTCTGCACGGGCTCCGAGCCGTCGAAGTACTCGGCCCGGCGGGCAGGCAGCGCCGTGGCCTTCTGTGGGGCGGAGGGTGGGGAGGTACTTAAGTAGGGGTCCTGGGCCTTGGCCTCCCACCTGCAGCCCCTCCCCAGGGCCTGGGCCCACCCTCACCCGCAGCAGCCGCAGGGCCTGGTCATAGTTTTCGTGCCGTAGCTCCAGCTCACCGCACTCGCACCACACGCTGGCCAGGTCGTCCACCTGCTTGAAGTTCACTTTGGTGGCCTTCTCCAGGATGACACGGGCCTGCCGGGGGCGCACAGGGGCCGGGTCAGACCCTGCCCGCTCTGCGCCGTGAGCATACATATGTGCACTTGTACACATGCTCACCCCCACTCACACGCTCACACCTCCCAGGTCCTCTGGCGGAGGCTGGGTCTGTGCTGACAACAGCATGCAGGTGCATCCCCCTTAGGGCGTGTGGTGGCCGGCTGCAGGAACACCCAGGCACACACATGTGCACACACACACAGAACACAAGGCTCACGTCATCCAGCTGCCCGTTGTCCTCGTAAAACTTGGCAAATGCAACCCACAGGGTGTGGGGCTTGCCGGTAGCCTTGAAGGGGTCCACGGTCTGCACAGCCTCTGTGTACGTGTTGATGATCTGGGGGCAGGGTGGCAGATCAGGGGCCCTGCAGGTGCAGGGCAGGCATCAGGGGCAGTGGGGGTGGGAGTGGGGCCAGTGTTCACCTCACGGGGGCGGCCCTGGTGCAGGGCCACTCGCTTGTGCCACTCGTGCACGTGGTGTGGGTTCTGGCGCAGCAGCACGCTGTTGAGCAGCAGGGGCCGCCGGCTGATGAGCTGCTCGAAGCGGGCCAGGCGCAGCTCTAGGTCCACGTCGTCTGGGACACACGGGGGAGGTGGGCAGGAAGGGCAGGAGCAGGGGTGAGGGCCACAGTACTTTCCCTCCCTCCCTCCCTCCCTGCCAGCCTTGGCCGAGTTCTCTGGGCCTTAGAGACTCTCCTGCTGGCCCAGGCCTGAGCTGTCCCAGGGCCACCCTGACCCAAGACACGCCCAGCCCAGCTCCTCTGAAAGCCCTCCACCCCTGCTGCTCCCCCAGCCAGCCTGCCCTTCGAAGCTCTGGCCCCAGCCCACCCCCCACCCACCTGTGGAGCCTGTGCCGTCCCTCCCCTTCCGCCAGCCACTGACCCTCCCTAGCCCCCAGTCTCCAACCCCCACCCCAGCCAACCCCCACCCTGTCCCAGCCAACCCCCCAGAGGCTCACCCTCCTCCTCGCGCCCCAGCTCCGAGGCAGTCTCCATCTTTGCTGCAATCATGCTCTCCTCAAATTGGGCGTAGCTGTCGAAGACCTGGGTGAAGTCCCGCACGGTCATCACAGTCCGGATGGCCTCCTCGTACACGTCCCGGGCCTGCAGGGGTGGGAGGGGAGCCTCAGAGGAGAGATGCCGCGTCCGCCTGGCACGGCACTCCAGCAGCAACGTCCTCTGCACTGGTCTCAGATCCCGGGAAGGCCTCGCCCTGGGGCCTGCTCGGGCTGTACTGCTCAGCGGTCAAGCACAGAGCTGTGAGCCTCCCCTCCCCTTCCCTGCGCTGCCCTACCAGAAAATGCTAGAGCAAGGGAATTGAGCAGACTGAATCACACACCCTAGGAAAGACCAGTCCTCGATCTTAACCCACATCCCTGTGGCTGGGGACCCACTGTAAACGGGACCTCTTGAGGCTGTTCTCTTGGTTAAGGTGT
Source organism: Tolypeutes matacus (assembly GCA_026826555.1). Classification (NCBI taxonomy): domain Eukaryota; kingdom Metazoa; phylum Chordata; class Mammalia; order Cingulata; family Chlamyphoridae; genus Tolypeutes; species Tolypeutes matacus. The sequence goes on from JAKSZT010053923.1 coordinate 1,781,245, forward strand.
GGCCCAAATGAATCCAGCTGAGTCTTAATCCGGATTACTGGAGGCCTTCTAGAGAGGACCCGGAAGTCAAAGAGGCCAGAAAGGAGAGGATGTCGCCACACAACGGGAGGTGGAGACACCAGCAAGGAACCCAGAGGATGACCCGCAGCCCCCACCAGAATGGACAGACTCTGGGGAAAGACAAGTCTTGCCAATATGTTGATTTGGGGCTTCTTTGAGTTTCAAAACCATGAGCCAAAGGGAGCAGATGTGGCTCAAGTGGTTGAGCCCTGCTTCCCATATGGGAGGTCCCGGGTTCTGTTCCCAGTTCTTCCTAACAACACAAACAACAACAAGCAAAACAAAAAAACCAACTCGGGGGAGCCGATGTGGCTTAGTGGTTGAGCGCCAGCTTCCCACTTACGAGGTCCTGGGTTCAATTCCTGGCCTCAAAAACAAAACAAAAGAAAACAAACAAACAAAAAACATGAGCCAAAGAAATTCCAGTTGTTTCAGCCCAAACCAGTTTGTGTTGTTTCTTGTAGCAGCTCTGGCAAACTGACACAGGACTTCACCTTGGGAGAGCCCTGGGCCCTCCACAGCACCCTAATAGCCCCTGAGGCAGAGTCACATTGAGGAATGAGGGTGGGATGTGGGCAAAGCCCGTGGCACCTAGGAAGGACCCAGTGATGATCAACTCCCCCGGGGCCCCACAGCCTACCCTGCAGGAACCCCAACTTCAGTGTGGCCACAGAGGCTCAGCCTTGGCTACAAAGCACCGCTCCTGCCAACACCATCCCCAACTCACATTCTCCCAGGTGCCCCCAATCCCCCCAGCTTGGGCCCTACCCCATCTACCTCCACCCAGCCAGGCCCTGCCCTGCTTCCCTTGTCCGGCTCTGGCTGCAGCAGCCTCCTGCCGCTCTCCTGCCGCCAGCCTTGTCCCTAAGTGCCTCTAGAAACAGTGGCCTGAAGGGTCTCCTGCACAGCCCCCCTGAAGGGTCCTCTTCCTGCCTGCAAGGACCATCCTGACTGGTTCCCCACCTACCTCCCGATCAACTCTTCTGGCCCTGACGGCTGCTCCTCACACTCCACTGCATGCTCAGGACTCTGTTCCCACCTTGCTCTGGGGCCCATATCTGCAGCCAGCCCCTCTGAGACTTTTCAGAGCCCGGCCCACGCCCCTGTCCCTGAGCTTGCCACTCCATGCCCGGTTACAGCAGGAAGGCCAACCACCATGAGAGATGCCTGCCTGGGGCATAGGCCCAGGGCTCTGACAGTGTCACCTTCCCAACGCCTCGCAAGAAAAGGAGCTGCTGTTGTCCCTATTTTGCAAACAAGGACACCAAGGCTCAGAAAAGCACAGAGATGGGTCCAAGGCCACATGGCCAGGGAGGAGCAGAGCATGGACTTGAACCTGGGTCTGTCTTTTGACCACGGGGCTGTTCCACCTCTCCCCGCCACAGGAAAGCAAGTGTGAGCATTGGGCATGCACGTGTGCATCCGGATGGCATGCCTGCCCCTGCTTTCTGCTCATATGCAGGTACATGTACGTGTACTTGCAGGTGACCCCAGAGAGCCATGAGGGAGGGAGACCCTGCCCTGTGCCCCAAGGCTGCTGGGCCGCGCGCACCTTCTCAAAGTGGCCGCTGCGGATATAGTAGTCAGCCAGCGAGCACCAGAGCTTGCCCAGCTGGTCGGTGAAGCGGGTGAGGCCCCCGCGGATGATGGCATCTACGTTGAGGGACTGCACTTTGTCCGGGTTCTGGGAGATGAGGTTGCACAGCTCATGCCACAGCTGTAGGGTACAGGGGGAGAGTTAGCCTCATTCCTGAGAAGAGGGTTCAAGCCCTCCTGCCCAGCCCCCATCTCCCCACGGGCCCACCTGGTAGTTGGACTTGCCGGCCTTGGACACGAAGCGCTCGTCGTTCACCACAGTGGCCAGGCGCTGTGCGGCCTCGTCCAGCCGGTCGCTCGACTTGAGGTACTCAATGTACTCTTCTGCACTCTCAGGACTCAGCTGGGGACCGCCCACCCACCGCCTGGAGTCAGTGAGGCTGCATGGCCACAGCACCAGGCTGCCTGCCACTCAGTGACTCCAAAGCTTCCTGTCACCACTGCCTCAGCCAGGAGCCAGCCCTGCCAACCTAGCCTCAGCCACATCTGTCCTGACTTGACCCTACTGGTCCAGCCTCAGACCTGATGAGTCCAGCCTGGGACCCACTGGTCCAGCCTCAGTCCTGACAGGTCTAGCCTCAGTCATGCTGGTCCAACCCTAGTCCTGACTGGTCTGGCTTAGATGGCAACAGTCCAGCCTGCACAAGCCTGGCCTTGCTTCCATCATATTACCCCCTGCCCCCGCTGTGGTGAGGGTTTCATAACATGTAACAGACATTATACGTTTGAGGAGCTGTACTTCACCCCACCCCCATTTGCACCTCAACATTCAACCCTGCCCCTTTACATCCCGTAGCCCTGTTCATCTCCCACCCCCTGCCCTTGCCACTGTTGCAGTTTTATTCTGGTTTATGCGGTCAGCTAACTGACCTCTGTCTACTCAGTTAGACCAAAAGTCCACGAGGCAGGAACTGTCTTATTCACGTTCTGTCCCCAGCACCTGCTTCAATGCCTGGGGTGGAGTAGTGCTGGCCAACCTTTTGAAAATAAGAAAACTCAGACAAAAACCTGTCTGTCTCAAGGAGCCCTTTTCCCATAGTCAGATGTCAGATAACACCCCCCAAGGAGCTGGTGTCCAGGAAGTCAGTTCGTGGAAACTCTAACAAGAGAACTGAGCCGCTTGCCTGAGCCCAGCCCTGCCTCACTGCCCTGACAGGCTTACCTTGAGGAAGCGCCGGTAGCCTCGTACAGCGGTCTCAGGCAGTGGGTGTGAGCGCAGGAAGCGCAGGTAGAGAGGCCAAATACGAGAGTGCTGCGTGATGGGCAATGCCCGGAGGGCACGGTCAAAGGTGCGGCGGGTATGTGTGACGCGTCCCTGGTCCATCAGGAACTGGCAGTAATCTAGCCACAGGCGTGGCATCTGGAGGCATGAAGGCAGGCAGGTCTGAGCCACCGGCCACCCCCCTTGCCTGGCCCAAACACCCAATGTCCAACAGCCACACCCAGCCTGGGGCCTCAACATAAACCCCCAACCCTCCAGAAGCAAGTCCAGTTCACCCTCTAGTGCACGGAGGCAACAGGACTCCAATCCCCCGTCCCTACAGTGCTGAGTCCAATTCTGTTGCTTTGTACACTCTGAGCCCTATCTCCCCACTCACCCCCTGGCCCTGTGCCCCATTTGGTCCCATGCTATGTTCACAGAGGCCCAGCCCCCCACCTTGTGCATGAACACAAAGGCCCTCTCGTGGCAATTGTTTACGTCTTCATAGGCGGGGTCAGTCACACAGCGATGCTTCACCTGTGCCCTGCGTGCCTTCAGGTAGCGGTACCAGAGTTTGTAGCTAGGGGGTGGGGAATAGATATTGACTGGTCAGCTTTATGGAACCAGAACCATCATCCTGTCCAGGGAGGCTAATGCTGGGCAGAGGGGGCCTGGGGAGGCATGACCAGTCTGTGCTGATCAGTCAGGAGATGTATACTCAATGCCAAACCCATAGTGATCTCTGAGGACCCACTTGCCAGTTTTGATGTGACTGGGAAGGGTGGGGCCAGGGGCGGGGTAGGCAGGGCTGCTAGAACTGTTCCCACCTGCAGGGCAGCAGCTTCAGTGCCCGCTCATACAGCTGATTGAGCCTGGGCTTTGGGGCCCCCTGTTTGAATTCGATGTAGCGGAGCCAGCATTTAACAGAGAACTGGTTCCGCATAATTTCCTCCTCATAGGGAAGGTCCTCTTCCTCCTGCCAGGGCCAGGGAATAGGGAGAACAGAGATCTGCTCTCAGAGCCTGAACACAGCACCACTGTGGGGGCTCAGGTTCAACTCCACACCTTTACCCAGATACTGAATCCCATCATCCATGGTTGGAACCAGGTCACCAGATGCCCAGGCACCAAGACCTTGGCCCAGACTTTCCCCCTCAGAATTCTCCTGCCACGATCTGACCCAGACCATCAAACTTCTCAATCATAAGGGCTCCAGGCCAGACATGAGACCATCAGCTGAACACCAGGCATGTAACCACTGACCTAGATCACCAGACTCCTTAGTCACCAGAGCCCTGGTCAAGACCCCGGGCCTCCGCCCTGGTCACCAGTCTTTATCTCCTCCTGTATACCTTTTTCCAGACACCATGCCTTTGGCCTATCAGGACCCCACTGCCAGCACCTGCCCCAACAGGGCTTTCAGGTCTAGACACTAAGCTGTTAGCCCATCAGGATCCCCTAGTAGGTGTCTAGTTCTTGGAAGCCAGATCTTTATCTCAGAAAGCCAGACATCAAATCTTTAATGCCGGACATCAAGAATCTGGTGAAAATGCCGACCTCTTCTCCAGACACCAAGTCTTTGGTTATTCCGGGTCCTACGGTCTGTCGCCTGACCCAGTCCCACCCCAGAAGCTCATCACAGGCCTCTACTTCAGACTCCAAAGTTCTCCTAGCCCAAAAAACAAGCCTTCATCCCACCCTCCAACGCTCACTACTGGGCTTAGATGGTTACCTAGAACATCCATCCTTTATTACAGAAACCAAATCCCTGGTCTGACACCAGCCTTTACTTCAGACTCTCTGTGTCTGAAGATTCAGCTCTCCGAATCTCCCTCCCCTCCCATCGTCGCGCGCCCCCATTTCCGCCCCAGGCCCGAGACTGCAGGCCCTTAACCTACAGCTGCTCTTCACTCAGGCCATCAGGGGCCCGGCCCCAATACCAGATCATTACTCTGTACATCTCGACCAGGTCTTGGTTCCGTTAGGATCCCCCAGTCCTCGAATAGACAGACCTCTGGTTTAGATTCCCCGGGTGGCCAGGCTCTGGTCCCCCGCGGCATCCACACCCAGATCCCCCAACAAAGGCCAACCGGGTCCCACCGCGAACTCACAAAGACAAGGTCCGGCCGCTCGGGCCGCGCCAGGCGCGCCATCACCACCATTTTCCTGGCACTCCGGGTGGGGGCTAAACTCGCGCGCTGATGATGTTTCTCTCTGAAGTCCCGCCCCCCCGACCCAGACTCTGCTTCCTACTGGCTGAACCCTTCCTGACTTCTCAGCCAGCCTTGTTGACTTGACCTTAAGCTACGCCAGTGACCGGAAGCAGGTGAACGGCGCCCGAAGATGACATCATGCTAGAGCTCCTCGGCAAATCAGTTTCAGCGGCGGGGCCCGCGAAGCACCAATGAGCTACTATATTGTTGGAGGGTCGGCTTTGGGCGGAAGCGACTTTGGAGACCCGGAGAAGCGAGATGGGGGTGAAACTGGAAATGTTTCGGGTCTGTGAGCATCGGAGCGGGTGGGATACTGGCCGGTTGGGGGGAGAAGTGGGTCTCTCTGGATCTGAGGAGAAGGGTCTGAAAATGAAAAAAAAAAAGGGGGGGGGGGCGCTCCGGGGAGAAAGCTCCTGAGATTTGAAAAGGACCTTTACGGTTGGAAATTCAGAGGAGGGGGCGCTAGGTTGGGGGGAGCTCGTCATGGGACCTCAGAGTTTAGGCCCTCTAAGGAAGGGTTTCTTGAGAGGGGTGATCGGAGGAGGGGTCTGTAATAAAGAGAGCTTCAGATGCCCGGGGGCGCTCTCGGAGGCCTCCCGGGTTTGGGGGGACGCTCCCGGGCTTTGATTGGAGAAGGTGTCTCTGAGATAGGAGGTTTCCAGGCCTTTGATTGTGGTAGGAGCGCTTGTGCTCCTGGGGCCAGTATATGTGTATGTATGTATGTGTATCTGTCTTTGAGAGAAACTCCCAGACTCAGGAGGGTGCTCTCAGGAATGAGGTCACCTGAGTTATGGGGATGAGGTTTTGAGATGTGAGGCTTCTGTACCTTTGGCGGCAGTTCTAGGGTTGTTGGGGAGGCCCTGAGAAGGAAGCCTTCCCAGGCTGTGCAGGAGGATGGGACCCAGGCTCTGAGGGACCTCTCCACATGGGGGGAGGGAGGAGGGAGAGGTATAGTCCTTGGCTCTGTTCACCTGCTCCCTGCTCTTCCAGATGGCAATCTACCTCACCTTCCCTGTGGCTATGTTCTGGATTGCCAATCAGGCCGAGTGGTTTGAGGACTATGTCATACAACGCAAGGTGGGCCCTGGGAAAGTGTTCATGTTTCATTCTAGGGGTTCGGGGAAAGTATGGGGCACCCACCTGCTAGTCCCAGCCATGCTCTGGGTGTGGAGTTCTGGAGGCTCTTGGCTCGTGCCTCCAGCTGTGACTTTGTCCCCACAGAGGGAGCTGTGGCCACCTGAGCAGGAGGGCCAGGTAAGTGACAAACTCTTCCATCAGATGGATGGAGGGGGCTGGGTCCCTCTGGCTGTGATGGGTTTGAATGAAAATATTACCTCAGCTAAAGGTAGGCAACTGAGAGCAGAGGAGCATATGGTTTCTCTATTGCTCAATAGAGAAAGGGTGAATCTGATCCTTTTTGGTATCTTGTTGTAATGTCCATGGGCTTCCAGTGTAGACACTGAGCTCTGAGGCCATGGCCTGGGGGAGTAGGGGGCCAGGTTGGTGCGAGAGGGGTCCAGGCCCTGAAGTGTGTGCCCCCTTCTTCCTTCCCATCCCACCCCCAGCGTCAAGAGCTAGAAGACTTCAAAGAGAGGATACGGAAGCAGCGAGAGGAGAAGCTTCTTCGAGCTGCCCAGCAGAGCTCCTGAGGCCTCCAATGTATTTGAGTTCTAGCCCCTCTGCCCACAAAATAACACACATACTCAGTCATTTGTTGCTTGTGGAGTGTTTTATTCTCTGCTTTCAGGGACCCAGTGGAGCCTAGGATGGCTCAGGCACTCAAGGGGCTTGTGTCTGGGGCTGGGGGCTACTGTTTCGACGGAAGCCAAGAGCAGCTGGGTCCTGAGGGGTGAGGAGTGGTTGGGGGCTGAGAGTCCCAGCTCGTTTCTGCGCCCTGTCCTGCGGATGGGAAGGGAGTCAGCCAGAAAGCGGGTGAAGGGCGGAGGCAGACTGGAGGTGACATAAACACTAAAGGGAGGGTGCAGGTGGGAACCCCATTGTCCTGCCTTCTAGTATGTGGCTCTGTCTCTCCCCAACCTGGGCTTTCTTCTGGGTTTGTCTTCGTTACCCACCATTTAGCGTGGCTTTGGGTGTGGGGGTCTCACTGGGGTCTTAAGTCAGAACCCAAGCTGGGTGTGAGTACATGAGATATAGACATACATGAGCATATGGATGTGTGTGTCCTGTATGGGAGCTCACATGCCTGACTTTCTGGGGTGTCTTTCCAGGAAGGGGTCCTACTCTCTCCCTTTGGCCTCCACGAAACCCCAGACTTGAGGGCAGGAGCCATGAGCTATAGCCCCAACTCTCACATTAACGTATTCACTGTATGCCCTTTGGCTCCAGTCCTCCCATATGAAGTCAATTATTGGATTGGCCCAGGGCCTCTAATGGGCAGAGACGCAGTGTGGGCACTTCCTGTCAGTTCTAGATACCCACCCATTCTGGGGTGGCAGGATGATGGACATTAGAGATGGGTAGGGGGCAGGGTCAAGGGGTGCAGCCTCGCTGGTCTCTCTTCAGTTCCGGTAGCACCTCACCCACCTTAGGGCCCACAGGCTGGAAGCCAGGCAGGGCGCTGACTGTCACCCGCTGGTCATCCATGCGGCGGCCCTGGGTACTGGCCAGCATGTCCATCAGGCTGTCCATCTCAGGTGGGGGGCCACTCTCTGCATGGGGCAAGGGCACATGGACACATACACAGGGCAGGTAGAACACAGCCCAGCTGGGGACCCCACCCACCCCTGCACCTAATCTCTCCCCTACCCCTTGTCCCCAGATACTCACTTGCCCACAGACTCACAGGTGCCTGTGTCCCCAGGTGCCTGCTCAGTCCCCCGGGCAGACCCTTGTCCTCATTCATCCTCCCCCCTCCCAGATGGCCACTCACCATGCACCCCTGCATGCCTGCCCTGTCCACATGCACCAACCCATTCTCATGCCTCCACCCCTCAGGCCCACTCTCACGGTTCTCAGCAGCTGGTCCAGGCTCCACCTGCAGTGAGCAGCGCTGCTCCTCCATCCGGTCAGCCTGCATGTGGCTCAGCAGGTTGAAGAAGCCCTCCTGGTCTGGGGAGCCTGCCTGGGGACAGACACACTGTTTAGCCAGGCCCTCGGCACCACCACCCCACCGAGCCCTTACCCCAAGTCTGGGGCCTGCCTTCCGCCCATCCTCGGTTCTCACCATGGCCTCTGCCAGCCTGCTGCTCTACAGAGCTCCTCTGAATGAGATGTGAGTCTCCTCCCCAATCCCAGCCTCCACCTCAGAGGCCCCACAGGCAGTGCCACTTCACGTGGTGCTGCCTCAAGGGAGAGGCTGCTGGTGCCACTACCCCATCCGCTGTCCTAGATTGTGGCCTGACTGGAGGGGAGCCCAGGGCCTGGGGCACGTGCGTGAGAAACAAGGCCCAGGGTCCTCCACAAGTCCCAGCATCCCCCTTCCCACCTCACCAGGGGTAAGCACTGAGAGCGCTGACCTCTGCCCTGGGACTGAGTACTCAGAACTTCAGACCCACCAGCACCTCCCTTGGATGGCAACTGGATCAGGGATCCCAGGGGACCAACTCACTAATTAGCTGCCCTACAAGTTAATTAATTGGTTCTGTCACTCAGCGGCTCTGAGACCTTAAGAGTTGGAGGTGGAAGGGGGGCAGGGCCTGCTTACCTGGACACAGGGGGCTGAACCCCCATACTCTGCCTTCTCTTCCTGGTCCATCATTGTCTCTGCTCCTCTCCCCTGGTCTCTGTCCACTTTTATGCTGGCCCTGCCCCGGGCCAGAGAAGGCCTTTTAAAAGGCCAGGATGTGGGGGGACTGGATACCTTTCCCAGCCCCAAATCCCCAGCTCATGCCCCATCTGCTCCCACCCAAGCTTAAGCTCCATAAAGATGATCCAGATAATTGTTTTCCCAGAATGATGCTGGGCCTGGTGTGGGAGTAGGAGGCAGGCTGATAAGGGCCCAGCAGCACTCACCTGGCCCTAAAGACTCTGGTGGGATGTAGCAGAAGGCCAGAGCAGTGTCTCCAAAGTGGGGAGTGGAGACTGGCTGGACCCCATTGGGAGAGGATGGGCAGACCAGGCAGAGGGGTGGCCAATTTGGGTGGGACCTGCAGTGGGAAGCAGTGCTGGGTATCCCCCACCCCTGCCGCCCAGCTCTCCCACCCCCACCAGTCCTGGGCCTCATCCTGCTGGAAAGGCTGTTGTTATCTGCAGGGGGGAAGAGAAGGGGGAAGCTGGACCAAGGACACCCCACCCCCTGCATCCTCCTGAGGCACCACCAGCTTTCCTAGCTCCATCTCTATTTTCTTGGCAGCAATTCCAAGGGGTTTTCTGGCCGTCCTCCCCTCTACTCACTGCCCCTGGGTCGAGCAGCTCAGGACCCTGGAATGAGGCCAGTGGAATCTCCTATCTCCCAGCCACCCAAATGCCATGTGAAGCTGTTTTTGGCCCCCCACCCTAGCCCTGCCTGGGAGGGTGCCCTAGGAGAGGATGCCAATGGAGAGGCTCCAGCCTGCACCCTATCTCTTCCCCAAGATGCCTTTCTTGAAAGCAGTTCAAGTTTCTTTTCAGAATAAACTGCTGGTTGCACTACCATCAGCCCTGTTTACCAGACATAGAGCTCAGTCCTTTGCCCCATCCAGGGCCCACGTTCCCATTCTTTCCAGAGTACGGAGTCTTTGATGCCAACACGATATCTTATTTTTAATTCACCTTCCCCCCACCCCATGGCTCCTTCATCTGTCTGCTTGTTGTCTGCTTGTCTTCTTTAGGAGCCACTGGAAACCAAACCTGGGACCTCCCATGTGGGAGGTGGGCGCCCAATTGCTTGAGTCACATTCACTCCCAAAATGATGTCTTGATCCTCAGCAGACAACCCGAGTAGTGGGGGAGGAGAGAGATGGCAGCAGATGCCATGGATGCTTACCCCCAGGGGTAAGGCTGAGAAGCTGGAGGTGCTTCTGACTCCTCAGAGTCTCCCAGCTCCCCCTTTGGTCCCTGCAGTCCATCCTTTCCCCCAGGAACTGGAGGCATCCCCTCCTTTCCCTGGCCCCAAACTCTCCCTGGACCCCCATTGTTCTCAAGACAAAACCCAAATGCCTTGGGGGTAATGGAAATGTTTTAAAATGGATCGTGGTGATAGATGCACACCTTTGGAATATACTAAAAGCCACTGAACTGTACACTTAACTGGGTGGATTATATGGTATGGCAGGGCGGGGGGTGAGGGGTGGGGGGTGCTTCTCTGTCTTCTTCCCTGTTGTCTGGTCCCTGCCTGGCCCAGGAAGTTGCAGAAGGCCTGGCCCCTGCAGATGCTTACTGAAACGGCCAAATGGAAGTACCAGCTCAGCCAAGCACGACTCTGTTCAGCCACATGGTAATGTGCAAGAGCAGGCCCTGACATTTCAAGTGGAGTGGGAATCGAGGGGTTTGTGTGCGCACCTACAAGGTTTGAGCCTGCCGCCAAATCCGCGTAGGTCTCTCAGCCTACAAATGCAATTGTCGGTCTATGCAGGTTAAGCGTGAGGGCGCCAGGGCGGGCCTAAAGCCGTGACAAGCATCGCTCCTGAGACATTTCTCCTGACCTTGGATGAGGGGTCCCGTCAAGCCTCGATTTCCCCATCTATCCCCCTGGCCCAGCGTCTCCCCGGAGACTTGAGAAGGATGAACGACACCCAGTAGGTGCTACATTAGCAACAACCCTCCCTCTGGCTTCCTCGAGTTTGTCAAATGTTGCTCCAGCCTGCGACCGCTGCCAAACTCTGGGACGCAGAAGGTAGGATGGTCACGGTCCCAGGCCCAGAGACACCAGTTTGTGGCCCTGCCGACACAGACCCTCCCGACAGGCTTGGGGGAGACCGAGGGATTATTTCTCGCCTGCCATCCCACCCCTCGCTGCGCACAAGCGGAGAAAGGGTGTGTCTGTGCCACGAGGAGTGAGGGTGTCGTCGGGGTGTGCCCTCCCGGCGACTTTGACGCACGTCGTCACGGACACACTCGCACCCTCCGCTCTGCGCGAGTCGGAACTTCCCGGGGCAGCTCCCGGGCGTGGCCAAGATGCGGCGGGGCGGGGTCAGGTGCGCGGGGGGCGGGGCCCACGTGGGAGATGCCCGGGCTCCGCCCCCACCTAGGGACAGACCCGGAAGCGGTGGCAGCGCCCCTGGGGGAAAGATGGCGCCCTCGGGGCTAAAGGCGGTGGTTGGGGAAAGTGAGTGTCCGCCCGGGGCCGGGCTCCAGGGTCCCCCCCCCGGGGGGGGCGGAGGGACGCGCGGACCCCTGGGACCCCGGCGCGGGGAGTCAGGGACCGGGCTAGATGCCCGAACACCTGGACTCTCGAAGGGGCGGGCGGAACTTGGTCCCAGCTCGCTCCCGGGGCCGGAGCAGAACAAAGTTGGGAAAGTGGACTCCGGGGACCCAAGGGAAGCGGACGGGAAGTGGCGTGGGCCCCTACAGGAGCAGCGCTGGGGCCTGGACCCCTGGGCCCCTTAGGGTGCCTGTGGGGGGAGAGCACGGCTCGGCGCCCAGAATCCCGGGTGTCTGAGACCGGCCAAGTTCCGGGGGCTGGGTTCTTGGGGCCCCGCGGTGCGGATCGGAGCCAGCTGGGTGACCTGTCAGCGATTCCAGGTGGCCTGAGTGCTCAAGGGTTCCGGGGGCCAGGCCTGGGGCCACGGGGGGTGGGGAGACGCCTTCCTCCATGCCCGGTTCCCCGGAGCCTCTTGCAGCGAGGACTCGGGAATCCAGGCTCCCACGCCCCGGTTCTTGGGGGAGAGTGTGGAAGTCACCCCCCTCCCAAACCCGGTATAGTTCCGGCCTCAGCTTCTCCTTCCGCCCTGTGGGTCCTGATAACAGTGGACATGAAGCTGGCGGGGTGCAGCCACTCCTTCCCTTCTATCCCTCGGCTGAGCATGGCAGAGTGTGGTTTAAGTCTCCAGCACCCAAACTAGAAACGGAACGCTCTAGACAGGACTTAAGGAGGAGGCCAGAAAACCAGTGATTGCATTTTCCAGATGAGGAAACTGAGTTTGGAGGTTAGATGATAGGATGACCACAGCCTCAGAGTAGGCACCCAGGGCTCCTGCATTCTGACCAGGGGAACTGATGAAACTGGAGTAGGGGGCCCATCAACATCCCCAGAGCTGGAGATCCTGGGGTAGCAGATGGGGAGATCAAAGAGGCCAGCTCAGGAGAGGCAGCTAGACCTGTATATGAGCCCTGGCTTTCCATTTATTCGTTCATCAAAACCTACTCATAAGTGGCTACATATGCCCAGGCAATCTATCACTTAGGAGCTGAGGGTGCTTGGGCAACATAAACATGCTCTCTGGAACCTCCGTTTTCCCCTCTGTAAATTGGGGTGACACTGGCAGCTACCTCACAGGATTGTGGGGAGAAGTAAATGGTAGTTAAGGTGGGGGTCCAACCTGGAAGGACCCAGCATCCTGAGCCCACCCCTACCTTTCCTGCAGAAATTCTGAGCGGAGTTATTCGGAGTGTCAAGAAGGATGGGGAGTGGAAGGTAGGAGCATGGTAGAAGACCTGGGTTCCTGGAGACAGTCCCTTTCCAAGCCCCTCGGGGTGGGGACCCTGAATGTGGGATCCCCCAAGAACTCCCTAAGGAGGCTGCTGTTCCATAGGGTGGATCCAGGTGGGTGGGTCTGGGATGGGGGTAGATTCTGGGTCCTTCTGTCCCAGCCAGCCCTTGATGCAGCCAGCCCTCTTCTGCCTACTTGTCCGTCTATCCATTTATCCATCCATTCGGACAGGTGCTCATCATGGACCACCCAAGCATGCGTATCTTGTCATCCTGCTGCAAAATGTCAGACATCCTGGCTGAGGGCATCACCAGTGAGTAGATGCCCCAATCCCACATCCCCAAAATGGGAGCTCCCAAATGAGCAGCTCCTGACATGTGGGAACACCTGCCCCCCAGGGTGCAGCCAGTGTCCTGAACTCCCAAGTATGCAGCTCCCTGGATAAAGAGCCCCAAGTGAATTGCTTTCCAAATATGTTTCCCCAGCATGCAATCTGAGTAGGGGACCCTGTGCCGGGCAGATCTGCCACGCAGGACTTATGCAGCTGTGATCCCTAAAGGGTCAGCTTCCCTGAGTGTGCAGCCCCTGCATGTGGAGTTCTGTGGGAAACCCCCAAATGCACAGAGCCTTGCCTCTGTAGCCCTGAGCTGTATGACCTGCTTAGGACCCTCAGGGAGTGCTACCCCCTGGAGCATCTGGCCCTCCTCCCTACACGCCCAACTCCTCATATGCCCCCTGCCACCCATGTTCCTTCCCCTTTTTCCTGCTAGTTGTGGAAGACATCAACAAACGACGAGAACCCATTCCCAGCCTGGAGGCCATTTATCTGCTGAGTCCTACAGAGAAGGTGCCTGTGTGGGCTTGGGGCATCTGTGTGTGTGTGCATTCACACCTCTGAGTATGTGCATGTGAGTGTCTGTGTGGGTGACGGGCAGCAGCTGGGAGGTCAGGCAGCGGCTGGGTCTGGGGGGGCAGGGCCAGGCCTGAAGATTGATCATGTCCCCCAGTCGGTACAGGCCCTGATTGCGGACTTCCGGGGGACCCCAACCTTCACCTACAAAGCGGCACATGTCTTCTTCACAGACAGTAAGTGGGGAGAGGCTGGGGAGGGGTTAGGTTGGGGTGCAGGGGGCCTACTCTGGCCCCACACCCCCTCATTCCCTCCCCAGCCTGCCCGGAGCCCCTGTTCAGTGAGCTGGGCCGCTCTCGCCTGGCAAAGGCATTGAAGACGCTGAAAGAGATCCACCTCGCCTTCCTACCCTATGAGGCCCAGGTACAGCCCAGGCTGGTGACCAAACAGCCACAGGTTCCCTGTTTCAGGAACACACATAGGGACAAGGCCTTGGGCGCACGGTAATGGGAACACCGGTGGGAGAAGACTGGGAAGGGGTATTTATTCACCATCTCCACCAGACATTGGCTGGGGGCTGCCAAGGAGGCTCTGGAACCTGGAGAAAGCCCCTGGAGAGAGGCAGGGCCTGCCTGCTGGGAGGTGGGCAGGGGTGCACTGACAGTGGCAGCCCTGGCACTTCTGCCCTCCCAGGTGTTCTCCCTGGACGCCCCCCACAGCACCTACAACCTATACTGCCCATTCCGGGCGGGGGAGCGGGCACGGCAGCTCGAGGCTCTGGCCCAGCAGATTGCCACACTGTGTGCCACACTGCAGGAGTATCCGGCCATCCGCTACCGCAAGTAGGGAGCCACCCCAGCCCCCTCCCTGCTGCTGCCCACCCCCTGCCTTGACCCCATCCTGCACCCAACTTTGACCCTGTCTTCTGACTCCTGCCCCATCCTCTGACTCCCATCCTTCACCACTTCAGCCCTTGCTGACACCCCTACTCTTATGGATCCCACCTCCCCAGGGGCCCAGAGGACACAGCCCAGCTGGCTCATGCTGTCCTGGCCAAGCTGAATGCCTTCAAGGCAGACACACCCAGCCTGGGAGAGGTGAGGGGGAGTGCTGAGGAGGGGTGGGGCAAGGCCCCTGCTGGGGGCAGACCTGTGTCCTCAACCCCACATCCCCTTCCTCTCCACCCCTACCCTCTCAGGGCCCTGAGAAAACCCGCTCGCAGCTGCTGATCATGGACCGGGCTGCGGATCCCGTGTCCCCACTGCTGCACGAGCTCACCTTCCAGGCCATGGCCTATGACCTGCTGGACATAGAGCAGGACACATACAGGTAGGCAGACCCCAGGATGCGGCGCCCTGCCCCCCTGCCATGCACCTGGCCCTTACACTCGCCCCACCCCCACCCCAGGTATGAGACCACAGGGCTGAGTGAGGCACGTGAGAAGGCCGTGCTGCTGGACGAGGACGATGATTTGTGGGTGGAGCTGCGACACATGCACATTGCCGACGTGTCCAAGTGCGTGTGCTGGGAGGGCACAGCCCCCTCTGTACATGCTCCCTGCCTGCCCTTGTCCCCCACCCCACCTCCTCATTCACTGGGTCCTGGTTCTGAGTCCTGTGACCCCTGGAGTGCCCAGTCCATAAACGCCCCTCCGCACACCAGGCCCAGCCTACCTCACTCCCACCTCGCCCCGCCCCCTAAGCTGGACCCTCAATTAGCCTCACCCCGCCTCCCATGTGCCCTGGGCGTGGGCTTGCCCATAGCCTGGC
This sequence comes from Tolypeutes matacus, assembly GCA_026826555.1. NCBI lineage: Eukaryota > Metazoa > Chordata > Mammalia > Cingulata > Chlamyphoridae > Tolypeutes > Tolypeutes matacus. Next base: position 1,796,463 of record JAKSZT010053923.1, read on the forward strand.
ACATAGATGCGTGTCCCTGGCTTTCATCGCCCACCAGTGCAACCCCACAGTCCCTTCAATCTGCAACTTGGGCACTAATCCCCCACGTCACCCCTGCCTACTCTTACTGCCAGGAGGGTCACGGAGCTCCTGAAGACATTCTGTGAGAGCAAGAGGTTGACCACGGACAAGGTGGGGAGCCGGTCTGTGTCAGGTTGGCAGCTTGGGGGAGGGGTAAGGGGAGGTGCAGAACCAGGGGGCGGGGCCTCAGTCTGTATCAGCCAGGAGGGGAGCTCCCAGGAACAGGAGCCTGGCCCCAAGCCCATCCCCTGCTGGCTCCCATTCCCGCCCCCAGGCCAATATCAAAGACCTGTCGCACATCTTGAAAAAGATGCCGCAGTACCAGAAGGAGCTGAACAAGGTGAGTGTGGGGGAGGGGGGCGGGTCTGGGAGGCAGGAACCTCGGCCCTGACAGTACTGCGGTGGACCCTCGACCCGTGCGTCTGCCTTGGCCCAGCCTCTGACTTTCAACTCCCACCCCTCACCCCGCAGTATTCTACACACCTTCATTTAGCCGACGACTGCATGAAGCACTTCAAGGGTTGCGTGGAGAAACTGTGCAGTGTGGAGCAGGTAGGGGCGGGGCCTGCAGGAGGGGCGGAGCTTGGGGGCGGGGCCTATGGGGAGACAGTCCTAGGTCAGAGGCGGGGCCTATGGGACAGGGGCGGGGCAGAGGCGGGGTCTGTGATGGGGCCTGCAGGAGGGGTGGGGCCTGTGGGGGTGACATTCCTAGGTTGAGGGCAGGGCCTATGGGGACAGAGGTGGGGCCTGTGGGGGGGGCGTTGGGGCGCATACCATCTCCCTAGTGGCCCTGGGGGTATCCCTGGCCTGCCCCACTCCTGCGTGGCTGCTGACAGGGCAGCTGACCTGCTCACCCCACAGGACCTGGCCATGGGCTCAGATGCAGAAGGTGAGAAGATCAAGGACGCCATGAAGCTGATCGTGCCCGTCCTGCTGGATGCAGCTGTGCCTGCCTATGACAAGATCCGTGTCCTGTTGCTCTATATCCTGCTACGGAATGGTGGGTGGGTGGGCAGGGAAGTATGGGGGGCCCCAGACCTGGGTACCTCCAGTCACGGCAGTATCCAGTGATCCTGGGAATCCCCCAACAAGAACCCTGACCCAGGGACAGCCCCTCTTATCAGGACCCCCAGCCCCACAGACATTCTTCTGGACCTGGAACTGTCCCATGTAGGCCTAGGGGATCCCATTGGTATGAGGAACCCCCAAGTCTGTGACTTCTTGAAACCTAGGGTGCCCTCAACTAACTGCAAAAGGTTGGAGTCCCATCTGCACCCTCAGAGCTCCCCATCCAGAAGTCTCCTAACCCCCATCCCAGTCCTGGGACCCCACCCAGGAATCTACTCCACCACCTCCTCATCTCTCCCCAGCCTGAATGCCCCCCTCCCCCAGCATCCCTTCCACTCAGGCCCACCCATGCCCCTCCAGGTGTGAGCGAGGAGAACCTGGCCAAGCTGATCCAGCACGCCAATGTGCAGGCCCACAGCAGCCTCATTCGGAACCTGGAGCAGCTGGGGGGCACTGTCACCAACCCCGGGGTATGCTGGGAGCAGGCCTTTGGGCTAGAGACTGGGCGGAAGGCGGGCCTGGAGCTGGGGGTCTGGCCCTGGGGGATGGGGGCATCGGAATCTGAGCCTGGGTCCCGGGGGGACAACAAGCACTGGGTATGGATGGTCTCGGGGCCAGGGGGTACCATCCCAACCCTGGGTCACATGATGAGGAGGAGTAAGGTGTGATCAGAGCTCTGGTCGTGGGGTGGCACAATGTGGGGCGTGTGGTAGACATCCTGGGGCAGAGAGCAGGGTCATCAGCATTGTGGGGCATCAGACCCAGGGCTCCTGGAGGTCTACGAGGTGCTCTCCACTCCCATTCCTCAGCAACTTCCTGTGCCCAGCTCTCAGCTTGGCCTCTCTGTCCCTGCAGCCTTACACGTACCTCCCTGGCCCTGCCTCCACTGCTGGTCTGCAGCTCTGTCCAGGCCTCTGACCTCTGTCCATAACCATCTTTCTCTCTGCCTCCCTTTTCTCTCTTTGTCACCCCATGTCTTTCTCTGGGTCCTTCTATCTCTGTGCCTCATCACCTTCTCTGTTCCTTTTTCCATCCCTGTCTCTCTGTCTCTCACTCTGCCCTCTCTCTGTTCCCATCTCTCTTTCTCTTTGTCTTGTTTTATATTTCTCCCTCCATTTCTCTCTTTCTCTGGTCCAGTTTTCTCTGTTTTTATCTGCTAAGCAGCCCCCCAAGCCAGATGAGGCCCCAGCCCCATCTGTGGCCCACTTCCTTCTCCCCAATCCCCTCACCTGCCCTGCCCGCCCCACCCCCCGCCCATAGGGCTCAGGGACCTCCAGCCGGCTGGAACGGAGGGAGCGCCTGGAGCCCACCTATCAGCTGTCCCGCTGGACTCCGATCATCAAGGACGTGATGGAGGTGCTTCTGGTGGGGGTGGGCAATGGGCAGCTGGGGGGCAAGGTGCCTGACCCCCTCCCCCCCATCCTGCCCTGATCCCGTCAGCGGCTCAGCCTCTCTCATGCTGCTAAGCCTCTGGGCTTAATAGAAAATCCCTCATTACCTCATTCTCCTTGCATCCTATCTGCTCTGCCAGGTGAAGGGCAGATCCCAAGCCCACACCCAGGAATTGGGATGGCACAGGGCCCCTCACTCGGGAGCTTACTTCCTCCGCACTCCCCAGCCCCCTCCTGTGGGTCCTTCCTCTGCTGTCTCCCCATCTACTTGTTCTCCCTTTGACCTCCCCCAGCCCCTGCTTATCCTGGGAGCCCAAAGCAGCCAATATCCAAAAGTTAGCAGGCCAGAGGTTTCCGGCACCATCTCATGGACTCCTGGCACCTCCCTCTTGGCCTAGCAGTGACCTTTGACCCTCACATCCTCTTTGGTGCTCGGACTCCTGGGTCTCCAAGGGTCTAGAGCAGGATAATTGCTGAACCTGAAGGGGCTGGAGCTTGGGCTCCTGGGTCCATACGATGCTGGGGTTCCAGACTCTTGGATTTCCAAGAGGCTGGTGGCCCAGACTTCTGAGTCTCCAGTGGGCTTGGGGGTGGTAACAGCTGGTTGCCCAAGGGGCTGAGACCTCGGACTTCTAAGTCCCCATGGGGCTGGTGTCCCAGAATCCCAGGTCCCCAGGGGGCTGAAGCACAATGCAGATGGTGCCACCTATTTGCCCGGACCTCCTATCTGCATACTCAGTGGGGGCTTCAGACTCTGCCTGCCCCACCCCACCCCCACCCCAGCCTTGGGTTTCCCTCTCAACCCCCCTCTCTGGCTGCCCCAGGATGCTGTGGAGGACCGACTGGATCGAAAGCTGTGGCCCTTCGTGACTGACCCCACCCCAACCCCCAGTTCCCAGGCTGCTGTCAGGTGAGGGCCTGGGAACACTGGGAGGGGGGCACCTGGGAAGTCCACCTACCAGGTCTGATCCCCACCCCCCTTCCCACAGTGCCCGCTTTGGCCACTGGCATAAGAACAAGGCAGGCGTGGAGGCGCGGGCGGGGCCCCGGCTCATCGTGTATGTCATGGGCGGCGTGGCGATGTCAGAGATGAGGGCCGCCTACGAGGTGACGAGGGCCACGGAAGGCAAGTGGGAGGTGCTCATCGGTGAGTGAGAGGATTGGGGTCCCAGGGGCAGGGCAGAGCTGGGGGCTGGACTTCCCCATCCCTGGGTCCCTGTGGGGTGGGGCGGGACTCTTAGGTTCTTTAGAAGAATGGGGGCTGACAGTTGGACCCCTGAAAGGCTGGAGCCTAGAGTCTCTGGGGGGATGGGTAGGGCGTGGGATCCCTGGGGGAGGGGAGGAAAGCTGGGGGATGGACTCCTGAGTTTCTAGGGTTTTAGATTCCTGGGTCCTTAGGGCCGGGAGCCTGGCTTCTGAGGGGCAAGGAGGACAGGCTCCCACAGCAGGGACCCTGGCAGGGTGTCAGGGGCCCAGAAGCGACCACACCTCCCCAGCCTTCCTTCCACCCAGGCTCCTCCCACGTCCTCACACCCACCCGCTTCCTGGATGACCTCAAGATTCTGGACCAGAAGCTGGAAGACATTTCTTTGCCCTGACCCTCCCACCTCCATCCCTGCTCCTCCCTTTGCAGATAAATAAATCTCTCTCTTCTCTCTGCTAGCCAGTGGCCATCTCTCCTTCCTTCTGAGGGAGCCCCTGGGAGCTGGGCTGGACCAGTCCCAGACTTGTGCCTCAGGCCCACCACACCCTATGGTCCTGCCAGAGCCCTTCTCTGACATCTGAAGTGCCTGAGAGCCCTGCCCGGCCCCCAAGGGACCTTGACCTCTTCTGGAGGTTAGAAATTTGGGCTCTGGTTTGAATATTGGCTCCAAGATTTCCTAGCTTTGGTCAACTCAGTAACTCCCCCATCTGAAAAACAGGGTCTAATCCTAGCAGCCAATTGCAGAGGGGATGACGGAGAGATGCAAGTAAAGCTGGTGGTACTAAAAAAAGTGACAGCTGCTGTTACTTCATTGGCGCTAGAACTATTTTGGCTGCTCTGAAGGAGCTGTCAGTACTATATTAACAAGTAAAATGTGTTATCTCCTGCCTCCCCCTCCCCACCCAGCACCCCCCAGGAACTGTCCTGGTAGGGCCTGCAGCCACACAAGGCCTGAGCTGTCTCCTGTCAGAGTCCATGTGTGTGTGAGCATGGGCAAATGACAAACACACCCCGGGGCTGTTCCCACGAGTTTGAACTCTCCTTGTCCACGGGAGCTCCTAACTGCAGAACATCTCAGAGCCTTTACATGGCTGAAATAAGGTGTGCCTCTCCTAGGGCGAGGAAGACAGACAAGGAGCCTTCCCTTTGGGGGCACACACAACCAGGCAGACACTCCATGGCAGGGAGCTGCCGGAGCCAGGCTGGAGGTAGTTAGGAGGGCTTTTTGAAGAATTTTGCCAATAAAGATGCAGTCAGGCAGGGGAGGTGAGGGCACAGCAGAGGCAATGGCAAGAGAGAGTGGAAGGGAGGGAGGCTCGCCTGTGGGGAGCTGGAGGGAAAGCGTATTGAGCCATGCAGCCTGCGGGGGCAGGTAGGAGGGCCAGTCTAATGGCGGAGGCCAGGCTCTGCCGGCCTAGGTGCCTACGGAGGGGCCTTGGGTGGGTGAGGAAGCTGGACACAGCGCCCCCAGGTGGAGCGCAGATTTCCATGCTGTCCAGGCATGTGACTCATCTTGAAACCCGGAAGGCTTGGGCGGGGACAAAGCACCCGTGCCCTCCTTCCACACCCACGGAGGGCTCAGCCCTTAAATTTGGGTCACATACTGCTTTGGGAATTCAGGAAATCCAAGGGCATTTTTCCCAGAAAAAAAAAATATGCACGCAGTTTTGCAGGCTTTAGAAAAGCTCAAACTCTATGACCTGGCAGTTCGGCTTCTAGAATTTAGCCGAGACAGTCCCCACCAGGGCAGAAAGATGTATGCGCAAGGTTGTGGCGTGGAGCGGCGCTGTGAGGCCGGACGGAGAAAGTGGGTCGGCGCAGACCCCTGAGACGGCCTGCCCTGGATGCTCCGCTTCTCGGGCATGGCCTTGGCGGGGAAGCGTTTTAAGTAGGAAACGGAGGGAGTGGGAAGGAGATGGTTTTCAAGTTCAGAATTTAAACTCGCCTCTTGGGAAGCAACGGCTTCCCCGCGGGGTCCACCTACATAGCTAAGTGCTGCGCACACCAGGGGGCGCTGTGGCTCGATTTTTTTTTTTTTTTTTTTTTTTCCCCGCGGTTTCTTTGTTTTTTTTGGGCGTCTGGAACAGGAGTTCGGGTGACCCTAATTAGAGGCGACGGGTAAGTAGGTCAGGGATCATTCAGTAGTTCTCAGTGGCAACAAAACTTTGTTACTTAAACCGCCTCGGACCCTTATTTTATGCCTACATGATGTAACGTCCACAACTTGAAGACATTTTGTTGGTTCTACGAGTATTCACGAACCCCCGTGGGTGACAAGAGCTGGCATTATCCGGCCCTGACGGGGTACCGGGCATGGCGCCAAGCCCTCCTCACACATTCCGGAGAATCCTCAAAACCCAGGAGAATGAAACCCGAGCTCCCCTCTGCATGATGGAAGATTCCTTCCCAACTGCATCTCCCACTACTCCCTCCCTCCCCCACCGTGCTACAGCCAAACTGGATTTCCTCAAACACACCACCCTCTTTCTGCTTCAGGGCGTTTGCACTTGCCCTTCTCTCTGCCTGCAATGCTGTGCCCCCAGATCCTTGCACCTCTCTCCTTCCCATCTTAGCTCAAAGGTTGCCCCCTTAAAGAAGCCTTTACTTAATGTAAAGGCAGTGGCCACCTAAGGGATGGGAGAGGAAAGATTAGGTGCAATATGGGGACATTTTCAGGACATTGGATTTGTCCTGCATAACATTGCAGTGACGGATTTTGTCATAACTTACAAAATTGTGCAGGACAGAGTGTAAACTATAAGATTAACTGTAGTCCATGGTTAGTAGCAATGCTTCAATATGGGTTCATCAATTATAACAAATGTACCACGCTAATGAAGGAAAGGGTGGGAAGGGGAGGGAGTGGTGCATATAGGAATCCCTTATATTTTTAATGTAACATTTATGTAATCTAAGACTTCTTTAAAAATAAAAAAAAAATTTTTAAAGCTTCTTTAAAAATAAAAAATAAGTAAAAAATTAAAAAAAAAAAAAAACGAAGCTTTTACTTATTTCCTCACAGTAATTGTCAGTACTTGGTATGGTTTCTTTTTCTTTCTTTTTTTAAAAAATTTTTTATTAGAGAAGTTGTACATTCATAGAAAAATTATGCATAAAATACAGAGTTCCCTTATACCATCCTATTAACACCTTGCATTAGCCTGGTACATTTGTTACAATTGTTGGAAGAACATTTTTGTCATTCTACTATTAACTATAGTCTGTGCTTTACATTAGGATTCACTGTTTGTGTTGTCCTTTTTTTTTTTTTTTTTTAATTTTTAATCTAGTAACATATATACAACCTAAAACCTCCCCCTTTTAACCACATTCAAATGTACAATTTAGTGCTGTTAATTATGTCCACAATGTTGTGCTACCATCACCACCAACCATTCCCAAAGCTTTTCCAGCCTGGTTGCTTTGGGGTTCTTTTCCTGTCCTGTGGAATGGCCTCTATTTTGGATTTCACTGGTTGCTTCCTCGTGACTTCATGATAAGGCATTCCTTAGCCCTCTCCCACCCCCAACCCACCCTGCCCTACCGTCTTCTCTGTAAACAGTTTGTTAGAACCACAGGCTTGATTAAAGATCAGGTTTGATTGTAAGCAAGACTATTTCACAGGGAGGCCTGGGACTTCCTGTAGCGCAACATCATCTGGCCAGTGATGTCTGTCTGGCCCGGGTTTCGGATCACAACGATTGATCTGCGGGTTTGGGTGATGTCCCCTTGGACCCCGCTATCTCTTACTGTCTGGGTGTTAGCAACCATCGGTTCTCAATGCCTCCATCCCTTACTTCCCGAAGGTCCTTTTCCAACTCTTTTCATTCTTTCTGCTGGAAGTAGCTGGCGTTCTCCAAAGACGAACTTTCCCTCAGCAACCTAGTTGCTTTGTACAGAAAGTAGTAACCTGGTAGATTTTCTTAACGTACGACTTGTGGGATGCCCAGGAGGTCCCTGGACATGTGAGCATGGCAGGGAGGCTCAAGATGGGAACAGGTCTTAGGGTCACCAGTGGTCACATTGGAAGCATGTAGGAAGCATCCAGTGATCACTGGCTGTCACTATCATCATCATCATCGTCGTCGTCATCATCAATTCAGCACTCTAATGGGGCCTGGCCCTGGGCTGGGTAGTGGTTCCCAGTGAGAAGGAGGGGACCCCCCCCCCAACTGAGAAACAGGATTCCTCGGGCTAACATCAGTGCTTTGAAAAGTTCCATGGCACACCTGGGATGAAGCAGGTGTTTGTGTCCTCGAGGAAGGAAGACTGGCAGTTGTGTTTAATTATGCACATTATATTGCATTTACTTATCCACATTACATGGTGTCGATGGGCCTCTTCTAGAATAAGAACTCTTAAAAAAAAAAAAAAATATGAGGGCCACGGGGAAACTGGACCAGCCAGCTGTACCAGGAGCGATAGTGGGATGGTGACATCAGGCAGAGGAAGGGGACAAAGTATGACATGCTGGAAGCCTCCATAGGGTCTCAGTGGCCCCAAGCAGGGAAAGGAAGTGATCCAACAGAGAGCTTTTGAGAGCCCAGGACCAAGATTAGCCAGGTCTGGAAAAGAACTTTGGTCCTGAGGATGTGAACAGGTTGGCCAAGGAAGGGAGGAAAGGAGGGAAACAGAGTCCTGGGGGAATCAAGGAAGCAAGGGGGAGCACACCCTGCCCCCCCCCCCCTTATTTTTGTTTGTAAAGTTGCTCAAATTCTTAAAACACAAGTTAACCAACAGCCGCGGATGAGAACATTGTGAAAAAGGCATCTGGGTGAGGAAATTGCCCCCTGAGTGGGAAGACTCCACCCTGGAGGGGCCTGAGATAGGGTACCCAGGGTCAGGGGTCCAGGACAGGAAAGGGAAGTGCTTGCTGTGGGCCTCTCCACTTTGGGTTACCACAGTTCCCTTTTGAGACTGTTCAGAGTCTCAATCTCTGTGTTAGTGGCTGGGGAAAGTTCTGAAAAAATCATGATACTGAAAGGTGACATTTATGAAGCATTGACTGAGTGTCGTGCCCTGCCCTATATGCATGCAAAATCTCCTTATTCCTTACCACAACCCTGTGAGGTAGCCACTAGTAATGCCCCCATTTCAAAGATGGGAAACTGAGGCCCAGGGATGCTAAACCCCTCGCTCACGGTCACACAACTAGTGAAAATGTCTGAGCTGAGACTTGAGTTCAGGAAGGGGGCTCTGGCCCCCTTTAATCTCCTCCAGCTCCATGTTTGCTGTTTGGGCGCCATGAGCAGGGCTGGGAAGGAGAGTAAAGTAGGAGGGGCTGGGAGGACAGCTCTTCCTGGTGGGCAGGGCCCTAAGATACAGGCTGGGTTGAGGGGGGAGGTTCCACAAAGCCGTTCCTGTCCCCCTAGACTTTGCCCTCCATGCATACCCACCCAGCCCTGTGTCCTCCCCTTCCCCCATCACCCACGGAGTGGGTGGGAGAAAGCATTGGTTAAGAGTCTTTGGCGCTAGACAATTCTGGATCTGAGTTCTAGCTGGCTGTGTGACTTTGCAAAAATGACTCAACCTCACTCAGCTTTGATTGCCACATCTGTAAAATGGGGCTAAATGATGTGGGGCTGCTGTGATAATTCAGGGAGGTGATGCACGTAGAGGCTGAGAAGTTGGGGGCGGGGGGGGGCAGTGTGTGGCTTGATTTTATTCCAGGAAGCTGTGGCCAGACTTCCCATCCCCCACCCCTACCCCATTCCCTTGCATTGGCAGTTCCTCAAACGGGGGGAGTGGTAAGAGTTACTTCATAAACTGTCCGCAGGATTCCTGTTTCCTCCAATTTCTTGGTTACTCCTGGGGAGTAAGAATGAGGGGGGGAGTTTTATTTCACATACTTCTGTATTTGGTTCTCTTTTTTTAAAATAATGTTTTCTTTAAAAGGATCTAAAAGAAAAAAAAAAAAAGCTGAAGGAATACTTTCCAAAGAACATTTCTTCTGTCTTTCTCCCTCCCTCCCTCCCTCCCTCCCTTCCTTTAGAGAAAAGCTGGAATGGGGGCTGGAGCCATCCCGGGACATGACCCCCTTTCCCCTTGAGTGCTGAAATGTGCAGGTCCTGGAGCCAGGCAGCCTGGGTTCAAATCCCAGCTCCTCCACCCTGGACAAGGCACTTAGCCTCTGAGCCTCAGTTTCTCCTTTTCTGAAGCAGAGATAGTAATTTTTGCCATCACTAAGTGGTTATGGCAGTGAAATGGGGTCATGCATGTGCATTGCTCAACATAAGGTTAAGCATTTGACAAATAGATCTGATAGTGGTTCCAGGGCTCCCCTGAAGTGAAGAATTTGTCAGATTAGGTCAGAGGCAAGAGCCGGTGCACCAAGGAACATTGAGAGGCAGGAGTGAGTCTCTGCCGAGGAAAGTCCACGGTGGGGTTAACACCAGCACCTGCAAGATTTTCAGCATTACCCTCGAGGCTTTTGCTGTCCTTACCCAGGGCACAGCCTGGCCCCAGCCAGTGTTGCTGGCAAAGTGGAGGAAAGAGACCCAACTACCATCTTCTGGGAAGGATTCCTACCACATGGAGCAACTCTGATTTGCAGGTGTCAGGGTCGCCAATAAAAGCACACCGCCCACGGGCACTGGATGCAACACGGCTCTATGCACAGAGAAGAGACATCCAGGCCACCTTCACCCGTGTGTGCCAGTCGCCCAGGGCCAGTGGGTCTCTATCTGCAACTGACCCAGAAAGATGATACACACACATCCCTTGTGCTGCTCTCTCCACACAGGAAAGAGAAAGAGACAGAGACAGAGAGCGCGAGCGCAACAGGGTTGACCAGATGCCAGAAAAGGCACACACTTAGCAGACCAGTCTCTGGGATTGTTTCCAGATGCTCAGGGCAAAAGGGGGAGAAATGTGCAGCAGACCCCTCTCTGCTAGGAAATAGGTTTTATGTCCAGGAGCTCCAAGGAGGAGGTCAGTCCGCATTCATCATCTCTCCTAGGCCACCAAGCTCATTCCTGGGTCACAGAGCAAGGTGCAGGTTGTCCCCTTCCACACAGAGCTGCCCCCTGTCCTCTCCCATGACAAGGTGGTTCTTCCAGAGTCTGAAACTGCTTATGTAAGCCCAGCCAGATTCTCCATCTCTTAGCTAAAGAACTCTGGCAGCATCCTAGGCTTTTCTTCTATTTCCCCCTCACTCCTAGAGGGGAGGATGCAAGTGCCAATGATTCTTTTCTGATCTGGCATCTTAGGAAGGTGACCAATCAGAGGCTCAGGTTTCCTCTGAAGGTCACTTTCATGGGACATGGCAACAGTTTCTAGTCTTCAGGGTTATACAAACCCCCTTTGTTCAAATAACACTTCAAGGACAAATGTATATTAACAGAGAAGAGGATAAGCTGGTAACAGCTATGAATAATTCACAAAGTGTCCACTGCACAGGAAACCAATTGTGTGGGGGCAGAAAGATTCTCTCTGTGGCTGTAGGAGAGAGGGAAGCCATTTCCAACTCCTTTTTTCAAATTATAGTTTAAATTATGAGTATCTGGTGGTGATGGTTATGCAACTGAATGCATTTGTTGATACCCATAGAACTCACTAAAAAGGGTGAATTTTACTGTTTGTAAACTACACCTTAATAAATCTGATTAAAAAAAAATACTGGGGATGGGGAGCGGATGTAGCTCAAGTGGTTGAGTGCCTGCTTCCCATGTACGAGTTCCCAGGTTTGATCCCCGGTACCTCTCCTAAAAACAAAATAAAACAAACGAACGAAAAAACCACCTCTCATTGGGGAGCAGATGTAGCTCAGTGGTTGAGTGCCTGCTTCCGATATGAGGTCCTGGGTTCAAACCCTGGTAACTCCTAAAAAAGCTGGGGAAAAAAACAAAAAAATTCATGCAGCATACAATCATATAATTCGTCAAAATGCACCTGAACACACATGACAGGTACATTTTATTGTATGTGAATTATACCTCAATAAAGTTGATTGAAAAATTGTAAGTATGTGATAGTTCTATCTTATTTTTTAAAGGCTTGGCTCTGGAATTTTATTAGGTAGCATTAGGAGCAAAATTGAGGCCACTAGAGCTCAGTTTCATTAGTAGAAATCAGGGGGCTAAAAGGATTTTGTTTATTTGAAAGAGAATTAAGAAATTTTTGTGCATTAAAGGATACTGTCAAAAGAGTGAAAAGACAACCTACAGAATGGGAGAAAATAATTGCAAGTCTTATATCTGATAAGAGTCTAGTATCCAGAATATATAAAGAACTTCTATAACTCAACAATAAAGCAAGCAATCCAATTTAAAAATGGGCAAAGAACTCTCATGCACTGCTGGTGGGAGTGTAAAATGGTGCGGCCACTGTGGAAAACAGTTTGGCAGTTCTGCAAAAAGTTAAACATAGAACTACCATATGACTCGACAATTTCACTACTAGGTATATCCCCCAAAGAACTGAAAGGAGAGGCTCAAACAATATGTGTTGTGGTGGTTCGAAACTGTATGTACTTCCAGAAAATCATGTTCTTAAAGCTAATCCATTCCTGTGGGTGTAAACTTCTTGTAAGTAGGACCCTTTGATGAGGTTACGTCAGTTAAAGTGCAGCCCAGGGTGGGTCTTAATCCTCTTGCTGGAGTCCTTCATAGAAGCCATCAATGGCTGCTTCCTTGTTGGCCATGGTGGGCAGGTGAGCTGGAGGGAGTCCAGGGGTTGAGCATTACAGAGGGGCAGGGAGGCTGCTGGTGCCTGCTCTGCATGGACATGACCTAAATTTAATTTAGTTTACTGCTGTCCCGTTCATATGCTTTTCATGTGTCACTACGTACTATTATATTTTGGATTCCCCAACTCCCCAGCTCATAGGCCACACAAAAACAGATGGGCTGGACTTGGCCCATGGACCTTAGTTTGCTAATCCCTACTGTAGAGTATTCCATTGAAGGAATAAAGCACAATTTTATTTACCCATTGGCATTTGGGTACGAACATGGTACACAATCCTCGCACAGGGATATTATTCTTGTCATGTTTGCAACCCCCACCCCTGCACCCGAATCTCATTTCTACACCTCTCCCTAAGACCATGGCTCCTGGTATTAACCAAGCCCCCACTACCCCTGGGGCACTTCCTCAGCCCAGACGTGGGAAAGGAGAGTGCTCATGAAGGGGGAGGCTGTGGCAGGGAAAGGGGTACAGCATTCCACCCCTGGGTCCCTGGAGCAGACTGTTGGCCCAGATGTGGGAAGGGAGGGTGTATTAGTCAGCCAAAGGGGTGCTAATGCAAAATACCAGAAATTGGTGGGTTTTTATAAAGGATATTTATTTGGGGTATAAGTCCACAGTTACCAGGCCATAAAGCGTAAGTTTCTTCCCTCACCAAAGTCCGTTGCCACGTGTTGGAGCAAGACAGCTGCCAACATTTGCCAGGGTTCAGGCTTCTTGGGTTCCTCTCTTCCTGGGGCTCCGTTTCTCTCCAGGCTCAACTCCTTTGTTTCCTCCACAAGGTCAGCTGTAGACTCTCAGGCAAACGACTCATCTCTTTTCTGGGGGTCTTCTTTCACGATCAAGCTCTCTTTATCCCCAGGGCTCCAGCTCAAGACTCCAACATCAGAACTACTTGCCTTTTATATTCGATTCCTCCACCCACCAAGGGGTGAGTTCAACGCCCTACTGACATGGCCCAGTCAATGCCCTAATCATTACTTAATCTTGCCCAGATTAACAAACCAGTTTACAAGCATAATCCAATATCTATTTTTGGAATTCGTAATTACATCAAACTGCCAAACTGCCACAGAGGGCCAGGAAGCAAAGGAATTATCAGCCAAGACAGAAAGCCTCACACCCAGAAGCCTTAAAGGGGGAGGCCGTGGTGTGGACTCGTAATCCATGTCCCAGATTTGGCCTGCTGAGTCCACAGAGAGAGGGAAAGTGACAGCTGCTCTTACCCCACCCATAGCACCAATGAGGGGTCTGGGGCAAAGCTGAGCCTCCAGCCCAGATTCCCCACAGAGACCCGGAGGTCCAGATTCTACACTCTTGTGGGCCTGACAGTTTCCAGGATGGGAAGGGTCTGACCCAGCTCTGGGTTCCTCCAGCTGCACCTGCAGGAGGAAGCCTCTCTCCCTCCTGTTCCTCCTCCTGCTCCATGTTCTGGGGTTGCTGGAGTCCAGTGAGGCACTGTGTCCCATGGATGCAGCCATCAATCAGTAGATCCAAGAGGGCACCAGATTTCTAAATGAGGACCCTCAGGCCCACCCTTGCTGATGGCCTTAGGGGCCCCTGTGATCCCTGATGAAGACCACCTTCAACCCAGCCCCAACCTTAACCATATCTCCACCTGCAGGCCAAGCCCATTCCCAGCCTCAACCCAACTCCACTCCCAACCTCAAACCCAACCCCACTCGCAACCTCAAACACAACTCCACTCCCAACCTCAAACCCAACCCCAACCCAGCCCCAACCCAGCCCCAACCCAACCTCAACCTCAAAATGTTTCCACCTACAGTCCAACCCCACTCCCAAACTCAAACCCAACCCAACCTCAACCTCAAATTCAACCCAACTACCCCAACACCAATCCATGCCCACCTTTTAACCTTAGCTACAAACCAAACCCCAACTTCCACCCAAATTTAGCTCCATTCCCTCTTGTGAAACAGGGCCCTGGGAGGTGGTGAGCTCCCCATCACCTGGGCTGTCCACCAGGGCCTGGACCACCTGGGCCTTCCCCAGGGGAGTTTCCTTTTATATATATACACATTTAAAATTTTTAAAAAAGATACTTAGGTTACATAAATGTTACATAAAAAACATAGGGTATTCCCATATGTCCCGCTCCCTACTCCTCCTACATTTTCCCACATTAACAACATTCTTCATTTGTGTAGTACATTTGTTACAATTGATGAACACATTTTGGAGCATTGCTACTCAGCGTGGATTATTGTTTACATTGTAGTTTACACTCTCTCCCGCACAATTTTGTAAGTTATGACAAGATATACAAGGGAAGTTTTCTTTTTTTTTTTTCTTAATAATTTTTTTTTTAATTTTTAAAAAGATACTTAGATTACATAAATATCACACAAAAACTATAAGGATTCCCCCATGCCCCACTCCCCACACCTCCCACACCCTCCCACATAAACATCCTTCATTAGTGTGGCACATTCATTGCAATTGATAAATGCATCCTGGGGCTTTGCCATTAAGCACGGACCATAGTTCCCATGGTAGTCTACACTCTCTCCCACACAGTTGTGCATGTTATGTGATGATATAAAATGGCCTATATCTGTCGTTGTAGTGTCATTCAGGACGATTCCCCAGTCCCGAAAAAGCCCCCCTATCACACCTGTCTTTCCCTCCCCCTGCCCCCAGAGCCTCCACATCAATGTTGTAATTTCTTCCATTGCTAGCATCTCAATATGTCTACAGTAGAATACCAGTAAGTCCACTGTAGTCCATAGTTCATTCTACCAGGGGAGTTTTCTTAACCCTCTGCCTATCTCCAAACCACCAGGGCCCCAGGATGGGGGGGCAGTTTGGTCTTACAGCCCCTCCTTCCCTCCCTCCTGCAGTTCTTGAGACAATTAAGGGCATTCACATGGTCTGACAAAGCATGACCTCAATGGGAAACCTGGTGCAGAGTTCTGGTGTCCAGGCCCCTAGCTCCTGTTCCAAGTCCCCTGGGAAGCACCCCCCACCTCAATACCCAGTTATTATCGCTCTAGAACCCAGACCTCTACTTCTCTAGGATCCTGCCATCAGGACCCCATTTCTGTAGGATGGCCTCCCAGCCCCCCACGTGCCCAGCGCTCATGCCCTAGTGTGTGAGGCTCCCGTCTCCCAGCCTTCCAGCTCTAGGCCCCAGCTGCCTCCGCTCCCCTCTCGGAGGCTTCACCGTCTCTGGCTGCATGTGTGGCTCAGCCTATGGCTCGTGGGACGTGAGCGCGGGGACCCCAAGCCACTGCCAACGCGCAGATGTCGACTGGCCCACAGCGGGCTGCTGTCGCTCGCAGGCCACCCTCTGAGGTCGCGTGTTCGCAGCGCGGTCCGAGGCTGGGAAGGGATGACCTGGCCAGACCTCAGAGAGGCGGGGCTGGAAATAAACCTCCATCTTTTGGAGACCATCTGGGCGCTGTGCACGTTTTTTTTGTGGCGTGTGGGGGCGCTGATCTGGCGATTCCAGGAAAAGCAGGGCGTGTAGATGCTGGGGGGGGCGGGAGGGGGCTTTTTCTTGTCCCAGCCTTCTTCCTCCCACGTTGTCCCCCACCCTTACCTCCGAAAATGGGGCTCCAGCTTCCTCTAATGACACCCCCACCCGAGGCTCATGGCCGCCCTCAGGAGGTGACATGAGGCATACCTTTGGGGCCGCTTTGTCGCCCTTGGGTCTCCGGCGTCGCAAGAAATTGCTGAGTCATCCCCCCTGCCCCTCACTTGGAGACTTCATCCAGCGTCCAGTCCAGGTAGCTGACTGGCCCTGAATCCAGGGCCTCTCCTTGTAACTACCCACAGGCCCAAAGAGCAGACAGGAGCCTTGGGAGGGAAAGGGACAAGAAGGAGTGTTCACACCGGCCTGCTGAGAACTAACCACAGTCAAGCACCACAAGGATGTATTTTCTCTCTTGCAGGTGCAGCTGCAAAGCAATTACAACCAGTGGTACACAAAGGTCTGTACCCCCATCATAAATACCAGACCATGAAAACTCAGTAGAGGCCCCGTTTGCTCTGGGCTGGATTCCTGGTGCTTTGAACAGAGCATGACACATAATAGGTGCTCAGTAAATGTTTGCTGAATAAATAACCACAGGTACATTCAGATAAGCCACCCTGGTGCACATACTACGTGTACATACAGTTGCACAACCCAGTTACCACGGTCACACAGGGACAGGTTCACAGACACATATCCACAGGCATATGCTGGAACCCCACCACACCTCTGCCTACAGACACAAGAAGGCACCTTGGAATGTGGATGCACCCACAAAACTGTAGACAGGCCCATAAATGGGGCAGTCACAGGGACACACAGACACATTCATACCCCAGACAGGCCCAGGGGTTTCCCATATCAAGTCCCCACTCCAGCCTGGAACAGCACCCAATTACCTAAGGCAAATGCCCAGAATCTCCTGCTCCTGACCCAAATCCAGGTGATTCAGGTCCAGATGTCTGGGAATTCTGGTCCAGGAGCCTTAAAATCCAGTCCCTGAGAGAATGAATAACACAGTGAACCCAGAGGTGCATGAGAATTGTGATTAATAGGACAAATGCAAGAATATCCTTCGGTGAACTAGAACAGATGTATGCCACTATTGCAGGGTGGTGGGAATGTGGAGAAGCATGGGGAAAATACAATTAATGTAACCTATGGACTATAGTTAACAGCAATACTGTAATATTCTTGCATCAATGCCAAAGATGTACTGTGTCAATAATAGGGGGTGTGGCAGTTTGATATTATTTATGAATTCCAAAAAAGATATTTGATTATGTTTGTGAACTGGTCTGTTCCTCTGGGTGTAATATGCTTCAGCTGAGATGCCTTGAAATAAATTATGTTAAGATTAGGGCTTTGCACCATATTCATGGGATATAAGCCCTCTCTCACTTGGAGATGGAGTGGACATCACCATCCCAGTCCCCTCAGGATTGGGGGAAGAACTATGGACTAGAGTGGACTTGATGGTATTCTATTGTACACATATGGTGATTCTAGCAATGGAAGAAATTATAACAGTGAGGTGGAGCCAGTGGCCACTGGACACTTTCGGGGCAGGGAGGGGATGTGCAGTTGAAATACAGGGGCTTTTTTGGGATTTGGAGGTTGTCCTGAGTGCCGTTGTGGCAACGGATGTAGGCCATTTTAAATCAGCACACACCATTCAGAACTGTGTGGGAGAGAGTGTGGTCTACGATGTGAACTGTGGTCTATGGTTGATGGCAAGGCCCCAGGATGTGTAAGTCCTTTGACGGTGATGGGCCACACTTGTGGGAGATGTTTGTGTGGGATGTGGTGGGAGGTGTGGGAGGTGGGGAACATGGGAATCCTGGTAGGTTCCGTGTAATATTTTAGGTAATCTAAGCACCTCTTAAAATATATATAACATTTTTGTAAGCAAATGCACATATATGCATATATATTTATATATCATTTTTTTTTATATATAGTTTTTTTTTTTTTTTTAAGATTTTATTTATTTATTCATTTATCCCCCCCTTGCTGCTTGTGCTCGCTGGGTCAGCCAACCACGCCGTGCGGGCAGGCCCGCCTTCACCAAGAGGCCCTGGGAACCGAACCCGGGGCCTCCCATATGGTAAACGGGAGCCCTACTGCTTGAGCCACAGCCGCTTCCCTTTATATATCATTTTGCAAATGTTGGTATGTATTGTGAAAATTTTGATTTTTACCCACAATTAAAAAAAAAAAAAGATTAGGGCTTTGATTAAACCATGTCATTAGGGCATGCAGAGTTGAGTCCCCATCCCCTTGGTGGGGATAAAACAGGTTCTCACACAGTAGACACACAGAGAAGCAAACACAGGAGAAGAACACAGAGGAATAGAGACAGCTCATTAGACAGGCTCCTGCTGCCCCAGGAAGAGAGATGAGCCTGATAGTTTACAGCTGACCTTATGAAGAGACCAGAGCAGCTAAGGCTGGAAAGAAATGAGCCCTGGGGAGAGAGAAGAGCCCTAGGCCAGCCTACAGATGAGATTGGAAGGAGCTGGTACCACAGAGCCTTAAGAAGAAAGAGGAAGGCTGAACCCTTGCAGACATCGCCTGCCATCTTGTGTCAACACGTGGCAACAGACTTTGGGTGAGAAACTACCTCTTAAGTAACCTTGAGCTGGACTATTTAGGGCCTTGTAATTGTAAGCTTCTACCCTGTAGCCATTTGGCAATTTGATATAGTTATGAATTCCGAAAAATAGTTTTTGGATTAAGCTTGTAAACTTGTCTGTTCATCTGGGCATGATTAAGTTATGATTAGGGATTTGCTTGGGCCATGTCAGTAGGGTGTTGAGCCCACCCATTTGTGGGTGGGGTCTCAAAGATAAAAGACATGGCAAAGGACAGAGTTGGAGTTTTTGAGTTGGAG
Source organism: Tolypeutes matacus (assembly GCA_026826555.1). Taxonomy (NCBI): domain Eukaryota; kingdom Metazoa; phylum Chordata; class Mammalia; order Cingulata; family Chlamyphoridae; genus Tolypeutes; species Tolypeutes matacus. The sequence goes on from JAKSZT010053923.1 coordinate 1,815,260, forward strand.
TTCTGAAGCTGAGTTTTAATGCTGGAGCCTGGGGAAGCAAGCACACAGAGGAGCTTGGTTGTGAGGAAGGAGAGAAGGCCCTAGGATAGATATAAGCGGTTCGCCTGACAGTTCACAGCTGGCCTTGTGGAGAGAGGCAAAGCCTAGAAAGCCTCATAGTCTACAGCAGACCTTGTGGAGGAAGCAGAAGAGCTGAGCCCAGAGAGCAACGGAGCCTGGGAAAGAGAGGAACCCAAGAAGCCTGAACCCCGGCAAACGTTGGCAGCTGTCTTGCTCCAACACATGGAAACAAACTTTGGTGATAGAAGTAACTTATGCTTTGTGGCCTGGTAGCTGTAAGCGTCTACCCCAAATAAATACCCTTTATAAAGACCAACAGATTTCTGGTACCTTGCACCAGCACCCCTTTGGCTAATACAGGGGGTATGGAAAAATATGCTAAATGTACATTATAGACCATAGTTAGTGGTAATAGTCTGATATTATCTCATAATCTGTAACAAATGTTCCACAATACTGTGGTGTGCTGGTGAAGGGTTGTTGTATGGGAATCCTACACATGTGCATGATTGTTTTGTAGTTACAACTTCTGTAATAAAAAAATATTTTTAAAAAAGGAAGAAAGAAAACTCCAGTCCCTGAGAGATACAGATACAGACTTCAGAATCCCTAGTAGGTAGCGGATGGGATGTAGCTCAAGTGGTTGAGCACCTGCTTCCTATGCATGAAGTCCTGCGTTCAATCCCCCATACATCCTTTAAAAAATTTAAAAAAAGGGACCCCCAGACTCAAATGTTACAGTTCCCAGTAGCACAGTCCAGAGGCTTGAGAATGGGTGATAGGATATGGTTTTAGACCCTCATTACACTGCCACCACTACCTAAGATGGCCCAGTCCCCTGCAATCCTGGTTGGTCATGAGAGTGCCCTTGGAGCCCACCCAGACCCCAACCCAGGAATTCCCCATTCAGCTCCTCCCTCTTGGACCTACTGATGGGGGGTGAGTGGGATTACTGAACTAGGAGTATGACCAGGACCAGACAGCATGGGTTCAGGGGCTTGTGGCCTCTCTTCCTGTCACTGATATGGTGGGGTGTTTCTTTGCCCCCAGACCCTGATGTGAATGTTCCTTGTCTTCCAGCCTCACCTAACTGCCCCCTATACCTGGACCCAAGAAGGGCCTCTCCAGAGTCTTCAATTCAGCCAGCCCTCTGATGCTGAGTACAGACATGGAGATCTCCTCTTACTGCCTCTGTGACTTTGAACAGGCAAGCCCCCCTGAGAAGCTTGAGAAGCTTCTGTTTTCTCCTTTGCCAACTGCCCAGCCCTCTTGGGGTTGCCAAGATTTTTTCAGTTGCAAGTGTGGGAAACCCCACTTCAGGCTGGCTTGAGCAAAAACAAACAAACAAACAAATAAACAAACAAACAAACAAAAACAAATGGATGTTTCTGGATTGTGCTCACTGAGAGGGTCAGGGTTAGAATAAAGAATTCAGGTATGGCTGGATCCAGGATCTCAAATGATATCTCCAGGACCCAGATTCCCTCTCAGCTCTGCTTTTCTTGGTGCTGGCTTCCCTCTCAAGTAGGCACTCTCCTCCTAGTCTGACAGCCCTAGTGGAGGAAAAGAGAGAGAATGCCTCTACGTATGGCTAACCCAGCAGAAGTCCCAGACCCAAGTTTCACTGGCAAAGCCTGGCTCATATGCCCGCACCTGTGCCAATTCTTAGGCTCTCATTGGCTGGGCCTGGATGTTGTGCCCACCCTAAATCAATCCTTGGTTTCTGATTGTCTGCACTTAAAACATATTTCCTTTCCCCCCAAAAAAGTTGAGAATGTTCCTCCATGAAAGGGGACAGGTGCTTGGTTAGGCAACTCCACGGATGATTCCCACGGATGATTCCCACGGAGCCTTCTCAGGTCACCTTGACTGGGCTGCAAGTGGACGTCCACTTTCACGGGTGTCTTTTTTTTTTTTTTTTTCAAAGGAAGGGCTGAGGGGTGGGGACAGGTCTTAGCCCCACGGAGCAAGGGAACTCTGCAACGCTGCAGTCTGGTCCCCTACTCCTGGCCAGCAGAGCAGAGCCAGCTCCGAACAGGTCTGTTTCCTCTGTGGCTGTTACATCAGAAGGAGTTTGCAACTCTCAAGAGCAGAGTTTCTTCCTAAAAAGAGGCCTTTTAAAGTAGAGGAGCTGGTGTTCAGTCACTATGTAAATTTATCTTTCTTGAGACTGGATTAGGCACTATTTTAGGAAACAGATCTTGTGACCATTCCAAAGTTATCTCGGATTTAACCCTACATTTTAAACTAAAACATACTTTCTGCACTTAGCCAGAAAGTCTTTCCCTTATCATTTTTTTTCAAAAGGGAGAAAATTATAATACCCTAGACCTGTGCTGTCCAATATGGCAGCCATTGTGCCCTTGAGATGTGGCCAGTTAGAATTGAGATATTCTTTAAGTGGAAATACACACCTGATTTTGAAGACTTAGTACCAAAAAAAAAGAAAGAAAGAAAGAAAAGAATGTAAAATATCTCATTACCAATTTTAAAATATTGTCTACATGCTCTAATGTTAATATTTTGGACTTATGATGTTAAATAAAATATATTATTAAAATTAATTTAGCTTGTTTCTTTTTACTTTTTTCAGATGGCTACATATGGGTTCACATTATACTTTCATTGGAAGGCACTGCTCTAGACTCAAGAGAAAATTCCCTATATACTTTGTTCCCTTTTTATCTCCAACTTTCAAGGTCAGATAAACCCAAAGAAAACTTTAAGACATTGTGATGGTTAGTTTCATGTGTCAACTTGGCTAGGTTATGTTGTCCAGCTGTCTGGTCAAGCAAGCACCAGTCTGATTGTTACTGTGAGGGTGTTTCATAGAAGGATTTGCATCTATAGTCAGTCCATTGCATCTATGGCTGATTGCATCTACAATCAACAAAGGAGCTTGCCGTCAGCAGTTGGAGGTCTTAAAGCAGAAACTGAGGAGTTCAGAAGTCAGAAAGAAATTCTGCCTTTTCTTTAGCCAGCCAGCTTCTCCCCGAGGGAATACAACTCCACTTTCATCAGAGTTTCAGGGCTCGTGGCATGCCCTACAGAGTTTGGATGTGACCGATTTCAGGATCTGTGGGGGAACGTGTGTGAGCAGATATGTGGATGAGCACACGTGCAATCCAGGGCGCTGTCCCTGGGGTGGGGATGGGGAAACTGCCTCTAGGCTCCTTCAAAGCTGGGGATGGGTGAATGGTTCTGGCCTCTGTCCCAGAAGTGGGTGTGGAGTTCCAGTGGTTAGCTCTATTGCCTCACATCCGTTCCCTTCCTCCACAGGGCCTCAGAGAAGGAGAACTTGGTGGTGGGGCTAGGGGTGGGAGGTCTGGGGGACTCAGGAATCTTGTTTCCAAGCCCAGCTGCCCTGATTCCTGAAAGGTGGGACTCTGGGGTCCCACAGCTTCCCTCCGGAGACCAAAAAGAGACTGGAGGATAAGTCCACCTAGATAGACCTCACACAGCTTCCATTAAGTTCCTGACCATTTTAGTCCCATCTCTGAGTCTGGGGGCTTCTCTTCTTGGCCCTCCTCGAGACCCCTGGTTTCCTAAGATTCTCTTGATCTGTGGGGTGAGGATGGGAGAATCCTGGGTCCCTGAAGAGAGAAGTCTGACTCCTTTTTCCTCCCCCTGCCACCCCAGGATTTCCTCACCTGCCTCTGACATCTTCCGGTGGGCGGGGATGTGTGTGGACAAATCGGCAGTTCAGGGACCATGGAGGCTGAGGAAATCCTCATGAACTAGGAGGTGAAGATGCAGACAGCAGACTTCAAAGACAAGAAATGGAGGGGCCCTGCCAAAAATGAAGGTTAGGAACTTTGGGTGGGAAGGAGAGAGACCAAGAAGAAAAGGTTGGGGTGAGAGGGATAAGGGGAGCCCAGAAGCTGGCTCCTTCCCCTGCCTAAGATGTGTGTGGTATGTCCCTCAAACACACACCTTCTGCTTAACCAAAAGGATTGCAGTTCCTCAGATCTTATCTTTTACCCCCAGAAATTTGTTACGTGCAGGGGTTCGGTGAACCAAGATCTTTGAACCCCTGCCCAAAGTTCTGGGCAGGTTTCCACAACCCCTCTCACCAATTCACCCCACAGGCACAGATGACCCTGACTATGAGAATATCATCTTGGCCTTCAGAAACCATGGCCAGCCAAAGGGCAGTCATTCACCACCCAAGAGTCAGGGTGAGCTGATGCCACAACCTGGGGAAGCAGCAAGTGGGAGGTCATTGCAGGGGAGAGGGGTGGCATGTGGAGCTTGGGTGAATGGTGTGAGGGTGTGGTGGCATCAACGACTGTGATGGTGACAGAGGTGGGGGTAGCTTTGCAGGTGGTGTTAGTGGTGGATATCTACCCCGCTAGTGATAGTGCTGGAGAGGGTGTTGGTGGAAGTGTGGGTGACGGTGCTGGCAATGGTAAATGTAGGTGATGATGTGGTTGATCAGGGAGGCATAGGTGACAGAGCTGGTGACAGTGCTTGGGAGAGACTTGTGGTGACAGTGTTGGAAAATGGTGGTGGTGATGACAAGAGGGCTTCTGATGGTGTCAGTGTTGACTCTGACAGTGAGAGCATGGTTGATGGGGACAGCTTTTGGAGGTATTGGGAAGAGTGAATGTAGGTGACAGAGGTATGATGGTTTGAGGGTGGTATGGGATGCTGGAATTCACCTGACTTGTCTCTCTGCCCCAGTCCCAGCCCAGTCCAGGCCACCTTCGGACCCTGCCCAGGTCCCCCACTGGTTGCACAAAGTTATCATGGGCCTGTATATTCTTCTTGCTCTGATTTTTCTCTTCTGCATCATTCTCTCAGCCTTGGTCCTGGTGAAGAGTGAGTTGTGTTTTTTTGGGGGTGGGGGTGGGGGGTGGGTTGGGCAGTTGGCCTGGGGCAGTGGGGAAGAATCCTCAGGATCTGGGGTGGCCCAATATTTCCATCCTGTCTTCCTTCCCCCAGTTCCTCTCCCTTCCCCAAATCTGCTCCCAGGAAGGCAGAACTGGGGGGCTTCACAGGTTCTCCTGCCTCTTTCTGACAGATTCTGTAATGTCCCAGGAGCTGCTGGTATTGAAACAGGAGCTGTGGAACAGTAAGAGGAGGACTCTGGGAACCCAGGAGGTCGGGGTGGGAGCAGGGGCTCCTGGGAGAGTGGTGTTGAGACAGACACCTCTGCTTCCATGCCCTCAGTCTCCACCTCAGTGAGGGAATGCCAGGAGAAGCAGAAGGCAGGCATCAGTCTTGTCCAGAACTACATCCAGGAGGCCAGGAAGGACATCGAATCCAGGGTCCAGGATGGGAACATGAAACTAGCTAACCTGCAAGCAGGTGCCCTCGCAGAGTTTGTCTCCAATTGGCAAGTCTGTATCAATGTCCAACGCTGGGCTGGGTGCTGGGGAATCATGGAGGAGGGTCAGTGTCCCTGTCCCCCTAATGCTAAGGGTTTGGAAGGGTGATGGACAGTGCCCTCAGACTAGCCCAGGAGCTATTTAAATGTTCCTGGCTGCACCCCAGGCTGGGGGTCGGGCAGGGAAGAAGGGGCCTTCCAGTAAAGGTGGGAGCCCCTTCCCAGCTTCCTCCTGCCCTCTCCCTACAGACATGACCCAAATCAAGAATATTATACAGAAAATCCCTGATATGCTGGAGAAGCTGAATTTTCGTAAGTTTGGGGCAGGGGGAGGTGGGTGAGGGTGAGTGATGGACTTGGTCCCAGCTACTGTCCCAGGGGCAGAATTCTGTCTGATGCTGGGTCTCTTTTCCCTCCAGAGCCCAAATCTCAATAAATGAGAAGACATCATAGCCACGATCTGCAGCTTGGAGAAGGGGTTGCACCTCCCAGCGAAGACAGAAAACGGAGGTCCTAGCCCAATCTGAACACACCCCTTGTCCACACATATAGAAACTCGTTGTCATGGTGAATGAGCATCGTGGTGTTGTGTGCATGTCAGCATTTCTTGGAGAGTGGGCGTTTCAGCACGTCATGGGAGTATGTTACTGTGAGCATGGATGTCACAGTGAGTGCAGTATGCATGCCTGGGTTCACTGCACCTGTGACATACACGTGTGTACTGCTGTGTGTTGTGAGAGTAACTATGCCATGGTGGTGGCTGTGTGAGGACCACTGTGTCACTGTGTGGGTGCTGGCAATGTGTTGTGTGCACTTTGTGTGACTGTGAATGTGGGTATTGAGACGTGTGCCCCTGTGTTACTGTGGATGAGTGTGGGTCGATGTGAACGTGGACTGTTGATGTGATTACATAATCCTGTGTGTTCACAACATGTGCATTTGTGTGTCCATTTCTTTCTGCATTTTCATTTTGTGGATCCTGAAGATAAAATCTAATGGGAAATCATGTGGCTTTCAGACTTCGTGTTGCGGGTCTGGGTTGGGCGAGGGAGCCATTGGGACTTGATTGGGGGGGGGTAAGTGCTCAGACCTGGGGGCCTGTGGACAGGAAGCCAAGGGCTAGGCCCCTGGACCCCAAGAGCACGTGAGAATGAAGGCCCTACTATGTCCTTATGTGGCCATGAACATGCACCCAGAGTGGAACTGAGTTGCTGTGCCCCTGAATGTGTGCCCAGAAGCACATGATGTGTCCCTGAATGTGTGCGCTTAAGTGTGTATCTTCCCATAGACGTGTGCCCCACGTGTGCATGGCCTGTGAGCTATGTCTCCTAAGCCTATATAGGCCCACGGATATACATGAGCCCTTAAGCAGATACCCATGGGTGTAACTGCGCCTGAGAGTGTGTACCATGAGGTATGCGTGTCCCTGAGCGTGCATCCAAGAGTGTGTGTGCCCCTAAGTGGGCGAGGCCCACGGATAAAGGATGTATATGCGCCCCTAAGAGAATGTTGGCTTAAGGGCATAAGTGTGCCCTTGAGCAGGTGTCCACGTGGGCAACTCTCCCCCGGAGCATGAGTCCACGAATGCCATCGAGGCCCTTGGCAGCGGGAAGAACAGCGACGGTAGCCTCGCCCGTACGCCCTGCCCCGCGGACGCGAGCGCCCTCAACTGCCCGCCCCCGGGAATCACCATGCGTGCGCGCGCCCCCGCCCTGCTGCGGCGCCTGCGCATGCCGGGGCTTTTACGACGCCGTAAAGCAGCTCGGCCGTACCGACGGCTGCAGTTCCCGGTGAGATCCCGCCTGCTCGCGCCCCCTCCCCGCGTCCGGTTTAGTCCTCGCCATTACCCCTCTCCGCGGGCTTGTGGGTCCTGTGCCACGGTCTCTGGGTCTGGCCCACCCAGGGGGCCGCGAGGAGGGTCGGCTCCTTTCCGATTCGCGGTCGGTCCTCCCCCTCCTTTCCCCAAGGGCTCCGGGCGGGACCGGGGGTCTCGGCGGCCCCGGCTTAACTCGCCACCCGCATCACAGCCCAGGGGGAGGGTTCCAAGACTTCCTCCCATCTAGCGCGCTCTGGGCCATCTCCACGGGTGCGGCTGCAGCCCCTGGGACCCTTCCGGTCCCACCCCACGACGCGGACCTCGAAGGGGCGGTCTCTGCACCTTCAGGCCCCTCCAACCTCGTGTCTGCACGGTGGGGGCGGGGTTGTCAGCTCCCCGCCGCTACCTTACCCAGGCCAGTGGCTCCACACCCAAGTGGGTGGGGAGGGGGGGGCGTGTGTGTGTTTCTCAGCGCCCCGGGGATCCTCTGGTCCTTTGCTCCTCTCCACGCCTCGCCGTAGAGCCACAAAAGGGAGGTCTCAGCGCCCCCTCGGGATTCGGTTCCAACAGCCGCCTTCCCCATCTTTCTCTACCCGCTTCTTTATCCCCTCGGACAGCTGTGGCTTCTGGCTGTGGGATGGGAGGATCATAGCGCCCTCTCCTGGCTTCCCCCAGCCCCAGGTCTGACAGCCCTCCCCCTCTCTCCAGCTTCTCACCGCCCATGGAAATGGGGGGCCCCCATCGCCTTTTCCGAGCCCCACGTCCCAGTCTTTCTTTCGAACCCAGGCCCCTTCTTATTGTAAAGGAGGCGCGCTTCTTTTGTGTCAAGTTGGCGTTCTTCGAGGGTTCAGGGTTTGGGGGATTCCACAAACCCCTCAACCCTCCTGGCGCCCGATCTTTTTTTTTTTTTTTTAAAAAGATTTTATTTATCTATTCATTTATCCCCCCCTTGCTGCTTGTGCTCGCTGGGTCAGCTAACCACGCCGTGCGGGCGGACTTGCCTTCACCAGGAGGCCCCAGGAACCGAACCCGGGGCCTCCCATATGGTAAACGGGAGCCCTACTGATTGAGCCACAGCCGCTTCCCTGGCGCCCGATCTTGACACACTCTCCTGCCGGGTCTCTGTTTCCCCGGCTTTCTGCCAAGGGCGGCACAGCCCCTTATCCTTGTCCTTTCCCTGCCTCAGGTCTGACACGCCCCCTCCTCAATACTCCGGTTCTCTAGTTACTCTCACTGGTGGCTGAGAGGGCACGAAGGCACTTTTCAAGCACGAGAAATCACTCCCCAGAGCGCAGTAGTCGGGTGGTTTCCAGCTTTCCCTTCTGGCCATCCTCTTGCCTCTCCTCCCACCTGCTCATCCCTAAGTCCTTACCCCGCCAAGGGTAGGAGCCTCCCTCCTGCTCCCCATTTATCCCTCGCTGGCCAGGCGCAAATAGAGGCGTTCCTTACGCGCAGGTTGGATGTCCCTTGCCATCCCTCCATCTCTCGCCCTGTAGGAAGTCAGCGCGGGAGGGCACAACGGTAGGGGGTCAGTTCCCAGCGCTGTCTTTTCTATTCTCCCGCCAGATCCCCTCCCCATTGCCCCTGACCTGCCAGCTTTTGTATCTCCCGGCAGGAGCGGCGGCATGGAGGCGCGTTTCACGCGCGGGAAGTCGGCGCTGCTGGAGCGCGCGCTGGCGCGGCCGCGCACCGAGGTGAGCCTGAGCGCCTTTGCCCTGCTCTTCTCGGAGCTGGTACAGCACTGCCAGAGCCGCGTCTTCTCTGTGGCCGAGCTGCAGGCGCGCCTGGCGGCGCTGGGCCGCCAGGTGGGCGTGCGCGTGCTGGATGCGCTGGTGGCACGCGAGAAGGGAGCCCGGCGTGAGACCAAAGTCTTGGGCGCGCTGCTCTTTGTCAAGGGCGCAGTGTGGAAGGCTCTCTTTGGAAAGGAGGCAGACAAGCTGGAGCAGGCCAACGACGACGCGCGCACCTTCTACATCATCGAGCGCGAGCCACTTATCAACACCTACATCTCCGTGCCCAAGGAGAACAGCACGCTCAACTGCGCCAGCTTCACGGCGGGCATCGTGGAGGCGGTGCTCACGCACAGCGGCTTCCCTGCCAAGGTCACGGCGCACTGGCACAAGGGCACCACGCTCATGATTAAATTCGAAGAGGCGGTCATTGCCCGAGACCGGGCCCTGGAGGGCCGTTGAACCTTTGGGAGATAAAGGATGCAGAGAGCCGGTTCCCAAGTGTGTGGTGTCTTGTGTGTGGGGCTTCAGGGAGTCACTCAACATCTTGACGCAGGTCCCAGGCCCAGGTGGGTGAGGGATGTGGAGGCCCAAACAAGCTGACAATACAAAGGGCAGGCGGGCGGTGGTGGGTCCTGAGGGGGGGGGGGGGCCCGGGGGGAGACAAAGTAGGCAGAGGAAGCTACTGGCATGGCTGCGGTGGGGGTAATGCTGCCATATTCTGGAACCACAACTGAACGCCCATGTGCTGGCTGGAGAGGTGGGGGTGGCAGGATCAGGCTGAGCGATTCCTTGAGAGGAGGAGTGAGCATCCTTTCTGTAAAGGATCAGATGGTGAATAGCTTAGGCCAGAGGGTCTCCGTCTGACTAAAGACAGGGAAGTGTTGGATTCCTTTAGGTTCTTGGCTATGTTGCATAAAAGAACTTAAGAACACGCCAGTTTAGTTAGGCCAGTAAAAAGAGTTTATTGGGAAATGGGGGAAAAGAACAGAACTCGCTGAGAAATGGGAGAGAAAGATAGAAATACTGAGATTTGGTGTGGGTTCCTCCAGGCAGAGTGTTCGAGCGAGCTCTGCCTTGTGTGGTTACCTTTTAAACTATTAATTACTCCCCCCCCCCTTGCTAATGCTAAGGGGAGGGGCCCCTGCTGTTATTGGTTACCCTACCAATGGTGAGGCCTGTTTGGAATATCCGGGGCCAAGGGGAGGTCCTGGAAAGAAACTAGGACCTCAAGTTAAACTCAATGTCTCAGGGGGATCTCACAGCCATGTTGTCTGTTGGCCATGTTGTGGCTTGTCTTCTCTTTTCCCTGGCTAACCTGCCTCACGATCACTGCACTCTACCATTGTAGGGACAAAGCAGCTGGAGACAGTATGTAAAAGAGTAGGCATGGCTGTGTTCCCGTGAAACAGGACGCAGGTGGTGGTTTACTGACCAAGTGTGGTTCAAGGACCCACAGTGTAACCCAGGAGCTGGCCAGAAGTGCAGAATCCCAGACCTACAGAGTCAGAGTCGGCCTTTTAGCAAGATTCCCCAGGTGATTCTGGTGTAGCTGCCTTGGCAAAGCAGTGCTGCAGGACAGTGGTTCCCACCCCTGGGCCTCAGGATCACCTGGAGGGCTTGCTAAAACTCTGGTGGCTGGGCCTCACCCCCAGGGTTGCAGATTCTGCCTGTCTAGAATAGGCTGGAGAGTGCATTTCTAACAGATTCCTTGGAGCTACTGGATGGTCCAGAGACCTGGTTCTCCAAGTGGAAGGATCACTTTGGATTCATCTGGATCCTTTAAAAGTTTTTAAGTTAATTTTGAAATGCACAATTGGTACCTGAGCACATTTGCTTTGTTAAAAAAATTAAACGATTACACATCAGGGAATCTGCCTTTCCCTTCTGCCCAACACCAGCGCCTCCCTGCCCCCCAACTGCTCCTCCTCCTCAAGGTAAGTCCTTCTAGGCTTTTGATGGGAAACTTGTTTAAATCTTTGCTCCTTGGCCCCTGCGACCTGAACAAGTAAGTTGCTTTTGCAAAGGAACCACAGGTACTTTCAGTTGGGTCCTGCTCCCTGCTTCTGAGAAACACGGTGTAAAGGGTAGAGTGGGTATGGCAGTTTGATTTGCTGTTTAGGCTGCTCGGTCCAGCTACAGGGGGTGGGTGGCACGGATGGGGAGACCAGGGTTGGGGGTAGGCAGTTCTGGTCATCCAAGCAGGAAAGGTGAACTGGGCAGCATACTGCAAAGGTGATATCAACAGGACAGATGGAAACTTTGAGTTTCCACGAGGTCTAGCAGAGGGTGTAGCATACCCGCAGGGGATAAAGAAGTAGCTGGGGAATAAAGCAGGGTTGGGAGAGAGAAGGGGAGGGGAGTTGGGAGAGGGTGTGGTCAAGGTGACAGCCTGAATCCAGTGTGAGGGGGCAACGACTAGGAGGCCACCAGGTTCCCAGGTCTGGGGACTTGGGGTGTGAGTTCAGGATGGAGGCCTGGAGGAGGTGGCTCAGTGCAAGGGGCCTGGAGCCTGGGGAATGAGGAGGTGGGAGAACCAGTAGGCATGTTGTTTGGGAAGCTCAATTTCCAGAGGAAACTGAGGAGTGTTCTTTGGGCTTAGCAGCCCAATGTTCTTGGGGGCCCTGGTGGGGGTGGGGGACAGATTGAGGTGCAAGAGGGAGGAGGCTGAAGTGGCATGGCCAGCTCTATCCAGTGGCCTGGCATGAGAGGAGAGGGGGTGGCCCTGGTTCTTTCCTCCCTGCTGAGAGTGAGGTTGGGGACTAGTGGAAAAGGCTTGGAGTAAGCTGTAGGATTATGGGGCTGGGTCCAGGTTTGGGGCTAACAAGGATGGGGAAAAGGGACAGGAAGGAGACTGGTCAGCCAGGCTCTGACTTGGAATGCTTTGGGTACAAGTCAAGGATCCACTGAAGGTCTTGGTGTATGAATGGGCGGAATGGACCAGGTGCCAGCCCTTGAGGCAGACAGCAGCACCTCATTTCACCCAGCTGAAAGGCTGCGGGAGAAAAGGTCACTTGACAACTCTTCAGTGCCTACTGTGTGCCAGGTGCCCGGCACCCAGCTGAGAACAAAAGAAACGCCCCTGCCCTCGTGAAGCGCACATTCTCATAGGGATGGGCAACAAACAATCAGTACATTATCTATTTTGTTAGAAAAACCACAGGGAGAAAGAAGAGTGGAGGGAAGGGGATTGGGGATCAGGGGTATAGTTTAAAATGGGCGGGGGGCACTCAGGATAGGCCTCACCAGGAAGACCTTTGAAACAAGACTTGAAGGAGCAAACCCTGGTGATGTGGTGGTGGGCTGGGGTAGAGTGTCCCGCGCAGGAGGAACAGCAAGTGCAAAGGCCTTGGGGCAGGAGCAAGCCCGCATGGGTTCAGGAAACCGTGAAGAGGCTGGGGTGGGGGCCAGGGAAAGGGAGGAAATGAAGTTGGGGAGGGAAGGTGGGTGGGAAAGGTGCTGCGATCACACAGGGGCCTGTAGGACTCTGGCAAGGTTTGGGTTCAGTGGAGTGATGAGAGAGAGCCCAGGGAGGAGGTGACTACACAGTCCAGGTGAGCGGAATTGGGGGCCTGGACCAAGGTACTGGTGGGAGGGGTGAGTGTGGGTGGGTTCTGTGCGAATGGTTTTTTTTTTTTTTTCTATTTAAAAATTTTTTTTAATTTTATTATTTTATTTTCAAAACTTTATTTTCTGTCTGTGTTTTGATGGGAGAGCCCTTGGGGTTTTCTTTTTTTCTTTTTTTTTTGGGTGGATTTATGCTTTATTAATATTCATCAGTAAAATTGATTTGTTTTAAAAAAAGGTAAATACACTTAAATTTTTTATATTTTCCAAACTTTTTTTGAAGAACTTTCAGACCCACACATTATTTGTTTTCAAAAATTGAAATCATACTCTACTTATTATAATATAATTTTCCACTTAACGTACAGCAGGCTTACCTCTAATCTTTAAATGGCTATGGAGGTTTCTTTTTTGACTATTTCAGCATCCATTTTTTTTTTTTTTTTTTTCCCCAAAGAAGCCCCTGTATTTCAACTGCTCATCCCCTCCCTACCCAAAAACTGTCAAGTGGCCACTGGCTCCACCTCATTGTTATAATTTCTTGCATTGCAAGAATCATCATATGTGAGCAAGAATACCATCAAGTCCACTCTAGTCCATAGTTCTTCCCCCAATCCAGAGGCGACTGGGATGGTGATGTCCACTCCAACTCCAAGTGAGAGAGGGCTTATATCCCATGGATATGGTGGGTGGGATGATCCTGCCTGCAGATGCAGGCCCTCTCCATTCCCTGGGATGGCCATTTCCCATCGTTGTCTCCTCACCAGGTGACTTGGATGAGTCCATTGAGCTGTAGGGTAGGAGTTGCAGCTCCACCTAGATTTCATGCACACCTGGCACATAGGTAGGCGGGAGGCTCCAGTCTCTGGAAGTATACCTAAGAAACTCCAGCATCACATGTAGGTTTGAATAGAAGGGACTGGTGAACCATGTGCAGGGAGGACTTATTTGAGTCTAATTCTGTCACTCTCAGGAGCACAGATTACAAAATAGAACCCACTGATAAGGCATCAGTCTCTGGGGCTATCCCCCCTTATATAAGACCAGGGTGTCTCCGGAGCTCTCAGGAACCCCACTGAGTGGGGTGATAGGTACTTAGATGTTCTATGAGCTCCTACTGAGGTGTGCGTAAGAGTTACCTCTGGGATGACCTCCCGACTCTCTTTGAAGTCTCTTAGCCACTTGAACTCATTTGTCTTTACCGTTTCCCCCTTTTATTCAAGGTCTTTTTCCAGTTGTGTTGCCAGTTGGCACTTGGGAAAAGTTTTCAATTAGCAATAATCGTGCCTCGGATAAACCTCATTGGCTACGATACTGCCACTGCAAAAAGCTGCCAGTTGGCACTTGGTATTAATCCCTCGTTGCCAGGGAGGCTCATCCCTGGGAGTCATGTCCCACGTTGGGGGGAAGGTAATGCAATCATATGCTGAGTTTGGCTTAGAGAGAGGCCACATTTGAGCAACAAGGAGGCTCTCAGGTGGCAACCCTTAGGCACCCCACAACTGCAGGCTAAGTCTCATTTACAAGAGCAAAAACTCACAAGGGTAGTCATCAATAAAAAAAACAAAAAAAAAAAACAAAAAAAAAACATCAGTGGGTCATCCTATTTTGACAGGCACTGTCCCTACACTCAGAGGACTATTGCTGCTCCCTTGGAGATTGTGGCAGAGCTCTCCAGGCTAGGAATTCAGATTCCCTTGGGGTTTTCTTAAGGATTTGGAGGTGGAGGTGAGAAGAGAGGAGGCAAAGGATGGCCGCGTTACTCAGCCTGAGCAACTGGTGGGATGGAGCCTTGAGGCCCCCTGGTGGACAGGGTAGGCAGGCGCTGGCCTGGAGTCCTAGGAAGGGTGTGGGGGGGAGTGGATCTGGGAGTGGGCAGCAGGGAGAGAGAAGTGGCTTGGGGCTTCCAGCCCAGCTCTGGCTTAAATGCCCCAGCTCTGTCCATGCCCCTCCCTGGCCCCTGCCTGCATCGGATGCCCAGGCTCCAGATATGGGGAGAGGGCCCATGGTGATCCCCCGTGGGCATCTCCTCATGGTTTTTACGTCTTGAGTGGGCCTAAGAATCCCGTCAGCAGGTCTGGCTCCTCCCTTTCGAGGCCAGGAAGGTGGGGGGGGCAGGGGCTCTCTGCATTCCTTCCCCATGCCTCTCCCTCTCCAGCTGGTCAACACTGAGTGCCTTCTGTGTACCACCAGACCCGGTCCTGAGCACTTGCCCCGTGTCAGCTCATGTCCTGCCCCCAGAAGCCCATTTGTAGGCTGGGAAGCTAAGCTCAGAGCGGGCCATTCCCTTATCCGGGTTCCTAGGGGTATGTACTACAGCATCTTAATCACCAGGCTAGTCACGGTTTCTTGTGTATGAAGTAGGAAAAAATGGCCGGGAGGGTACAGATCCCACTTGGGTTGCCCCTGTGCTCAGGCACCAAGCTCTGGAATTCCCAGCTCCCATTTTATTGACACGTGAGAGCCTGTTAGCATTGCCCCATTTTATTGACGCAGCAGAGTGCAGGGACTCTGCTGAGCCTGGGGTCTCTGCCCTGTGAGGCTGGGGAGGGAGGGGAAGTTGGGGGTCTTAGAAGCATGCCGAGGTCTGCAGTGAGGGCTGGGGTGAGGGGCGGTGTCCCCACTGGCAGGAAGTGGGGAGGGGGCTTCTAGCCTTCAGGGAACTCAGAGCACCTGGAGGCCAGGAGTGGTGACAATGGCCAGCTGGGCTATGGAGGAAGGGACTGGCAGTGAGGGCATCTGCGGGAGATGGGGATGGGCCAGTTGCCTGGGTCTCGTCAGGCCACCAGTAAGGGTCAGAGGAAATGTCACCGGGACCCTTCAGTCCTTGGTTGGGGGTCCTTAGTATCCCACTCTGGGCCTGGCTGTTCTCACAGGAAGGGGTGATGGAGGCAAGATGGGGGAGCAATGCGGGGGGGGTGAAGGGAGGTCTGCCTGGGGTGGGCGGGGAACAGCAGGTTCCAGCGATGCCGGGAGGCTGATGTGGCAGGTGCTCAGCAAGTAGCCAGCTGGTCGCACACCCAGGCATCCTCCTTGCTGCCGCAGAAGGCGTCATTCCACTGCCCTGAGGCCTGCATCAACACGCAGTCCTCGCCCTGGCCTGCGTTGTTGGGTTCCCCTGGCCGCCAGTTGCTGGAGCAAAAGGCTTCAGGTCAGGGGAGGTGGGAGGGCAAGAAGACTCCCTCCCCATCCCATTCCCTGCAGCCTAGACACCCCCTTTCTGATCCTGGGCCCCCACTCCAGCCTAGTCTGGGTCTGGCAACCTCAGTTGCATTCTAGAAGTTTCCCTGAGGCCCCTGCCCCCAAGTTTCTTCCCTTCTCAACTCAGAGAGGTTCCCCTTCTCTGAGTGCTGGCCTGGTTTCCCCTCCTCCCATCTCCCCTCCTCACCTGTAATCCACAGGACTCCCATCCATCCAGATAAACTTCCCCTCTATGTCCAGGTCCCGAAGGCCAATCCAGGAGCCCTTCCTGTTGGCACGTTTGGCCAGGAAGTCCTGGGGGCAGGACAGGGCCGGAGGATGGGGGAGATGCATCCAGGTCCTTTCTTCCCCACCCCCCCCCCATACAGGACGTCGGGGTGGGGACCCATCCCCCCACCCCACCCTGCTGCCTACTGCACCCTCTGCAAAGCCCCAGGCCCACCTGCTCCTCAGAGCTGTGGATGCTGACCAGCCGCCCTTGCAGGTCACCGCAGGTGAATCGGGCTTGGATCCAGGTCTTGGCACCCTCCCCAAAGTAATAGCACTTCCTCTGGAAGTTGACCCAGTTCTCGGGGCACGTGTTGCACATGGAGCCTGGGGTGGAGGAGAGGCTCAGAGGGACGACCGTGGTGGCCACCGAAGTAGGCAGTGTGAACAGAGTGGACAGAGTGAGTGGCAGCATTTCTCCTGGAGTCACTTCTGAGGCTCGGGCTGTAAGCAGACCCATCCCAGGGCCTAACAGGGTCAAGCAGCCTGATTCTTCCCTGGCACACGGAGGCTGACACATAACAGCAGCTCCATGGCCAGCAGCACCTCCACCACCAGCACTGTCACTACAGACACCTCATGGCCAGCAGTCTTTTGACAACCAACACCATCTCCACCAACACCTCATTGATGGTAGCCTCTCAGCAGCCAGCACCATTATCAGAAACACCTCATGGCCAGCAGCACCTCAACTGCCAACAGTATCACCACAGACACATTTTCAGCCAGCAGGCCTTCAATTGCCAACACCATCCCCACAAACACTGCATGACCAGCAGCACCTCAGCCACCAGCACCACCCCAAATACCTCATGAATAGCACCACTTCAGCCATCAATACCATCTCTACAGAGGCCTCACGCCAGCAGCCCTTCAAGCACCAACACCATCTCCACAAACACCTTACAGCCAGCAGCCCCTCAACAGCCAACACCCTTATCAGAAAACACCTTGTGGCCAACAGCGCATGAACCACCAACACCATCACAAATACTGCATGGCCCAGCATTTCAACCACCAACACAGTCACCATAGACATCTCCACGGCAAGCAACACCTCCACCAACACCATCTCCACAAATAGTGTGTGGTCAGCCAGCAAGCACCTCAACCACCAACACTATTACTACAAACACCTCATGTCCAGCAACACCTCAGCACCAACACCATCACCATAGGAGCCTCCACAGCAAGGAACACCTTCTCTGCAAACACCACATGGCCAGCAACACCTCAGCCACCAAGACCGTCACCACAGACATATCCATGGCTAGAAACACTTCAACCACAATCATCACGAACACCTTATGGCCAGCAACACTTTAACTGCCAATACCATTGCCAGACATGCCTCCCTGATGAGGAACACTTCAACCACCAATACCATCACCACAAACACATCCATGGCCAGCAGCACCTCTACTGCCAATCACCACAGACACCTCCACAGCAAGGAACACCTCAACTGGCAACATCATGTCCACCAACACCGCATGGCCTGAAACACTTCAGCCACTAACATTATCGCCACAGATACATCCACAGCAAGGAACACCTCAACCTCCACCACAGTCACAACAAACACCTCCTGCCAGCAACACCTCAACCATCACTACCACAAATGCCACCACTGTTAGGAACATCTTTATCACCAACATCATCATCACAGACACCCACTCTTGCCAGCAACACATCCTCATCACCAATACTTTACCAACCATGTCTTAATCACAAGTGTCAACAGCAACACAAGACAACAATGTGGTCAAGACCACCATCACTTTCCCACATGCACTGTCCCCACACACTGTTCCAATAAGAGCTCTGACCACCATCACTGCCAGCACCTCAATACCAGCACTCCTGGCCACTTCCTGGGAAATTGAGTTTATTTTCTTCTAGTTGAAGGGATTGGTCAGGGACAAGATGGCTGGGGTCTTGCATCCCCATACCCTCTACATGGGGCCATCTTGGTCTCTTTCTCCCTTTCCCTCACACTAAAGAAGCTTTCAGGCACTGACATTTCACTAGCACTACTGGGTGGGAGATTAAATCCTCCATTACTACATCAACTCACTATTGATTTATAATAGATTTTCTTATAATAGCATCTAGGAAGGATTCTGTAGCTTTGGTTGAATTTTTCTAAGGGATCTAGAGTCCACAGCAGTTTGAGAACAGAGCTGGAGGTGCTTCTGGCACATGAAACAGTAATCAGTACATAACCCTTGAGGGAGCAGCATTAAAACAGGAAGAGAACATCTCTGTGCCCTTAAAGAAAACTTAGGGGAAGGTGCTCTGGGTATTTGTCACATGGTCATCAAGAGGCAGCCCCAGAGCTGGCCCCTCTGGCCATGGGGCCAAATCTGTGGGGACTTCAGGATCTGGGTAGGAAAGGGTGGGGTGGTGAACTGTTGGAAGTGAGCCTGATCCAGCCCCACCTACTCCCCAGAGTGAACACAGTGGGGTTTCTTGCTGGAATTCCCAAAGCCACATCATATCCTGGCCCAGGGGACAGGACTCCTTTACACCAAGCAGAGATCCTTCCTCTTCTCTTACCTAATTGGGGCAGCTGGGGCTTCCCAGAGGAGGAAGACCAGAAACCAAGGGGCGGGACTGCAGGACATGCAGAAAGCCACAGAAAGGCTGTACAACCCAGGTTCCTACTCAAGGTTAAAGGCACAGTCTGGTCTGTGCAATCTCTGGGTGCCATCATATGGTCCTCACAACTGTCAATACCACCTCCATCTCTGCCACCCTTCAGGAAGATGCCAGCATCATCACCATCATCCTTTCACTGCAGAGGTCCCCCTCTCCAGCCCCCAGTGAGGTCAGACGGTCTTCCAGAGGGTCGTGGTTGAGGGAATCCTACTGTTGCCCCTCCATGAAGCCACGCTGGGCGGAGGACAGGGGAGCAAAGAGAAACCAGCGATGGTAAATACAGGAATGCTTTTCCCTAGCGGTGGAAAAAAGTGTGGGAAATCTCCCAAACCGGTGGAGGGAAGCAGCTGGAATTAGCAAGGGGGTGCCTGTGTGCCCCTCATCTGTCTGTTGCCCCCCAAAACACATAATCCATGTTGCCACATGCACCTCAACTGTGTATTCTTTTTTTTTTTTTTTTTCAAAGATTTTATTTATTTATTCATCTATCCCCCCCTGCTGCTTGTGCTCACTGGGTCAGCCAACCACGCCGCGCGGGCGGGCCTGCCCCCACCAGGAGGCCCCGGGAACCGAACCTGGGGCCTCCCATATGGTAAACGGGAGCCCCACTGATTGAGCCACAGCCGCTTCCCTCAACTGTGTATTCTATACACACCCAGCCACACACAAACCTTTGTGTCCTACAATCACACCCACGTCACACAAATAATCATCAGATTGCCTCACATCACACACATATGTTGTCACACCTGCACATATTCCAACACACCCAGAGGCTCATAGACCCATATCTGCATACAGTCACACACTTTCGCACACACACATGCATGCATACAGCACTCACCGTTCAATGCCTGTAGCTCTATCCGCAACTTTGCCACCTCCTCCTGGAGTCTCTCCAATGAATCCGCAGCTGTGCGCCTCTCATTCAAGCCTTGGGGGAATGGGGAGGTGGCAGGTTAGTGCTTAGAGATGGACTTGTAGGGCCCTTTCCTGGTTTCTCCCCCCATCCCCTCCCAAGCCTCACTCTGGGACTTGAAGTTGGTCAGATCGGCCCAAAGTTCATCCAGGTTCTGGGAGAGCTCAGAGTCTGCATGGGTAGATAGGCAGAAGGCTGGTTTCAGGGATGGTTCATATAAACTGCAGAGTCCCCAAGCCTGGCCCCCAGCCTCACAGTTCCCCATGGCTCCAGGAGAATCCCCCACCCCCAATCTGACCCCATGTCAGCCTAGCACCCCCACAACCCCACCTCCAACCCTACTGCCAGTCTCTCACCCTGAGTTTTTATTCTCTTCTGTTCAGCTTGGATTCTCTCCAGGTTCTGTGCCATCTGGGCAGCTGGTTGCAGGGGAGGGGGCTTAGCAAGTCCTGAGAGCCTCCCACCAACTCCCACCTCCTCCTTGGCCTCATACTGGCCTTTTAGGGCTGCCTGCTCATTTTGCAGCCCATGGGAAGTGACACAGTAGGTCTACAGCACCATCTAAGTATCCACCCCCCACCGGACATCCAAGCCACCACCTGCCCGCCCCCAACTCCCTGCTCCAGATCCCAACTTGAAATTACTCACCCTGGGATTTCTGGCCCAGGTGGTCATTTTTGTGTCTTTCCAGGTTCTTGGAAACTTGAGAGACTGGGGCAGCACGAGAGAAGAGGGGTCCTCAGTGACCAGAAAGGCAGATCCTTGAAACCACCCCCTCAACCTCACCCCAGCCCCGAGTTCAGGGGCCAGGGATCCCTTCACTTAGTCACAATGGTCGCTGCTTTTTGTTTTTTATTTAGAAATGTTTTTCATTGTGAAATAAATCACACAACACAGAACATGAAACTAGGAGAAAATTCCTCTTAACCTAACTTAGCACATTAATCCACCACAATGGTTGCTGCTTTTTTCTTTTTTGCTTTTACTTTTGGGGGGAAAACGACTCACAAAAATACAGATAAGGATAGAACGGACATGTATATATACCTCCACTCCCACACCCCCTTCCCTAGAATTAAAGATCAAAGCAGCTGGCATTCATGGAAAGCTTATTGGACAACAGGCACTGCTCTAAGTCTTAGCTTGTCCCACCTCATGGCACTAAAATTATGCCCATTTTACAGAGAAGGAAACTCAGGCATGGAGGGGTTACATAAGGCACCCTACCTGTAGTTATTGACGTTATCCCAGACACTTGTCAGGGCCCTCCCCTCCAAGCCTCTCTGAGTTTTCTCCCCAGGGTAGGGGATAATACAGGCTGACTCTCAGTTCCTAGGGGAACACTGAAGCCCAGGGAGGGACATTCCTTCCCCCAGGTTCCACAGCAGACTGGCAGGAGCAGGACGAGAGCCGGGTGCTGGGATCCCGCCCTTGGCCCCTCCGTACCGTTCTGGGTGGCGGTCTTGTCCAGCTGTTTCAGGTTCTTGGCAGTGTCCCAGTCTGGGGAGAGAGAGGTAAGAGAAGGGGAGAGAAGAGTTTGACAGATGTCCTTATTCCCCCTCCCTGGCCACACACCAGCTGGGGATGGACCAAACACATGGGAGGTGCTGAAAGGGTGGGAGATGGGGATGCTGGGAGATAGGGGGCATGCTCTAGGAGGTGGCAGGGTAAAGGTGGGCGTCCCAGTGGGGAAATAGGGACTCTGAGGGGTGTGTTAACTCCCCAGGGTCTGGGAGGGACCAAGAGAGGGCCCAGTGGGCTGGGGTATGTGTGGGGCTGGGGCTTG
This sequence comes from Tolypeutes matacus, assembly GCA_026826555.1. Classification (NCBI taxonomy): domain Eukaryota; kingdom Metazoa; phylum Chordata; class Mammalia; order Cingulata; family Chlamyphoridae; genus Tolypeutes; species Tolypeutes matacus. The sequence continues at coordinate 1,836,596 of JAKSZT010053923.1, forward strand.
TCCTCACGCCACAGGAGAAGCAGGGTCAGCAGCACGGCCCACAACACGGCGGTCACCAGCCCCAATAGCACGAGCTGTGTCCCCTGCCTGCAGCGCTGCTTCCTGGGAAAGTTCGAGACATCTACGGGTGGGGGTGGGGGCGATTGCCTGCGGGCGGGCCCCCAGACTGAAACTGGGCTCTAGTGCTGCCTGTCTTACCATCATCCAGAGCCCCAACATCCTGGGGACCTGTCCTGAGCCTGCACCAAAGCAGAGGATCTCAGTGGACCCCCGACCTTTTCTGTACACTGTCCCAGCATGTGCTAGCTTTCAGTGCCCCTGTCTGTCTGCAGCATTCCATCTGTCCCTCTGATCTTTTTCCATCTCTGCATCTCTGAGGCTGCCCTCTGGCTGTCCAGCTTACTGTCCACTGCTTCCTTTGGCTATAACTCTACCCTGATGCTTGTCTCCGCCCCAAGCCAGGACACGGATCTCAGTCCATCCCTCTCAACTGAGCCCCTCCTAAGCCCCTTCGGATGCCATGTCCCCCAGGTCTCAGTCCCAATGCCTACCTCCCCCCAAGGCTCTAGCTTGGGGCCCCATCCCCTCACCCTGGCTCTGGGGACCCGTCCTGCTGGATTCCATTTGTTCTGAGTCCCCGGTCCACTTGGCCTCCGAAGCCATTGGGCTTCCAGTGCCCTGGCTGGAGCCGTTTTTGGTCAGTAGAGTGTTGAGTCAGAGAAGGGAGGGGCCTGCAGCTTCCCTCTCCTGGTTGGCCCCCAGCCAAGAAATCCAGTCGGGGCTTACCCCCCACCCCCATCCTGGGCCTTTCCTAGGAATTTCACCCTCCTTTCCAGAGAGGGGCCCGGGAGCCCCTTCCTCTCCTGGGCACAAGGCAGGGGCTCAGGGCCACTGCCCCCGCCAGTGTCAGCACCAGAGGGTCCTCCCACCTGAATAGGGATGTTCCTCCATGACAGCTCTGCTTGGACTCTCCGGGTTATGGGGTGCTCACCACCTGTCCAGGCACTCCACTCGAGGGGCAGGGTCACAGCTCTTAGCTGGGATCTGAGTTCTAATGAGATTTAAGGTGAGACACCAGGTTCTAGTTATTGGCACAGAACAGCATCTGGGACCCAGGGAGCTTTGGGACCATTTGCTGATTTTATTTTTTCAGCCCACCACTGGGAGTCAGTGTTGTGGCTACCTGGGAGAGGCAGCAGGTGTGGAGGGCCACAGACCTGAGGCCTGTCACACACAAGGTACACATCCAGTGCTCAATAATTGCACACTTGTGTGACTGTGGGCAAGTGGCTTGATCTGCCTGAGCCTGCCCGCCCTGACTGCAAGATAATATTAATTGTACCTATACTTTAGAGTGGTGGCGAGCTTTGCATGAGTGTGTAAAGTGCTGTGGACAAAGCCTGGTACATAATAAGCCCCCAAATCATTGCCAGCTCTTGTTCCTATCACTGCCTGTTCACCACAGCCAGGATTTGTTTCTATTACTGCCTGTTCCAACTCGGCCAAGGCTCAAACTTTCCGAGTTTCAGTTTCCCCCTCTGTAAAAGGGTGATAATGATGGCATCCAACTCAGGGAGCTGGGGTAGGGTCAAAGGAGATTCTAATGCATGTGAGGCTTTTGGCACAGAGCTGTGCACAGTGGGTCTTCAGAGTTGACACATGTACCAGGTGCCTACTCTTGTGCCAGGTCCTGCTGGGAAATACAGCAACTCCGTCACCCAGCTCTCAGCTGCCTCCTTCTGCCAGTGTGCCCCCAGGTGACCTTAAAGTCCTTTCAGGAATGGGTGCATGCAGCACCTACTGTGTGCCGAAGCACACGGTCGTCCGGGTCCGATGTGACCCAGGGCCCCTCGGCTGCCCCCAACTATGTGACGATGGGCAAGTGGCTTCCCTCTGTGAGCCTTGGTTCAGTGAAGTTGGGGGTGGCCAGGCTCTGATGAACAGCTCAAGCTGGGGCCTTTTGCCAGCTTGGGAGGAGGTCAGAGGTGTCCTTATCCTGCAGCTGTGACAGTGAAAGGGCAGTCAGCTGGACATGCCCTAGCCTGAGCCAGCTAGATGTGGGCCTGAGCCTGGCTTCTTTCCAGATCATTGACACGGGGGGTGAGTGACAGCATGACCCTGCGGGATGCAGTCTGGCATGCAGTGGATACTCTGTAAACCCCTGCTGGGATAGGGTGTCAGTGGGGCGAGGGAACATCCTAACCCTGCCCCAGCCTTTCTCGGTGGGACTGAGGTACCGAGAGGGTAAGCCATTTGTCCACGCCACACGCTGGTGGCATTACGACTTGAACCCAGGCTGTTTGACGGAGGAGCCTGTTTGTACAACCACTTCAGGACACAGCCTCTCTGGGTGGTGGGTGGCTGTTGCCAAAATGCCACTGTGCAGGGTGCCAGTGGCTGGGCCATCTTTCTGATATTGGGAAGTCCCATCCCTCTTTGTGGCCTCCACTGTCCACCCCCAGCACCAAACTTATCTCCTCTGCTGGGTCATGTGTGCTGGCCGGCTTTCACACCCCCGAACCAGGTCCCCTTTCTGTCCACGCTGACCATCCTCCGCCTAACTTCTCTGACTGTAGACCCCTTCCTGTGGCCCCTTCCAGGCTCAGCCCAGCTGTCCCATCTTCCAAGAAGCCTTTGATGTCTACTTCCCTCCCCTCCCTGACACACACTCACACATATGCACAGGTTGTCATGCACAACCACACGTGCACACATATATGCCCGTGCACCCACCCAAGTCCCATGCCTGCACGTATGCACAGTCACAGACTCCCATGTGCACACATTTGCACACCTGCCCAAACTCACGTGTACCCTCACATAAGACAGCCACATGTACCTGCACACATATTCACACACAGACATGTAAGGCATGTGCACACAGTCACACAGGCAGACACTCCATCACACATACTCCCATAGTCACACACATGTGTGCATATGCTTGGTGCACATTACACACAGGCACACATTCACACGTGTGTGCACACTCAAAAACACTCACACATATTCACAGTCACACACGTACATACACAGAGACACAATCATGCATGTGCAACACCCTCACATGTACGCTCACAGAGACACACAGTCATATTTACACAGGTGCACATACACTCACATGCATATTCACACAGAGTCACAGACATGCAAAATATTCACAAACTCATACTCACATGAGTTTTGAATGTATCTCTGTCCTTCTGATTAGATGGAGTTGATTGGAGAGGTCAGCAGGCACCGTGCAGGCCCTGCGGAGGGAGTCCAGTCTAAATAGGAGAGATGCTTTCTTCTGAAAGACGACCCATCCACAGCTTCTATTGTCACAGATCTAATTAGGGACTTGCCACCCGGATAATCGCATTCCACGCATCGTCTCTTTTGACCCTCCACTGACCCCGTAAACTCTGTGCTATTCTTATCTCCATTTCTCAGGTGAGTAAACTGAGGGTGAGAGACGCCAAGTCTCATTCCAGAATCACTGGAGGTGGTAAGTCCTAGAGTTGGAACTACAAGCAAGGTGACTGTGCATTCAATCATTATGCCACCAGGGCTCTGACAATTTAGTAGCAAAAGGTGCTGAAAATGTTTCTTAGTGTCTCAGGTGTTCACACATTTAATTTTCACAATCCAGGGAAACGGATGTGGCTCAAGAGGTTCGGCGTCCGTCTACCATATGGAGAGACCAGGGTTCAATCCCCGGTACCTCCCGGTAAAAAAAAAAAAAAAAAAAAATAATAATAATAATTTTCACAATCCCCCTAAGTGATAGACATCTTTGTTATCAGTGGGAAACACAGAGAGCTTAAGTAACTTGCCCAAGGTCACACAGCTCACAAATAGCAGAGCCCGCTCATTTTGTCCTCCCTAAAATGTGTCCTCAGATCCTTAGCCTCCTCCCCACTCCCAGTTGGGGAACCTCTCCCTTCTTACTAACCCCCACTCCTGGATGGGCAGCCTCCCCACCCTAGGTTTGCCGCTCTGCTTTCCAGACACCTGCCTGAGGCCCCCACATCCCACTGCCCAATCAGAACTGGGCTGGGCCACCCACGGGGGCTGGACACAGATGCCTGACCCACCATGTCTGGGAGGGGCCTGGCTGGAGTGTCCCCTCGACTGTGAACTACCTCATCCATCACATGCATTCCCAAGTCTGGGGGTGAGACGGCCTCAGCACACGTCTGTTAAACGAATGGCTCTGGAGGTGTGAGGCTGCTCATTTTTAGCCCACCAGACCTGTCACCCTTGACCTTAGCTAATTGTGGCATCTTGAACCCATCGCAAGGTTGCCAAGGGGCAGAGGATGAATTATATAAGTAGAGGAGAGAGTTGTCTGGTGAGCATCTAAAAGAGGTCCCTGGGGGCTGCTGGGTGGTCAAAGGATGGGCAGGGGGAGCCCTAAAAGAGGGCTGTTGCCTGGTTCAGTGGGCAGAGGAGGTGGCCTGGGGCAGCGGCTGTGTAGATGGAGAAAAGCATGCTGGTGTGACGAAGGTAGAAGAGAAGGGCTTGGTGATGGATGAGACATGGGCATGGTGGTGTGTGTCTGGAGGTGCCACGGACAATGCCTGGGTCTCGGCCGGGATGTCTGGGTGGACAACGGGGCTGGTTCAGTGATGGGGACTCAGGTAGGAGGAGGCAGCTTTAGAACAAGTCCTGTCGGGCTGTGTTGAAGGCAGGAGGACACGGCGGTGGGGGTGGGGGTGTCTCCAGGTAGAGGTTAGGGCCGTGGTGGAGTGTGTGTTCCAGAGTTTTCAGGAGATCTGTGGACCCAGGTTCCCACCCCACACCCACGCTGTGCCCACCAGCCATACCATGTCCTGCAGGGCCCATCAGCTTGTTCCCTGCTGGGAACCCGGGTTCGCGGGGCAAGACTCACAGAAGTGGGATGCTTTGGGGGCAAAACCTGAACCCGGGACCCTGGGGACCAAGGGGACCCAGTCACGCGATCACCCCAGGCCCCTCCCCTCTGTGGTGTCAACCACATGGCTCTCTGTTCATGTCTGGGGGAAAAACAGGAAACGGTGCGGATGTGGGCCACAGAGCTGAAAGGGCCGGTTCTTCTTTCAGGTTGGGGTTTCCTCCACCCTGGGGCTGGGACTCGCCCACGGCCCATCCTGGGTCCGGATGCAGCCAGAAGAAGGTGGGGTTCTGCCATGGTCAGGGACCCTCATCCATCTCCAGGCGGGATCCCACTCAGCCCCAACCCTGACTGTAACCCCACCTCAACCCCCAGCCCTCTGTGCTCTGGGCAGGAGGAACCACATCTACTGTGAAGTCGCAGAATCTCAGCACCTGGGACAGGGCACCTGGGGCCACGAAGAACTAGTACCTAGGAAATGACGGAGTCCCAGCATCCTGACCCCATCCCCAACACAACCCTAGGCTCAGCCCACCTGGTACCAGTCTCTCTTAGTGTTGGGAGACGGAGAAGAGAAGAACTGGGGAGAGGGGATAGTAGGTGTGTCAAATCTAGGAAAGCTTCCAGGAGGAGATGCCTTCAAATTTGGGTTTCTTGCTCTCAGCCCTACTGACATTTGGGGCTAGATAATTCTTTGTCGTGGGGGGCTGTCATGTGCATTGTAGGATGTTGCCGTTTAGCAACATCCTTAGTCTCTACCCACTGGATTCCAGCACAACAACCTCAACCCCCCACCCCCTCCACCCAGTTATGATAACCAAAAACATTTCCAGACTCTCCAGACATCGCCAAATATCCCCTGGGAGGGCAGGATCACTCCCAGTTGTGACCATGACTTACAGATGAGGAGAACGTATTGGCTTCAGGCCCCTCACTTTTTTTTTTTTTTTTTAATTATTGTGGTAACATTTATATAACACAAACTTTTCCATTTTGACCATTTTCATGCATAAAATTCAGGGATATTAACTGCATTCACAATATTGTGCTACTAATCACCACCATCCAACACCAAAACTTTTTTTTTTAAAATTTATTTATTTATTTCTACCCCCTCGTTGTTTGTGATCGCTGTCTGCTCTCTGTGTCTGTTTTTTTCCTAAAGTGTATGCTTTTTTTATTTTTCAATTTTTTAATTATTTTTTTCAATTTTTATTCACCCCTCCTGAGATGGGACCCTTGTCTTGTCTGCTTGTCTTCTTTAGGAGGCACCAGGAACTGAAACTGGGGCCTCCCATGTGGGAGGTAGGTGCCCAACTGCTTGAGTCACATCTGCTCCCCTGCAAAACTTTTTCACATTATCCCAAAGAGAAACTTAATGTAACCATCAAGCAATAGCTTCCCATTCCATCCCCACCTCACTCCCATAGGCCCCTCATTTTCGCTGTTTCTCTAATCTCCATCCATCTCTTGTTCTCTGTCTGCTAAGTCGCTTCTTTCCTCTTTCCTTCACTCAACAACTGTTACTGAGCACCTACTGTGTGCCAGGCTCAGGAAACAAAGTCCCAGCTCTCTTAAGGGAGAAAGACAAAGTCTGAAACCCATAAAGACAGAGGACAGTTTTAGTAGTGGAAAGCAGGGTTGAGTGAGCCTTGGGGAGGGGCAGCTATGGTCTGGGTGGTCTAGAAGGCTGGGGGACATGAGGTGACCCTGAGCAGACCCCTCAAGGAGGAGCAGAGGCTGCTACCGGGTTTTCACCCCTGGTGTCTGATCTGATTGTTTCCTGCCGTCCAGTGTTGTCCCCTGGGGCTTTGCAGTCTTGCAGCCCTGGGACATGTCCGTCCCCGTCCCAGCTGGGGAAATCCCCACCAGCCTCTCTTGCACACCAGGAGATTCTCCCAGAAGCCCAGGTCCCAGGAGGGGGCCCCGTGGCCCCTCAGCCCCTCCCCATCCTGGCCGTGTGGCGTGAGCAGTCTGCCCTTCTTGGGGCCTGTTTCCCCTGGTTGCCCTGGGGTTCCTGCTGGCTGCTCCCGGGCAGGCTGGAAGTCTCCGAACCCCTTCCAGGGACCAAGCGCTGCTTGGAAGTGGGAATTCTGAGGATTGAGTTTCAGGCTCAAGAGGCAGCAGAGTGAGGGATGTGAGGGGCGAGGGGCCCCAACACACGGGCACCCATGATGTGATGCAGTACCATCACCCACAGAGTCACAGAAACACACAGACACAAAGGCTGACAGGCACGACACAACCAAACAACATGCACATAGGCACAGCACAGTAAAACCACAGGTGTCACGTAGACGTCCGTGCAGCACTTACACACAGACATATGCACAGACACAAGACAGCCAGGCCACAGGCAGATCTACAACACACACGGGAGTGGGTGTAGCTCAGTAGGTTTGAGCGCTGGTTCGATCCCCAGTACTTCCTTAAAAAAAAACAAAAAACAAAAAAAAACATGTACAACACACAGAAACAGCACAATAAAACCACAGGCACACGTATGTGCAGACACACAAAATACACACCTATAGACGAATGCAAAGAATCACAGACATGACACAACCAAGCCACAGACACACAGATGCACAACACAATAACACAGATATCTACACAACACATACACAAATATACAGGCCACACCACATAACCAAACCACAGATTCACACACAACACAGTAACACACAGACATCTATGCAACACATGCACAAAGATACAGACACACAGACCATCGAAAGATAACCAGGGGCATCAGGACAGGTTGCGATGGCGGGGGCTGGTTCTGCTGCTGTGTCTGGGGCGGGGACTCCGGTGGCGGTACGCGTAGGCCGCGACCTCTTCCCAGAGGGGCTCTTAGAGTTCCTGAGACCCGCTGCACAACAGCTCGACTCTCACGTCCATGCCGTCAGAGAGAGCCAGGTAGAGCTCCGGGAACATATTGACAACCTAGCTACAGAACTATGCCGCACCAGTGAGGACCAGAAGGTGGCCCTCCATCTCGACCCCTGTGTGAAGAAGCTCCTTAATGCTCGGCGACGAGTCGTGTGGGTCAACAATATTCTACAGAATGCCCAGGAATGGCTGAGACATCTAAACCACAGTGTTGCCAAGGAAACAGCCCGCAGGAGGGCAATGCTGGATTCAGGAGTTTACCCCTCTGGTTCCCCAAGCAAGTAACACAGGCCACAAGATGGACCCATGGCCTCAGAATAGCACAAGTACTGTTCCCCAGCTGCCTTGTTTCAGCAGTCACGAGAGGACTCCAAGAGGCACTTTAAGACTTTGGGATATCAAAAAGGCAGCCCTAGGGTTTGCATTTGAAGCAACCATTTGTGTGTACCGCCAAGAAACCTGTGTTCCCGATGGACTTAAGACTTGATATAATGGCACTTGCTTCTTTCCAAGAATGAGCTGAGGCTTCAATATTTGATTTTTAAAAGCTCCATATCCAAGGCCCACCTCCTCCCTCTTCTTCAGACCTAGTTAATGAGGGTAGGGCTTCCTGTTACATGCCTGGTGGTTGGGGTCTGGGCAGCATGTCCTCTACCTAGTGATTTCTCATTTTCCTTTAGAGGATTTGGAGAAGGCAGGCAAAGTCAAGGTGAATGACTTTGTCCACCCTCTTTTGTTGACTGCACTGGCTTGAATACAATAGCAGTATTGCTAGAACCATTTAATTCAATAAATGCTTAAACAGTAAAAAAAAGAAAAAAAAAAAGAGATAACCAAACCACAGACACACACACACAGAAAAGAGCACAGTGAAGCCACAGACACACATATAGACACAACACAATACATGGACACATAAATATAGAGAAACACAGATATGACACAGCCAAACCATACAACAGATGCACATAGATGCAACACAATAACACACAGATGTCTACACAATGCATGTATAAAGATACGTATCACACAGCACAACCAAAATATACATACAACACACACCAAGATACAACACAGTCAAACCACATACATATACAAACATACACAAATGCACAGAAACACACACACAAACAATGTGCACACATCCACACATGGGCACACATACACACACACATACAAATATGGGCACATACTCACAGACATATGTGCACCTCTCTGCTGGTCCTTTCCAGAGATGTTTCCAGGGAGAAGCTGACAGGTTGAGGACAAAATCAGTGTGCCCCCCCACTCCCAGTGGGCCCCCATCCCTCATACTGGGCTGTGCTCTCCTCCCCCACTTCAAGCCCCAGTTTCCCCTCAGGCCTTTTCTATCTGCTTCCCCACCATCCCTTGGTTACAATTATCCCTAATCCTTGCTTACTCCCCACTTCTCTGTCTTTGGCCCAGTCCTATTTCCTGAGCATTATCCGTTCAGCTATTCATTCATTCATTCACTTATTCATTCATTCATACAGTGAAGATTTATGAGCCTCTACTATGCACTGGGCACTGGAAAGGGCACTCGGGGTTACAGCAGTGAGTGAATCAATCCACAATCCCTGCCCTTGGACCTGACATTCTACTGGAGGAGACAGACCAATGTCCGTTGGTGTTTAGTGTCACAGAGCTGGGATCCCTGAATAGAATGAAGGAGCCAACTTGCGGAGAACTGGGGGAAAGTATGTTCCAGACAGAGGGAGCTACACGTGCAAAGGTCCTGGGGTCAGGTCATGCATGATGTACTGGAAGAACAGCAGGGAGGCCAGTGTGACTGGGGCAGTATGAGTGAGGGGTGGGAAGGGGTGTCTCCCCAGAGGCTACTCCTGCCCCAAGCTGAGGAAAACATTCATTGCCCTCCAACACCAGACCCAGGCTCCTACCGTCCACATCCCTGAGTCCTGTCCTTCTTTCCTTCTTTCAAATCTTTCCTGCCCCAGTAATGACCCCAACCCTGGCCACTGTCCCTGGTCTCTCCACAATCCCTCCTCAGTCCCTTCCTTGCCTTGTGGTCACCTGGCCATGTCTTCCCCCTCCTTACAACCTTTCTCTCTGCTCTCAGCCCAAAGTTCCAGCACTTTGGGAGCTGGGGGCCCTTCCTGGAGGGTGTCAGAAGGGTTGGCCTAAGCTCTTGTGCCCAGAGTCTTGTACATCCCCACCCACTCAATCCGCTCCGTATGCCCTTCCCAAACCTCACCCACTCAGACAGCAGATCAATAGGAAGAAGCACGGAGTGTGTGGAAGTGGGAAGAAGCTGGTTCTGCATTTTCGCCTTCCTGGAGCCCCTGGGTCTGGATCCTGGGACTGTTTTTTTTGTTGTTGTTGTGTGTATGTTGATGGTGTGGGTGGGAGATATTGGAGGGGGGCCACCAGTTTTTTGGCTGGGATGAGGGTGAAACAGATGTCAGCTTGTCTACACCCTCCCTCTGGAGGCACCCCAAAACTCCAGGTGGGTTGTCCAGGCCCACTACCCACCCGAAGACACCCCCGGGATCAAAGGGGTTGAGCCATCCCTGGAGATTCAGGATTTCTCTCCCAAATGCCCGCGGTTCTCTGAGAGATGGAATGTCATGTGGGGACCAGGCTGGAGGGTGGCCCAGCCCCTCGGATACCAAGGAGTCGGGGACCCCAAGTCTTATCCTCAGAGACCTAGACCCCAGCCCTTAGCCAGGGTCACATCCCTTATAGGGTAGAGACCTGCAGGATGCAGAAGAGCCAGCTACATGGTCTAGGGTTTTTTTCCTACTCTCATCTCTGAACTTGCTGGTTCCCTGGGTCAGCCAGGATGGTAAGGATGCTGCTGGAAACACCTGCTCACTGTCCCCCCCCCACAAAATAAGCCCAGCTGTTGGGTAAATTGAAGCCGTCCACAGTGGCTGGAGTCCCAGCTCCCACCCTTTCCCTGTGGTGGGACATTATCCTCTCTGAGCCTTGATTTGCTCATCTGTCAAGTGGAGATGGCAACAATTCTCCTGTGTGAGGACTTCTGGTGCCGTGGAGGGCTCAGAGAAGCACTCAGTAAAAGGAAGCATTATTGGGGGGTGGATGTAGCTCAACTGGTTGGGCGTCCATCTCCCATATGGAGGGACCTGGGTTCGATCCCCGGGTCCTCCCGGTGGAAAAAAAAAAAAGCGCATCTCAGTCATGCTTATTAAAAATCCCCAAACTCCCTGCAGCCAGCAAAGTCTGGTGGGCTGGCACCTCCCACACTCCATTGCCTCTTTCTCTGCTCTGGCCACACTGGTCTGGTTTTCTGGTTTTTGAGCCCAACAATCTTATTCCCTCTCCTTATGATGGAGCAGCCAGCCCTTTCTCACCTTCAGGTCCTCTGAGGGAAGTGATGCTAAAGAGACCTCTGGTCCCTCTGTCACCTCTTTTATGGTCTCTACGAGCCCCCCTTGTTGAGTGAATGTGTCTGGTTTGCTTGTTTATTGTCTGTCTCCCACCAGAATAGAAGGGCAGGGACAGTATCTATTGTTACCACCAAGACCCAGCCCATGGCTCAGGACCTGGCACACAGACATCAGACCTGTATGATTTTCCCACCGTGGTCACAAATGTAGAGGTTCAAGCAACACACATGTATTATCTTATAGTCCGGAGGCCAGAAATCCAAAATCAGCCTCACTGGGCTAAAGTCAAGGTGTCGGTGGGCCCCCATTCCCTCGGGAAGCTCTAGGGGAGACTCTGTCCCCTTGCCTTTTTCAGCTTCTAGAACTTTGGCTCGTGGCCCCTTCCTCCTACTTCAAAACCAGAAGCGTAGCATATTCCAGTCTCTCTTTCTTATAAAGACCCTTGAGATGACATTGGGCTAACCTGGATAATCCAGGATAATCTCCCTCATCTCAAAATCCTTAAATTAATCACATCTGCAAAGTCCCTTTTGCCATGAAAGATCACCCATTCACAGTACCCGGGGATTAGGATATGGACAACTTTGGGGGCCCACCCTAGGAGGTAAACAGTGTTATTATTACTTCTACTCAATAGAAGCAAAAACTGAGGCTCAGAAGGGCAACATTATATGCCCAGGCTCACCCCAGGAGTGTGTGGCAAACACAGGTTTGACTATGTAATCTAGATGTGGGGTTGCCAGGTCATATGGTAATTCTATACTTAACTTTCTGAGGAACCGCCAAACTTTCCATATGAACAGTTTGGTGGTTCATCAGAAAGTTATACATAGAATTACCATATGACATCGACCATCCCACTTCCAGGTCTACACCCAAAAGAACTGAAAGCAGATACCCATACACCAATGTTCATCACAGCATTATTCGCAATAGTCAAACGGTGGAAGCAATCCAAATGCCCATCAACAGATGAATGGATAAACAAAATGTGATGTAGCCACACGATGGAATATTATTCAGCCATAGAAAGGAATAAAGTTCTGATCCATGCTACAACATGGTGAAATAAGTGAAATAAGTGAAATAAGATAGGCACAAAAGGACAAACATTGTACACTCTCACATAGATATGGAATAACTAGAATTTGCAACTTCATAAGAGATAGAAAGTAGATTATGGGGTACCAAGGACAGGGGTGTGGGGGAGGAATGGGGAATTAATATTTAATGGATACAAACATTCTATTTAGGATGATGGAAATGTTTTGGTAATGGATGGTGGTGAGGGTGGCACAGAATTGAATTGTATACTTGAAAGGGAAATACTTAAATACTTAAAATGGAAAATGTTATGTCATATATATGTTATAAAAATAAAAATTTAAAAATTTAAAAAAGGAAAAAAACCCTGTTTTCCAAAGCAGCTGCACCATTTTACATTCCCACCAACAATGAATTCTGATTTTTCCACATCCTTGTCTGCCTTTGTTTTCTGTTTTTTAATAATAGCCATTCTAGCTGGTGTAAGGTGGTATCTCATTGTGGTTTTGATTTGCATTTCCTTAATGGCTTTTCATGTGCTCCTTGGCCATTTGTATATCTTGGAGAAATGTCTGTTCAAGCCCTTTGTCCATTTTTAAATTGGGCTGTTTGTCTTTTTGTTGTTGAGTTGTAGCAGTTTATTTTAATATGTTCTGGATATTAAACCTTCATCAGATACATGGTTTCCAAATATTTCCTCCCATTCTGTTAGTTGTATTTTCACTTTCTTGATAACGTCCTTTGATGCACAAAAGTTTTAAATTTTGATAAAGGTCATTTTATCTAATTTTTTATTGTTGCTCATGCTTATGGTGTAAAGTCTAAGAATCCATTGCCTAATACAAGGTCCTAAAGATATTTCCCTAAGATTTTACTTCTAAGAGTTTTACCTCATATATATTTAGGTCACTAATCCACTTTGAGTTAATTTTTGTATATGGCATGATGTAGCAGTCCACTTTTACTCTTTTGCATATGGATATACAGTTTTCCCAGCACCATTTGTTGAAAAGACTATTTTTCCCAATTGAGTGGACTTGGCCCCCTTGTCAAAAATCATGGGGAAGGCGTGTTGTTCAGTGGTTGAGTGCCTGCTTTGCATGTACAAGGCCCTGGGCTCAATCACCTGTACCTCCTAAAATCAGCTGGCCACTGATGTGAAGCACAGGTTTTGAACTCTGGGCCTTAGGCCAGTTTCTTACAAATTGATCCATGCGACCAGCTCTGTGCAGGAAACTGGTGACATAAGAAAGATGAGAGTTCATGCCTTCATGGTGGGGGAGGAGAGGGTGTCAAGCCTGATGGGGAAGGGGTTGCCAGAGACTGAAGGAGACTGTGGTCTGCCCCCAATTCAGAGAGTCTCTTGGGTGCTTCCCCAGACTCTTCAGCTTCCCTGGTGTGAGGCCTCTGCTGGACATCCTGGGATCCAAGGGAGTTTCCTGGGCCTGGGGGAGGGGACAGTCGGGAGGAAAGGGACTGAATAAAAACAGGCTACTCTGTCTCAAGGCCTTTTCCTTGGAAAGCAAGGTGGTAGTGGGGTCAGCCCATCCAGGAAACCCTGTTTAGGCTCCAAGGTCAACACCGACTTGCTGCCTCAGCCAGAGAGAAAAGTCATGTGGTCACCCAAGGTAATTTTGGAGAGCGTCCTTCCCTGCCTCCGCTCCAGGCTTCCCAGTGCAAGCCCCCCTTGGGCCCTCTAAGGCAGACCCTCCTCCTCCCCCCAGACCCTTTTAGGCCAGGGATGTGGCTGGAGATACTTTTCCAGAGCATTTTTCCACCTCTGCCCTCACCACAAAGCCACACCACCTTCAAATAGTCCTCATCGCCTCCTTTCCCTGCCAAGCTGTGAGCCCCAGGAGGGCTTTCAATTAAGACCTGAAATCCAACATGTTATTATGACCATTTGCAAGTGTACAGAAAAGGTGAATTTTAGAATGACTATCCCATTTCTGGATTCTTTCGTTCAGATTTTCTATACTTGCTTTATCACAAATCTGCTCATCCATCTATCCCTCTGTCCACCCATCAATTCATCTTAGTTTCAAAATGCATTTCAAACTAAGTTGTAGTCATCTGCCACTTCCCTAAACCATTTCAGCATGCAGAGCATTAACTAGAGTCCAATATTCTCCTTGCTTTCTTTTCTTTTGAGTAAAATGACATACAGTGAGACACACAAATCTCCGGTGCATTTCTTTGAGTTTTTGACCAATAAATCACTAATCATCCCAGAAAATTCTCTCCTGGCTCTTGCCAGGCAGTCCCTCTCTCTGTTCCCAGGCAACAATGTTTCTCTCTCTTTTTTTCCTGCCATGGAATAATTTTGCCTGTTTTAGAGCTTCATATAAATGGGTTTAAACAGTCCTAACTCTTTTATGGAAAGTTTTTGCTGGCCAACATAAGTTTTTTCAGATTCCCTCTATTTCAGAGTGCCTGACTGCTGCTCCTCTGTTGGAACTCCAGTGCCTGGTATATACTAGGGACTCAAGAAATGTTTGTGGTTGGAAAAATGATTGCATGAATGAAATTGCCCCTTGTTCATTGGAAACTTGCACCCTCACCTCCAGCTCCCACTCCTCACCCTTCCCTTGAGGGCAGAGACCCCTTCTCTCCCGATTTTCTCTTGCTAACCTCCTCCTTTGTCTCTTTGAAGCTCCAACTCTCCTCCATCTATTTCACCTCCAGGAGACCTGTCCTCCTGGTAAAGCCACCAATCTTTCTACTTGTCTCAGTGTGGGGGCTCCTGCTCCTTTACTTGGGACTATACTTCCAATCAGCAGAGACCCTCTAAATCCCTGCTTCCTACCCCCCCGACCCCATCAGTCTTGTCATCCCATGAAAACACGTGCTATAAAGCAGAACATCACCTGCTTTCTTCCTGCCCCTATTATCTGGTTCAGGGTCCAGCTTTACATCCTCCC
Source organism: Tolypeutes matacus (assembly GCA_026826555.1). Taxonomy (NCBI): domain Eukaryota; kingdom Metazoa; phylum Chordata; class Mammalia; order Cingulata; family Chlamyphoridae; genus Tolypeutes; species Tolypeutes matacus. Next base: position 1,851,700 of record JAKSZT010053923.1, read on the forward strand.
TTCATGTTCTTATCTAAAATGAGCCCCTCTACTGCCCTCTAGAACTGCTGAAGTGTCTTCTTCCTTGAGCAACCAGGATCCCTTACATTGTGGGGGGGAATGGGGGAGTATAAAATGGCACGACAAGTTGGAAGTCTGTTTGGCAGCTTCTTATAAAGTTAAAGATATGCCTTTCCACATGACCCTGCCATCCCTCACCTAAGTATTTATAAGAGAGAAGTGAGAACTTAAATCCATCCAAAGATTTGTACAGGATGTTCCTAGCTTTATTCATAATAACCCACACTGGAATCAACCCAAATATCCATCAACAAGTGAATGGATAAACAACTTGTGGTCCAGCCATGCAATGAAATACAACCCAGCGATAACAAGGAACAATCTGTTGATGCACAAAACCTAGATGAATCTCAAGGACATTATGCTGAGAGAAAGAAGCCAGACACAAAAGACTGCATCCTGTGTGATTCTATTTATAGGAAATTCCAGAAAAGACAAGTCTAATTGATAGTGATAGAAAACAGATCAGTAGTGGCCTAGGACGGGCAGGAGGGAATTTTCTGGGGTGATGGAAATGTTCTATCTTGAATGTAGTCAAAACTCATTGACTTGTACACTTGAAATGGGTGCATTTTATTGTATGTGAATTATACCTCAGTAAAGATGATTTAAAAAAAAAAAAAACATTTAAAAAGAATCAGCATTACACCTGGGACAGCAAGTACAAATGGGTTGTGAGAGGAAAACAGACATCTACGGTCACACTAATTAAGATGAGTCATGTGTGTGTATCGTCAGGCATGAGGGGATTACAATTATATCTCATAAGATGGCTAGGGTGGTTTGGGGATATGTACCCCAGAAAAACATGTTCTTAAACTTAATCCATTTCTGTGGGTGCAAACCCATTTTACAATAGGACCTTTGGATGAGGTTACTTCAGTTAAAATGTGGCCCTACCCAATCAGGATGAGTCTTAATTCTATTACCAGAGTCCTTTATAAGCAAAATGAAATCCAGACACAGACAGAAAGCCACAGAGGGAGGAGCCAGAAGCTGAGCATCGACGGAACCAGAATAGAAAGGGAGAGGCCAGGAGTCGCCACCATGTGCCTTGCCATGTGACAAGCTAAGGACCAAGGATCGCTGGCACCCAGCCCCAGAACGCCACATGCTTCAGGAAGAAAGCATCGCCTTGATGATGTCCTGATGTGGACTTTCTTTTAGCCTCAAAAACCATGAGCTAATAAATTTCCATTGTTTAAGCCAACCCATTACATAGTATTTGCTTGTGCAGCCCAGGAAATTAAAACAGTTATTTAATTTAAGTTTAAACAACTTATAGATGTTTCCAGTTATTTTACAGTTCTGTAGGTCAGAAGGCAGAAAAAGAAAGTCAGGGAAAGGAGATGTGACTGTAGAAGAGAAGTCAGAGATGCAATGTGTTGGGAAGGACCTGACCCACCATTGCTGGCTTTGAAGATGGGGAAAGGGGCCATGAGCTGAGGAATGTGAGCTGCTTCTAGAACTTAGAAACGGCAACGAAAGGGATCCTTCTCTAGAACTTCCAGAAGGGAACGTAGCCCTGCTGACACTTTGATTTTTGCCCATTGAGACCCAGGTCAGACTTTTGACTTATGGAACTATATAAAAAAACTCAAAAGGTCGGACCCTCCATCTCATTGTCAGTGTGTTGAATGGAGGCTGTCTGTGAGTCTTCCAGACCTGAGTTTCCCCAGGTCATTAGGCACTTAAGCCACCAGTCAGGGACTCTGAGTTCTTTTTTAAGTCTGCCTGTCAGCTGGTTACTCCTTGGGGTAAGCTAAATAATAAGTACCTCCTTCTCCACCCTGTCAAGATAGCCAGATCCTAAGCCCTGGAACTTGTGAAGGTTACTTTATACAACAAAAGAGACATTGCAGATAGGATCAAATTAAGGATCTTTAGATGGGGAGATGGCCCTGGACTATCCAGGTGACTCCAAATATAATCACAAGCATCTTTATACTAAGAAGGTCAAGGAATATTTGAAATCAAAGATGAAGGCAATGTGAAGCAAGATGCTATACTGTTGGCTTTGAAGAGGAAGGGGCCCTGGGTGAAGGAATTCAAGGAATGCAGCTCTTGAAGCTGGAAAAGGCAGGAAAATGGATTCTTCCTTAGGATCTCCAAAGGGAGTTAGCATGGTCTGTCCAGGACCTTGGTTTTGACCCAGTGAAATGGATTTTGGACTTCTGACCTACAGAACTGTAAGAGAAGAAATGTGTGTTTCCATTTGTGGTGATGTGTTACAGCAGCCAGAGGAAACCAATACACTCCTCCAGGGTGACAATCTGGAAATACACAAGGCTGGTTGTCATCAGGAGCTGGCAAGGCATCTGTCCAGAAGTCAGATGGCTCCATGTCTTGCTAAGGTCTTCAGTTGTAGAGGGTCCATGGAAATGTTGGGTGGCTGCCTAGTTACAGCGCAGAAAGGCTTCTGCCTGGTGAGGGAATTTGGATGACGTTCCGTCCTCTTCCTGCTCAACGGATGCTCCTAGCAGCATTTAGTTATGGATTCACTCTTTTTAGTGGGACCAATTTCTGCAGGAAATTCTTGGAGAGCCCCCAGGATCCCAAGATAGGAGTAGGAAATTTTGGGAGTGCAGGGTGAATTCAGATCAAAAGTCCCCAAGTCGTTAAAGACAGGCTCTATGCAAATCACACCAACCCCCATGAGTTCAGCCATATGCCAAATCTTCCAAACCTCTCAGTCTTTGCTCCTGCTGGGTCCTCTGCCTGGAAAGCCCTTCTTTCTCATCTCTACCTGCAGAAATCCCAATGTTTCTTAAAGCCCATTGTGGTGGTTTGTAGCAATTTACCCCAGAAAAACATGTTCTTAAATTTAATGCATTCCTGTGGGTGTGAACCCATTGTAAGTAGGACCTTTTGATGAGGTTATGTCAGTTAAGTCTCAATCAGGATGGGTCTTAATCCTATTACTAGAGTCTATTACAAGAAGAAAGAAATTCAGATATATAGAGAGAAAGCCACCAAGGGAGCAGCCAGAAGTGAACATCAACGAAACATGGAAGAGAAGGGAGAGGCCAGGAAAAGCTGCCATGTGCATTGCCATGTGACAGAGGAGTCCAGGACCAAGGATTGCTGGCAGCCAGCCCCAGAATCCAACCTTTGGGAAGAAAGTATCACCTTGATGATGCCTTGATTTGGACTTTTCCTAGACTCAAAACCATGAGTGAATAAATTCCCATTGTTTAAGCCAACCCATTGCATTGGTATTTGTCTCAGCAGACAGGAAAACTAAAACATCCATCCTCTCTGGGATGTGTTTCCTGATTATCCCATCCAACGGTCCCAGGACTTAGGTGCTCAAAGCAGAGGGGATCTGCTCACAGATCACAGGTTGCCTCCCTGGGGCCACCCCTCCCCAACCTGCCTCAAGGCCTTGTCCCAGGCTTCCTGGAACCTGCACAATGGGGCTCCCATCTCCTGAAGGAAGGGGGTCAGTGCTGCTGCATCTTAGCATTGTCCTTCTCCCAGGACAAAGGAGCCTCCTCCAAAGGCACCAGGTATCAGTCCACCCTGCTTTCCTCCATTAAGTCACAGGTCACACTGTCTTTGTGCCCAGCTAGACCAGAATGGGGAGGTCCCAGGGTTAAAGCCTGGGCCTGACCCATCCCTGTGTCCCCATCATCTGACGATCCAAGCTGGGTGCCAGGTGTTGAAGAGATAACAGAGCTCCCCCACCTATAAGCCCTCCTGACCCAGTACAGGATAGTCACTGACTTTGGGGGCATCATAGGGCCATGAGGTTATGTAGCGAGATCAGGGGTCATTACAGGGATCATACCAAGGTTACTGGAATAAAGCTTAAAATAACTGGCCTTGGGGAGTTCTGGCAAGATGGCTATGGAGTAGACAGGCAGGGTGAACCTCTCTTACAAAAACAACGAGGAAAGGCAGAAGCTGTCCAAAGCAGCTGCTTTGGGGATCTGCAGACCAGAGCAATGCCATGTATTGCCCAGGAGGGAGCAGGACAAAGAGACAAAGAGGCCAAAACAAAAACTGTGAGTTAATTGCACCCACACAGCAGGAAACAGTGTCCACCCCCACCCCCTGGCAAATAGCCTAGGTGAAACCCATGCTAACTGATGTCAACTAAAGGGGAGCAGACATTTTCTCCCTGGGAAGAGGGAGGGTGTGGAGGAGAGCTGAGTGTGGGCTTTGCTCATGCAGTTTAATCAGCAGGGCCCAGCTTTGAATTGTGGCTCTAAGAGGCCCAGAAACACCCTCTAGTAGAGGTTGGAAGAGACATCTCTGTGGAAAGGTTTGCCAAAGATAGCCATCTGCTGGCAGGCTGGGAAAGTGAAGGGGAAAAAAAGGACATTTTGGCATCTTTCCTTTCCCTATCCCCAGGCCCCCTTGGAGCTGGTCTGCATACATTTAGTGGGTCCCTGGCCCAGTTTTCATAACTTAAAAACAGGCAATTTTAAAGATCTAGAATAAGGTGAATGAAAAATCAAAGAGGCCCACATTATGCATGATTGTTTTGTAAGCTCACAACTTCGCTAATAAAAAATAAATTTTTTTTAAATTAAAGAAGCACCATAACACAAAACCAGTAAAATATAATCCTAGTCAAGAGAGAGCAATTGGCCATCAGAAAAAACTCACCAACCTAATCAGATATCTAGACATCAGCAAAAATTACAAGCCATACTAAGAAATGGGAAGATATGGCCCAGCTAAAGGAAAAAAATTAAAATCCTGATGAGACATAGGATTTAAAAAGACTAATTTATGATGGTCAAACAAATCTCCTGGATCAGTTTAAAGAGTTGAAGGAAAGTATGGCTAAAGAAATAAAGGATATTAAGAAGACACTGGGTGAGCACAAAGAAGAATTTGAAAGCTTGCAAAGAAAAGTAACAGATCTTATGACACAATGAATGAAATTACAAATACATTTGAGGCTTACAACAGCAGATTAGAAATGGCAGAGGAACAAATCGCAAATTGGAAGACAGCATCTGAACTTGGAAAGACAGAAGAACAAAGAAAAGAATGGAAAAAAATTGAACAAGGTCTCAGGGAATTGAGTGACAGCGCAAAGCACACAAAAATGCTTGTTATGGGTGTCCCAGAAGTAGAAGAGAATGGAAAAGGGGCAGAAAGAATATCTGAGGAAATAATGGCCCCAAATTTCCCAACTCTTATGAGAGACTTAAATATTCATATCCAATGAGGGCAGCATACTCCAAACAGAATAAATCCCAATAGACTTACTCTGAGACAATATTCAGAAGGTCAAAGGCCAGAGATAGAATTCTGAAAGTAGCAAGAGAAAAGTGATCCATCACACACGAGGAATAACCAATAAGATTTCTCCTCAGAAGTGACGGAGGAAAAAAGGCAGTAGGATAATATATTTAAGATATGGAAAGAAAAAAAAAATTGTTCGCCAAATATATTTTATCAGGTGGTGGTGGTGGGTGAGACCGGGAAGGGTTGTGGGCGGAGCCAAGGCTGTGCGCAGCTCCCACGATTCCACAAGGTGGCTGCAGGGTGGCTTCAGGGCCCCGGGCCTGGTCAGCAGCGGCTCCGCTTTTCGCAGATCCAATTGTTCTTCTCGCCTACGCACGGTGCGTCGTTCCACAGCCCTGTACGCAGCATCATGACGCAGTCTTCGCGTCCATGGTGGTCATTGGGCTCCCCCTGGTTCCAGTGGCTGCAGCGATTGGGTGCAGTGTCGCTGGGAGTCTACCCTGAGGAAGGGCCTGGGAGCCAGCCTTCCTACCTAGGGTATTGCCGGTTTATTTCTTGGGTCTAACCTTGGCACTCTCGGGGGGGGGGGGGGGCCTCACTTGAGCATGCCCTTGGGATATAACTTTCTAACCCTCAGAATTAAATTCAGTCAGTTCCTGGGGTCTAGACTGCGAACCCCTGGATCTAGTCCCTGAAATCTGGCCAAAGTACTCCATCTTTTCTCCTTTTCTCACCTGTCCTTTTCCCTCTCACCTGAAACTGATCTGGACGCCGTCCACCCACTGGTAACTCTGGATTTTGCTCCCAAGGCGCACAGTCCGGAGGCCCAGCCAGTAACCGCGGCTTCGCGTGTTCCGGCTCAGGAAGGTCTGGGCAAGAGGGGAGATCTGAGCCGGCCGAGTCAGCTCTGCCCCACGCCATCGCCAGGGCTGCGCCCTCTCAGGCCACCAACACCTCCCGCCTGGGCCTCTCCGGGCTGTGCACCTGCTCCTCCAGGCCCCCAACTATCACCAAGTGCGCGCCGACGCCAGCGCAGCTGCTCTGCGCCTCGTCCCACGGGACCCGCAGCGTCGAGAAGAGGTAGCAGGAGCCTTCGAAAGGCAGCCACAACGTGGGGCACGACTCGCAGGAACCTGCGGGGTTCGGGGTGTCAAAGACCGCGGGGCTGCGCGGGAACCCGGCCCAAGGGGCGGAGTCATAGAAACCCGACCAAGGTTAAAGGGCAGGGCGGGGCGGATCTGGGATCACCGAGTACCACCTGCAGGGTCCACTGTAACCACCCACCAACCCCCCCGCCCCGGCTCTGCTCACTGTTTCCAAACTGGGCGACCTCCAGCGCCCGGAACAGCTCAGAGCGGATGTTCTCGCGGTCCTCGCCTGCCTTGGCCAACTCCTGGGTCACTGCGGAGTCAGAATGGAGATTAAAGCCGGGAGGAAGGTCAGGAATGGGGAAAGATCAGAATCCATGTTAGAGGTCAATGTCACGGTCGGTCAAGAATGACATCATGGTGAAGGACAGTTCTAGCTGGGTAGGGTCCAGTTGTTTGGGGTTAGGAGTCGCGTGATCAAGGTCAGGGTCAGAATGGAGGGCATAATGGGGCTCAAAGGTCCGGATCACAAGATAGGATCGGGTCATGGAGGGGTTCGGAATGCCACGGCGGCGGTCAGAGCTCAGAGGTCGTGGTCACGTCCTGCGCCTCACCTCGCTCGCGCAATTCATTCAAGGCGCTCTCCTGCTCTAGCAGCTTCTTCTGCGCCTCCACAAGTTCTGCGCGCGTGGTCTTCAGCTGCGCCTGTGTCTCCAAGCCTGGGGAGGTGGTGGGGTGGGGGTAGTAAAGAGTGGATGGAGGCGGGGGGTCTGCAACCAGCCTCAACCCTACCTGAGACAAGCCCCGCACAGTCCCCCAAGCCCACCCCTTCTCTCCTCCTCCAGGCCTGGCCACAAGCCCCACCCCTCTCAGACGCCAAGCCTCGAACCCCGCCCCCTCACAGCAGTTCCTGCAGCCTCCGATCTCCTTCTTCAAGGCACCCAGCACCGCGCTCTGACTCGAAGCTGGAACGACACCCCATACACATAAACACCCCCCCACACACACGCTGGGGTCACCCTCAGGTATTTTTAGGACACACTTCCCCACCCTGCAGCCAGCCCCTGGGACTGTGGGGTTCCCTACCCACCCACTGCCCTGTCTCTGGAGTCCCAAGCACATTCCTGGGGCCCCAGTCCCCACAGTTTCACACGTACCATTTGTCCGCAGCAAGTCTTGGCTGCCAAGCAGCGCCTCGCGCTCCGTGGAGGCTGCAGAGAGAGGCTCCTGCAGGGTCGACTTGGGGACTTGCGAAACCCCTCGCCGATGGGATGCGCAGAGGAAGCAGGCAGGCTTACAGAGTACAAACAGGTGTTTACCCGGGGACATGCACACACATGCACACACACAAACACACGAGGGAGCACACAGCACAATGTTATACACAAATTGGCTCACAGGTACTCCCAACTCAGACCCAGGAAATGGTCCTGGACCCAGCTGGTGGGTCATGTGACCCTGAGGTCTGTGTCACCAGGGGAGGGGGGCTGACACAGCCTGCCCCCATCACACTGTCACTTACCCTTTGAAAACAGGATGCTGAGAACAAGCGCCCACAGGATAATGCCGACCACTAGGGCTAGTGCCACGAGGAGGGGCCTCCAACCCCAGTGCTCCCAGCGTCCCCAGTGCCCTGGGAGAACACGGATGGACTCTTGGGGCCTCTGCACCAGGGGCTTCCTGGAGCCCTGGTATCCCAGGACCCAGACCTGGATGCTTGGGTCCCTCCAGGAAACAGGTTCAGAGAGATTAAGTTGCTTGCTCAAGGTCACATAGGCCCCAAGTGGCAGAGCTGGAATTTGAGCCCAGGTCCAACTAGATCTAGAGCTTGTGGTCTCTCTCCTGTAACCTCTACCCAGACTCTCTGCCTCCCCCTCCCCCATCAAACCTCAGGCCAGTGGGCTAGGGAGGGGCCCAAGGGGGGACCAATGAGTCAGCCCCATCACTCTTACCACTGGAGATCTCGTCTGGCACATTGTTCCACTTGCTGTATCCCGAGGCGTCCATGGCTGTGTGGGAGCCCAGCCCTGGGCAGAGATATAAATGTTGCTTCCCCTCCCCCACCCAGCCTCCCTTCCTTCCTTCCCTTTTTCTCCTTCTCAATTCTTGGTACCAGAGACTCCGTGACCCATCACAGGGCTGACTCCTTTCTTGGTTGGACAGGGAGTGGGGGCCGTTTCTGTGGTATTTGTTATGTGCTGGGACTGTGCTAAGGGCTTATCCTGCAAAACCTCATGTTATTATTACAACATTTCTGGGAGGGAGGTCCTGTCTTTGTTCCCATTTTCATGGAGGAGAAAATCGAGGCTTCTAGAAGCTACACACATACCTGAGTCCTCCTTCTTCATTTCTGAACTCTTGGGGTAGAGCCCAGCAGCCTAGTTGACCAGCCCCCCAACAAATGTCAAGCAAGAGGCACTGAATTAAGATCAGGGTCAGACCCAGCCTCTGGCAGGCACCAGCAGTGGTGATGAGAGGGAAGTCGAACTGATGAGGATGGTGGCTGTGCCCCAGGGAGCTTTCTCAGGAAAGGGCAGGGGCCAGAACTTGGCTGGGTTTGGCATGTCCCTCAGAAGGACCCAGCCCCAGACCTATAAGAGACAGGGACCAAGCTCCAAAGCAAAGCCCTCAGCATCAGCCGAGGGTATGTAGCTGCTGCCTTCAGGCCAAGGAAGCTGAAATTGCCTCCACTCCCCCGACCCCGAAGGATCCCGGTCCTGTGATTGGTCACTGGGTCCCTAGCACCCGGGATTGAGACCGAGGCAATGGGAAAGAAGGAAGGGGGGCTGGAGTCTAAATTTATACCTATGCCTAGGGTACCTGCACCTCCATGGGCACCACTTGTGGAACCCAGGGGTCCGGGAAGATTCTAAAGGAGGGGGCCCTGGAAGCCATCTGTCGGGTTGCTGGCTGGGAGTGCTGGGGGTGGACGAAGTCCATCTTGTCACTGGAGTCAGTGGTTGCTGCTGTCTTTTTTTTTTTTTTTTTAAGATTTATTTATTTTATTTTACTTTTATCCATTTTTACCCCCTACCGCCATTTTTGCTGTTTTTGTGTCCATTCACCAGGCAATTCTCTGTGTCTGATTCCTGCCCTCTCTTCTCACCTTTCTCCTCCTGTCTTCACCAGGATTCAATCCTGGGAACCTCCGATGTGGGAGACAGGTGTCCTACCACATGTGCCACCTTAGTTCCTGGTTTTTTCGGCACGTCTCATCTTGTCTCTCCCCTGTGTCTCTCCCCTGTTATGTCATCATCTTGCTCTGCTGCTCGGTGGAGCCTGGTGGTACACCTATGCACGGGGCCTGGGGGGCTTACCCACTCGCGGGGTCTGGCAGCACCGGGGACCGCTGGGCCTTGTGGCTCACTGGCTCACGGAGCCTGACGCTGTACCTGCATACGTGACCTGGTGGCCCAGGTGACTTTTATATTTCACTGTATTTTTACTGGGAATACCCTGGGATCGAACCCAGGTCCCTCCATATGGGAGACGGATGCTCAACCATTTGAGCCACATCTGCCCCCAATGCTGTCTTCAGGGCACTCATTCTGGGCATCCTAGTGTTGAGAGGTGTGATGGTTTGGAGCTGTCTGTACCACAGAAAAACATGTTCTTAAATTTAATCCAGGGGAGGCGGCTGAGGCTCAATCGGTGGGGCTCCCATTTGCCGTGTGGGAGGCCCCGGGTTCGGTTCCTGGGGCCTCCTGGTGGAGGCGGGCCCGCCCGCGCGGCGTGGTTGGCTGGCCCAGTGAGTGCAAGCAGCAGGGGGGGGATGAATGAATAAATAAATAAAATCTTTAAAAAAAAAAAAAATTTAATCCATTACTGTGGGTATGAACCCATTGTAAGCAGAACTTTTTGATGAGGTGACTTCAGTTAAGGTATGGCTGTACCCAATCAGGATGGGTCTTAATCCTATTACTAAAGTCCTTTGTAAGCAGAATGAAATTCATATATATATATATATATATATATAGAGAGAGAGAGAGAGAGAGAGAGAGAGAGCATGCCACAGAGGGAGCAGCCAGAAGCTGAACATCAATGCAATCTGGACTAGAAGAGAGAAGCCGGGAAAGGCTGCCATGTGCTTTGCCGTGTGACAGAGGAGCCCAGGACCAAGGATCTCCAGCAGCCACCCCCAGAACACCAGTTTCAGGAAGAAAGTGTCACCTTGCTGATGCCTTGATTTGAACTTCTAGCCTCAAAACCAGAAGCCAATAAATTCCCGTTGTTTAAGCCAATGCACTGCATTGATGTTTACTTCAACAGCCAGGAAAACTAAAACATCCATCCTCTCTGGGATGTATTTCCCGACTGCCCCATCCAATGGTCCCACTACCTGGGTGCCCAAGGCAGAGAAGATCTGCTCACAGATCACAGGCTCATTGCCTTCCTGGGGCTGCCCCTCCCCAACCTGCCTCAGGGCCTTGTCTCAGGCTGCCTGGAACCTGCACAATGGGGCTCCCATCTCCTGAAGAAAGGGGGTCAGTGCTGCTGCATCTCAGCATTGTCTTTCTCCCAGGACAAAGGAGCCTCCTCCAAAGGCACCAGGTGTCAGTCCACCCTGCTTTCCTCCATTAAGTCACAGGTCACACTGTCTCTGTGCCCAGCTAGACCAGAATGGGGAGGTCCAGGGTTAAAGCCTGGGCCTGATCCATCTCTGAATCCCCATCACACGACGATCCAAGCTAGGTGCCAGGTATTGAAGAGCTAACAGAGCTGAGTGGGAAACTTCCCCACCCATAAGCCCTCCTGACCCAGTACAGGATAGTCACTGATTTGGGGAGCTTCATAAGGCCGTGGTGTCACATCAAAACGCCAGGGATCATGCCAGGGTCGCTGGGAAAAAGCTTAAAATAACTGGCTTGGGCCAAGAGCCAAGATTCATTTCTAAAATATTTATTCATGCCCCCACCAGCTGCGAAGAAAGCTCACTAAACTCCAGTCCTTTAGACTTCCTTGTCTGGGGAGAGATGCAGGAAAAGCAAACTGCTCCATCCTACATTGCCAGGACCATGGCAGGGAAGGAGGTGGTGGAGTCAGATCACCAGGCCCTTGAAACCGGGAGGAGACGCTAGGAGAGGGGATTTGGGGGCCACAAGGGTCTCTGTAGTGGGTGGTGGCGACGTGAGGAGGGGGCAGGCTGAGGGCGGAGCCAGGGTGGTGGGCGGTTCCCGGCGATCCTACAAGGTGGTGGCAGGCATGGCTCTGGGGCACTGGGCAGGGTCAGCAGCTGCGCCTCTTCTCGCAGATCCAGTTGTCATTCAAGTTGCTGCACGGTGCGTCATTCCATAGCCCTGTACGCAGCATCATGACGCAGTCTTCTTGTCCCCGGGCGTCATTGGGCTCCCCCTGGTTCCAGTGGCTGCAGTGATTGGGTTCAATGTCGCTGGGACTCTACCCTGAGGAGGGTCCTGGGGGCCAGCCTTCCTTTCCAGGGTATTGCCGGTTTATTTCTTGGGTCTAACCTAGGCACTCTCCAGGGTCTCACTAGAGCATGCCCCTGGGTTATAACTTCCTTCCTTCCTCCCTTCCCTTCCCTTCACTTCTCTTCCCTTTCCCTCTCTCTCTCTCTCGCTCTCTCTTTCTTATCAATTTTATTGATACATATTAATAAAGCATAAATCAATCCAAAGTTTACAGTCAATGGTATTTGGTATAATCACATAGGGGATATAACTTTCTAACCCCGAGAATTTAACCCTCAGCCGATTCCTGGGGTCTAGAACCCCTAAGATCTAGTCCCTGAAATCTGGCCAAAGTACTCCATCTAGTGTCTCACCTGTCCTCTTCCCTCCCCTCACCTGAAGCTGATCTGGACGCCGTCCACCCACTGGTAACTCTGGATCTTGTTCCCAAGGCGCACAGCCCGGAGTCCCAGCCAGAAACCGCGGCCTCGCGTGTTCCGGCTCAGGAAGGTCTGGGCAAGAGAGGAGATCTGAGCTGGCCGAGTCAGCTCCGCCCCACGGCATCGCCAGGGCTGCGCCCTCTCAGGCCACCAACACCCCCTTGGACCCACTCCGGGCTGTGCACCTGCTCCTCCAGGCCCCCTACTATCACCAAGTGCGCGCCGACGCCGGCGCAATTTCTCTGAGCCTCGTCCCACGGAGCCCGCAGCGTCGAGAAAAGGTAGCAGGAGCCTTCGAAAGGCAGCCACGACGTGGGGCACGACTCACAGGAGCCTGCAGGGAGCGGGGTGTCAAAAACCACAGGACCGCTGCGCGGCAAGCAGAGTATGGGGTGTGCGGTATCCCGGACCTAGGGGCAGAGGGATGGAAACCTGACCAAAGTCAAAGGGCGGGGCCTGGCGGATCTGGGACCACCGGTGGGGCCTACCGTAACCACCCCCCAAACCCTCTCACTGTTGCCAAGCTTGGCGGCCTCCAGCGCCCGGAACAGCTCAGTGCGGATGCTCTCGCGGTCCTCGCCTGCCTTGGCCAAGTCCTGGGTCACTGCGGAGTCAGGGTGGATATTACAGCGGGGATCAGGGGTGGGAGGAAGATCCTGAATGGGGAAAGGTTAGGATCTATGTCAGAGGTCAGGGTCACGGACAGTTAAGGACATCCAGGTGAAGGATTGTCCTAGCCAGTAGGGTCCGGTTGTGATTGGGTTTCGGAGCCGTGTGGTCAAGGTTCAGGTCCTGCGTTCAGAGTCGGGATGGAGGGCACAATGGGTCTCTAAGGTCTGGACCACAGTATAGGGTCGGAGTCACCGCGGATGTCATGGCCGCAGTCAGAGATGAAAGATCGTGGTCAAGTCCTGGGCCCTCACCTTGCTTGTGCAGTTCTTTCAAGGCGCTCTCCTGCTGCAGCAGCTTCTTCTGTGCTTCCATAAGTTCTGTTCGCGCAGTGTTCAGCTTCCCCTGTGTCTCCAAGCCTGGGAAGTTGATGGAGGGTGGGGTTGGGAAGGGTAAGGAGAGGGGAGAGGAGCAGGGGATCTGTGACCAGCTCCTCCCCGACTTGCCACAAGCCCCGCGCCGTCTTCTAAGCCCACCTCTACTCTCCTCCTCTTGTCTTGGCCACAAGACCCACCCGGCTCAGACCCCGAGCCTCGACCAAACCCCTCCCCCTCACAGCAGTTCCTGCAGCTTCCGACCTCCTCGGTCAAGGCACCCAGCAGCGCGCTCTGACTCGATGCTGAAACGACACCCCACACACAAACACACCCACACATTCTGGGGTCACCCACAGGTACTTACAGGTTACAGTTCCCCACACCGGGGCCAGTCCCTGGGACCGTGGGGCTCCCCACCCACTGGCCTGTCTCGGTAGTCCAGGGCACTCCCTCTCTGCACACCCCGGGGCCCAGGCCCCACCGTTCCACACGCACCATTTGTCCTCAGCAGGTCTTGGCTGTCCAGCAGTGCCTCACGCTCGGTGGAGGCTGCGGAGAGAGGCTCCTGCAGGGTCGGCCTGGGGAATCGGGAACCCTTTCCACGCCCAGGGGATGTGAGGTCTCCAATTATGGGATGTGCAGAGGGACCAGGCAGGCTTACAGATTACACGATGTGCACACATGCCGAGAGGAACATACACGGAGATGTCTACCCCACGGACATGCACTCACATGCACGCACACACGTGTCAGCAGACAGCACAATGATATACACAAATTTGTTTATAGATACTCACAACTCAGACCCAGGAAATGGTCCTGGACCCAGCTGGTGGGTCATGTGACCCTGAGGTCTATGTCACCAGGGGAGGGGGGCTGACACAGCCTGCCCCCATCACACTTGTCACTTACCCTTTGAAAACAGGATGCTGAGAACAAGCGCCCACAGGATAATGCCGACCACTAGGGCTAGTGCCACGAGGAGGGGCCTCCAACCCCAGTGCTCCCAGCGTCCCCAGTGCCCTGGGAGAACACGGATGGACTCTTGGGGCCTCTGCTCCAAGGGCTTCCTGGAGCCCTGGTATCCCAGGACCCAGACCTGGATGCTTGGGCCCCTCCCAGGAAACAGGTTCAGAGAGATTAAGTTGCTTGCTCAAGGTCACACAGCCCCCAAGTGGCAGTGTTGGAAATTTGAGCCCAGGTCCAACTGGATCTAGGGCTTGAGTTCTCTTTTGTAATCTCCACCCAGACTTTCTTCCTTCCCATTTCCCATCAAATCCCAGGCCAGTTGGCCAGGGAGGATCCCAAGGGGGCCAGTGAGTCAGCCCCATCACTCCTACCACTAGAGACCTCGTCGGGTGCACTGCTCCACTTGCTGTACCCCGAGGCTTCCATGGCTGTGTGGGAGCCCAGCCTTGGGCAGAGATATAAATGTAGCTTCCCCTCCCCCACCCAGTCCACCCAGCCTCCCTTCCTTCCTTCCTTTTATTTCCTTCTCAATTCCTGATACCAGAGATTCAGTGACTCCTCACAGGGCAGGGCCCTTTCTGGGCAGAACAGGGAGTGGGGCCAGTTTCTTCCACATTTGTTATGTGCTGGGATTGTGCTAGGGGCTTGACATGTATAACCCCATGTTATTATTACATTTCTGGGAAAGAGGTCCTGTCATTGTCTCCATTTTCCACAGAGGTGAAAATTGAGGCTTTTGGAAGCTCACACAAGTCTGAGTTCTCCTTTTCCTCCATTCTGCCATTCATTTCATTTTTTTTTTTTTTTTAAGATTTATTTATTTACTTTATCCATTTTAACCACCCCCTTCCCCATTTGCTGTTTTGTGTCCATTCGCTGGGCAATTCTCTGTATCTGTTTCCTGCCATCTCTTCTCATCCTCCTCCTCCAGTCTTCAGCAGGATTCGATTCTGGAGACCTCCCATGTAGGAGAGAGGTGTTCTGCCACCTGCGCCACCTCGGTTCCTGGCTTTCAGAGCATCTCATCTTGTCTCTCTCTTGTTATGTCATCATCTTGCTGCTTGGCTCCCAGGGCCTGGCGGCTCACCGGCACACAGAGCCTGGCAGCCCATGCACCTTCTATATATATATTTTTGTTTGTTTGTTTGTTTTACTGGGAGGTCCTGGGGATCGAACCCACGTCCCTCCATATGGCAGATGGATGCCCAACCATTTGAGCCACATCGGCCCCCTGCCATTTGTTTCTTAAGTCTAGGGGTAGAGCCCGACAGCTTAGCTGACCATCTTCCCCACCACCCCAGCAAATGTCAAGCAACAGGCATTGAATTAAGATCGGGGTTAGGCCTGGCCTCTGGCAGGCAACCACTGGAGTGCTGAGAGGAAAGCTGAACTGCCTGGGTGGGCGGCTGTGCCCCAGGAGGCTTTCTCAGGAAGGAGCAAGGGTCAGAACTGTCTGGGTTTGGCGTATTCTTCTCAGGAGGCAGCCCAGCCCTGGACCTATAAGAGAAGGGGCCTGAAATCCAAAGCTAAGCACCTCCTTATTTTGGAAAGACAGTTTTTCTGGGGGTAGACGAGGTCCTTTGTGGCACTGGCTCCAGTGGTTGTTGCTATCCTAAGGGTGTTGTTTGGAGCACCCTACTATTGAAGGGTGTGGTGGCTTGAAGCTGTCTGTACCTAGAAAAACATGCTCTTAAACTGAATCCATTCCTGTGAGTGTGGACCCATTGTAAGTAGGACCTTTTAATGAGGTGACTTCAATTAAGAAGGTGTAGCCCTTAATCAGGTTGGGTCTTAATTCTATTACTGGAATTCTTTATAAGTGGAGTGTAATTCAGATAGGCAGAGAGAGAAAGCCACAGAGGGAGCAGCCAGAGCCTGGGCATCAATGGAACCTGGAAGAGAAGAGAGAGGCCAGGAGACCTTGCCGTGTGCCTTGCCATATGACAAGCTAAGGATTGCTGGCAGCCAGCCCCAGAATGCCAGCCTTCAGGAACAAAGCATCACCTTGATGGCACCTTGATTTGGACTTTCTTTTAGCCTCAAAACTGTGAGTGAATAAATTTCCATGGTTTAAGCCAATCCATTGCATTGATATTTACTTGAGAAGCCTAGGAAACTAAAGAGTGAATCATTTCTTCTTTGATCAATTTGGTTGTTTAGATTGTGTTGTTTAATTTTCACATATTTTTGCATTTTTCAGTTTTCATTCTATTATTGATTTCTAGCTTCATTCCATTGTAATTGGAGAAGACACATTGTTTGACTTTAATCTTTTAAAATTTATTGACACTTGTTTTGTAACCTAACATATAGAATGTGTACTCTGTTGTTGGATGGGGTGTTCTAAGCATATTTGTTAAGAGTTAATTGGTTTATTTATAGCATTGTTTATGACCTCTATTTCCTTATTGATCTTCTGTGTAGATCTTCTACTCATTATTGAAAGTCACACATTGAACTCTGCTACTATTAATGTAGAGCCTTCTATATCGCCCTTCAAATCTGTCAATGATTGCTTTATGTATTTGGGGCTCTGTTTAGGTGAATATATGTTTATTGTCCTTTCTGCTAATCTTTGCCTTTTGATTGGAGATTGTAATCCATTCACATTTAAAGTTAAATTACTGATAAGGCAGGACTACTTTTGCCATACACATTTTTATGTCTTACACCTTTTTTTGCCCCTCATTTCATTGAGTACTCCCTGGAATTTATACCAACTTAACTTCAATAGCATACATAATCTCTACTCCTTACCCATCCTTATCCTACTATTTTCTCTTGTTCTTGTCACATATTACATCTTTATACATTGTTTGCCCAATAACACAGACTTATGATTATTTTCTATGCATTTTATTTAGACCATGTAAGAAATAAAAAAGTGGATTACAAATTAAGCTACAATAATACTGGCATTTATATTTACCCATGTAGTTACTTATACTGGGGATCTTTACTTCTTCATACAGCTTCAAATTACTGTTTAGGGAAACGGATGTGGCTCAAGAGGTTCGGCGTCCGTCTACCATATGGAGAGACCGGGGTTCGATCCCCGGTACCTCCCGGTAAAAAAAAAAAACAAAAACAAATTACTGTTTAGTGTTTTTTCCTTTCAATATGAAGGACTCCCTGTAGCATTTCTTGTAGGGAAGGTCTAGTGGTAACAAACTACTTCAGCCTTTGTTTTTCTAGGAATGTCTTGATTTCTCCATTATTTTTGAAAGACAATTTTGCCATATATAGAATTATAAAATTCTTAGAGATGAATGAAAATGAAAACACAACATACCAAAAGTTATGAGATGTAACAAAGGCAGTGCTCAGAGAGAAGTTTATAGCTGTAAATGCCTACATTAAAAAAGAAGAAATATCTCAATTCAATAACTTAAGTTTACATCTTGAGAAACTAGAAAAGAAAGAGCAAACTAAACCCAAGGTTAGCAGAATGAAGGAAATAATACAGATTAGAGCAGAGATAAATGAAATAAAGACAGGAAAAACAATTGGAGAATCACAGAAATCAAAAGTTGTTTCTTTGAAAAGATCAATAAAATTGATAAAACTTTAGCTAGACTAACAAAGAAAAGTAAAGATGCAAATAACTAAAGTCAGGAGTTAAGAGTGGGGGAGCAGATATGGCTCAAGTGGTTGAGTGCCTGCTTCCCACATGGGAGGTCCTGGGTTCAGTTCCTGGTGCCTTCATAAAAAAAAGAAAAAACAAAACAAAACAAAAAAACAAACAAGTAAACTAGATGGAAAAACCGACTCAGGGGAGCTGATGTGGCTCAGTGGTTCGGCGCCAGCTTCTCACATACAAAGTCCTAGTTTTAATCCCTGGCCCTGGTACCTCAGAAAAAGAAAAATGAGAGTGGGGACAATACTACCAATTTAAAAGAAATTAAAAGGATTATAAGATAATACAATAAAGAATTTTTAAAATTTTGACCAGTCTTTAACTTTTTAACAAATCAATTTTATTGATACATATTGTGGCAGTTTGGTATTATTTATGAATTCCAAAAAGAGATATTTGATTATGTTTGTAAACTGGTTGTTCCTCTGGGTGTGATACCCTTTGATTGTATTAGATTCAGCTGAGATGCCTTTGATTAAAATATGTTAAGATTAGGGCTTTGCTTCAGCGTTGTTGCAAGTAACTATGAATCTTGTCCTTCTAGGAGTGAAGCCTGGGGGTCACCGTGGACCCCGAGGGGAGGGGGAGGGAGGAATAGAACAGATGGAAGAGGGAGTGTTAAGAGGGAAATGGAAGTGTTCTGCATGATCTTGCAATGTTGGATACAAGCCATGTTAAATTTCAGCAAAAATTTATAAAAATGTATGGTCTAAAATTTAAACCATAATGTAAACCATTGACCATGGTTAGTAGCTATGTTTCAATTTTTGTACATCAGTTGTAACAAATGTACCATCCACACATAAAAAGGTTATTAATATGGGAAGGGGGAAAAGGGGGGGGGGGAGGATGTTGGGTATATGGGAGTCCCCTATATTGTTTTTTGTTTGTTTCTTTTTTTACATTTTTTTTCTTTTTCTTTTTTCTGTTTTTTTTTTTTGTTATCTTTTTTTTGTTTTCCCCTATATTCTATATATGACTTTACTGTGATCTAAAACTTCTTTGAAGACAAAATGAAAAAAAGTAAGACACTGGGGAAGAAATGGAAGACAATGGCACTGTACATACAGGATAACAGATATTACAGTGATGTAAGGCGAAATGTCAAAAAATATTTTTTAACTTTTTTTCATTATTTTTTTAATATCCCAATGTTTAAAATTTTAATTTATAGTTTTTAAAAATTACGTATTTTATTTCTTATGTTTAAACCTATCATTATTATTTTATTTTCCTATTAATTGTATTTGGCGATGTTCTTGGCTTCATTTCTTAAGTTTTGGACCACAGAAAGGTTACTACCATGGCAGGAGAGGATCATTGGTATGGAGTGTCAGTGATGGGGGATACATGGGAGGAAGTTCACCTAGGCATACATATAAGGTACCTAAATGTGTTCAGATGTTCATAGGGCATTGTCACAGTGGGTAGAGATTCATACAATAACCAAAAGAGCATTGAATTCCCATCCTGGGGAGCTCTGCCACATTCTCTAATGGAATAGCAACAATCCCCCAAGTACAGAGGCGATGACTAGTGAAGAAGGATGGTCCTTTGATGGGTCCTTGATATTGACATCTGTGCTTATGAGCCTTTGCTCTTGAAATTGCAACTTAGCCTAGTGTTGTAGGGTGCCTAAGAGTTACTTCCTGAGAGCCTCCATGTTGCTCAAGTGTGGCCTCTCTCTAAGCCAAACTCAGCATATAAATGTATTACCTTCCCTCCAGCGTGGGACATGACTCCCGGGAAAGAGCCTCCCTGACACTGAAGTATTACTACCAAGCACCAACTAGCAATACAACTAGAAAAAGACCTTGAATAAAAGGGGGGAAAGGTAAAGACAAAGGAGTTTATGTGGCTAAGAGACTTCAAAGTGAGTTGGGAGGTCATCCAGCGTCACCCAGAGGTAACGCTTATGCACATCTCAGCAGGATCATAAAGACTGCCAAAGTAGATACTATTCCAAATAGTGGGGCTCTTGAGTGCTCTGGAGACACCCAGGTCCTACATTCATGGCAGATAACTCTAGAGTTTGGTGCCTTGACAGTGGGCCCTACTTTGGAGTTTGTGCTCCCAAGTGTGACAAAGTTGGACTCAGTTGTGACTTTTCTACATATTCTTTTTCTCTTCCTTCTATTTGAACCTATAGTTGGTGCTGGAGTTGGTAGGTGTATGCCCAAGAGACTTGAATCTTTGGGCTGTCCATGTGCCAGCTGGGCTCTGAGCCTCAGTGGAGTTGCAACACCTACTCTTCAGTTCATTGGGCTCCCCCAGGACAACTAACAAGGAGGTGAGGATGGAGAACCACCAAGGAACTGAGAGAGTCTACAACTGCAAGCAAGAGAGTCTCATCCATCAGCCATATGGGATAGAAGCCCCCTCTCAATTAGAGGTGGAGTGGGCATCACCATCCCAGAATCCTCAGGATTGGGGAATAAAATATGGTCTAGAGTGGACTTACTGGTATTCTACTATAGACTTATTGTGATTCTAGTAATGGAAGAAATTATATCATTGATGTGGAGACAGTGGCCACTGGAGGTGCTGAAGGCATGGAGAGGGAAAAAGAGGTGTAATATGGAGGCACTTTTGGGACTTATATATCCTACCATAACCTACGGAATTGACTGGGAGAGAGCGTAAACTACAATGTAAACTATAATCCATCATTAGTGGCAGTGCTCCAAAATGTGTTCATCAATTGCAATGAATGTACCACACTAATGAAAAAAGTTGTTAATGTGGGGAAGAGTGGGAGGTGTGGGGTGTGGGGGCATATGAGAATCCCTTATATTTTTTTATGTAACATTTTATGTAATCTAAGTATCTTTTAGGAAAAAAAAAAAAAGATTAGGGTTTTGAATCAACCACATCAGTAGAGTGTAACAGTCCCCACCT
The DNA here is from genome assembly GCA_026826555.1 of Tolypeutes matacus. NCBI lineage: Eukaryota > Metazoa > Chordata > Mammalia > Cingulata > Chlamyphoridae > Tolypeutes > Tolypeutes matacus. The sequence continues at coordinate 1,872,391 of JAKSZT010053923.1, forward strand.
CCTTGGTGGGCTATATAAATGGACATTTGATCAAGAACACAGAAGGAAGCAGATGTGGCTTAAGTGATTGGGCTCCCATCTACCATATAGGAGGTCCAGGGTTCAATTCCTGGGGCCTCCTGGTGAAGGCAAGCTGGTCCGAGTGGAGAGCTGGACTACGCAGAGAGCTGGCACAGCAAGATGACGCAACAAAAAGAGACACAGAGGAGAGACAATAAGAGATGCAGCAGATCAGGGAGCTGAGGTGGCGCAAGAGACTGAGCACATCTCTCCCACTCCAGAAGGTCCCAGGATCAGTTCCCAGTGCCGCCTAAAGAGAAGACAAGCAGACACAGAAGAACACACAGCAAATGGACACAGAGAGCAGACAGCAAGTGCAAAAAACAACGGGGGAGGGGATAAATAAATAAATAAATATTTAAAAAAAAACAAAAACACAGGGACCTGGTGTCAGAAGCATAGCAAGTGCTTCCTGGAGCTGTGACAAGGTCACGAATCATGTGACGGAGGCTTGTAGAAGAAGCTGTCTTTGAAGATGTTCCTGAGGTGACAGCAGGGAAAACATGGGCAGCCCCAGGAACTGAAGTCCAGGATCTAAAACTATTTCTGTATAAAAAATTACCAAGTGGCAAATGATAATGCCCCAGAGCATACTTTAAGACCTGGTTTTTTATCTACTTTTGCCCTTACAACAGACCAAGGGAGCAAACTTTCAAAAAACAAAAGTATTATCTGTTACTGTAACACCTACCAGGTGGTTCAATTTAATCGTTTTCCTTTGGTGGTGAGTTTCATAGCCAGCAGCAATGCCAACAGAGGACTAATTGTCAGGCTAGAGAAGGAACTTGCTGCATTGTTTGAAGAATTGAGACAACTTGTGGAAGTTTCTTATTCTGACTGTGGACTCAATATGTATCTTATTTTCATTATGCCGGACTCAATATCAATCCAGCAATCTTTAGACCACAATAATACTTGTATCCACATACTCAAGAAAGGGACTCTTTTCCACCTTATGCTAAGAAAGAGCCTATAGATATAATTTCTAGACAGATTGTTTTATTTCCTGGTTTAGGGTCTTTTCCTATTTAGTGAGTTCTGGGGACACTACAAAAATGGTTTGGTCTATGTCAGCTCACATGGAGTTAGTTCAGTCACCAAATATGCTAAGATTCTCTTCAGTGGGTCAGAATCAAAATGGTATGTTGGCCCACTTAAGCCATTAAGTGATCCCTATTGTATAATTCTCCCAGGCCTTCAGAGTGAAGCAGACCCTTTTTATTATGAATAAAAATAAGGACATATTTTTCTTCATATTAAGTTTTATTTCTGGGAAGCGGCTGTGGCTCAATCAGTAGGGCTCCCGTTTACCATATGAGAGGCCCCGCGTTCGGTTCCTGGGGCCTCCTGGTGAAGGCAAGCCCGCCCGCATGGCGTGGTTGGCTGACCCGGCGAGCACAAGCAGCAAGGGGGGGATAAATGAATAAATAAAAAATTTTAAAAATCTAAAAAAAAAAAAAAAAAAAAAAAAAAAGTTTTATTTCTTTGCATTGAATGTGAGGAAGATAAAATGACAGCAAATGTAATCAGGTCAGTACAATCACTAAAAAAAAAGAACTTGAAGCAAATACACATACAATTCATCCAAAGCATACAATCAATGGTATTTGGTATAGTCACATAGTTGTGCATTCATCACCTCTATCATCATTAGAGTATTTTCATTATTTCAATAATAATAATAATAAACAAAAAACAAACAAAAATTTTAACCCCTCAAACTCTTTATTCTTTCCCTGCTATAAATAGCACCAGTCTTTTTAATAGTTAGAAAAAAAGCAAATAAAATATCTAGCAAAAATCACTTCCGGGAAGATGGCAGACTAGTAAGACACGGGAATCTCTTCTCCAGAAAAATAGCTAGAGGACAGGCTGAAACATCCCTGAAAAAGATCTTCTAGGGTTTAGGACAGCAGGTGAAGGCTGCACACCACCGAGAGGAGAGAGGGACAAAAGAGGGAAATCGCAACGACAGAACCGTGAGTTGGAAGAAGCAGCTTTTGCTGCTGCCGGCACCCTCCCCCACACTCTTTAGAATTCTCGGGCCCCTGGGCCTGCGACCACAGACAAAGGGGGCTCCAGGGATCTACCACTCCCGGAAAGGGGAGAGAGAAGGACACAGCCTTAGGCTGACTCAGGTTCTGACCTGTAAATTTGGGCTGTGGAGCCCCACGGACCCTTCCACATGGCGGTTTGCCCTGGGAGCCTAGGAAGGACTGGAGAAATCCTACCCTTGCAACCTCCCCTCTCTTATAGCCTGGACTAATTGTTGAGGACTCCACGGGAGAAGGGAGAGAGACCCTGGGGCTGACCCTGCTTTTGACTCCCAGGTTTGGTTTGCCCTGTCCCGAGAGCCCTTCCAGGCTGGGTGGGACTGTGCCATTGTTTGCCTTGTAGTCTGCAAGGGGCTAAAAATATACAAACCTCCCAATCTCCTCCTCTACTAACAGGGATTGATGGTTGAGGATTCAGAAGGGAGTGGAAATATTTCCTAGCTGGGAAAAGAGGGGCGCTACGAGAGAAGTCTAGAGAACTGTCTCAGAAAGTTTGAATTACAAGGCTCTTAGCCCCCAGACAGGAAGCTCTATTACAATGATCTGGTCTGTGTCACAACAAATACGTTCTGACCAGGCATTGAATTGAGAGCTGCCAACAAGCGCCATCTCCTGGCAGACCAAGGAAGTGCACATAAGAAAATTAATAAGTAGGAAAGGCTTTTCCTGGCCTCTATAGCCTCCCTGCCCAAGGCCCTAGGAAACGACTCTACAACCAATTACTGGGTCCAGTGCCCAGTTTTGAGCAACCAGCAGGACAATCCTAACAATCAAGTTTGAGCCAAAAATCAAAGAGCTGTGGTAACTCACAGCCTCCTGCCACTAAAACCCCTAAAAGAGGAAGAGATAGAGCATCTAAATAAAATACAACCTAACCATATGCCTAAGCACCAGCAAAAAATTACGAGCCATATTAAGAAAACAGAAGACATGGCCCAAGAAAAGGAAAACAGCAAAGTCCCAGAAGAGATGCAGAATATGAGAGAACTAATCAGTGAGATGAGCACAAATTTCCAAAATGAAATTAATGAGATGAAAGAGAATATAGTTAAAGAGATAGATGACACCAAGAAGACATTGAGAGAATGCAAAGAAGAATTTGAAATCCTGAACAGAAAAGTAACAGAGTTCATGGGAATGAAAGACACAATAGGTGAAGTCAAAAACACATTTGAGGCATACAACAGCAGACTCGAAATGATAGAAGAAAGAATAAGTGATACCGAAGACAGAGAAGCTAAAATTGAAGAGAGAAAAGAACGAGAGAAAAGAATGGAAAAAATTGAGCAGGGGCTCAGAGAGTTGAATGACAACACAAACGTAACAACATACGTGTCATGGGAGTTCCAGAAGGGGAAGAGAAAGGAAAAGGGGCAGAAAGAGTATTTGAGGAAATAATAGCTGAAAATTTCCCAACTCTCACAAAAGAAATGAACTTACATGTCCAAGAAGCACACTGTACCCGAATGAGAATAAATCCAAATAGACCTATGCCAAGACACATATTATTCAGAATGTCAAATGTAAAAGATAAAGAGAAAATTCTCAGACTAGCAAGAGAGAAACAAATGATCATGTACAAAGGACGTCCAGTAAGACTTAGTGCAGATTTCTCTTCAGAAACCACAGAGGTGAGAAGACAATGGTATGATACAATTAGGAAACTGAAAGAGAAAAACTGCCAGCCGAGAATTCTTTGTCCAGCAAAACTGTCCTTCAAATATGAAGGTGAATATAAAGTATTCACAAACAAACAGAAACTTAAGAGAGTTTGCAAAAAAGAATCCACCCTTGCAGGAAATATTAAAGGAAGCCTTAGAACCTGAAAGAAAAAGACAGGAGAGAGAGGCTTGGAGGAGAGTATAGAAGAAAGAAAAGCAGAAAGGATAACCAAAAGAGTAAAAAGAGAGACAAAAATAAGATGACATATGAAAACCAAAGAATAAAATGGAGGAAATAAATAGTGCATTTTCAGTAATATCATTGAATGTGAATGGATTAAATTCCCCAATCAAAAGATACAGGCTGACAGAATGGATGAAAAAACATGAGCCATCCATATACTGCTTACAAGAAACTCACCTCAGACCCAAGGATACAAACCGGCTGAAAGTAAAAGGTTGGAAAAAGATACTCCACGTGAATAGTAAACAGAAAAGAGCAGGGGTAACTATACTAATATCAGACAAAACAGACTTCAAATGCAAAAAAGTGATAAGAGATGCGGAAGCCCATTATATATTAATAAAAGGGACGATCCTCCAGGAAGATATAACAGTCATAAATATCTATGCCCCTAACCAGGGTGCCCCAAAATATATGAGACAAACTCTGGCAAAACTGAAGGGAGAAATAGACATTTCTACAATAATTGTCGGAGACTTCAACACCCCTCTCACATCATTGGATTGAACAACTAGACAGAAGTTCAACAAGGAAACAGAGGACTTGAACAATATGATAAACAAGTTAGACCTAACAGACATATACAGAACACTGCATCCAAACTCAGCGGATTATACATTCTTCTCAAGTACCCATGCATCTTTCTCCAGGATAGACTACATGTTAGGTCACAATACAGCTCTCAATAAATATAAAAAGATTGAAATTATACAAAGCACCTTCTCAGATCATAATGGAATGAAACTAGAAATCAATAACAGACAGGAAAAAAGGAAATTTGCAAATGTGTGGAGACTGAACAACACACTCCTAAATATTCAGTGGGTCAAAGAAGAAATTGCAAGTGAAATCAGTAAATATATTGAGACAAATGAAAATGAGAACACAACGTATCAAAACTTATGGGATACAGCGAAGGCAGTCTTGAGAGGGAAATTTATAGCCCTAAATGCCTATATTAAAAAACAAGAAAGAGCTAAATTCAAAGATTTAACTGCACAACTTGAGAAACTAGAAAAAGAACAGCAAACCAATCCCAAAGCAAGCAGAAGGAAAGAAATAATAAAGATTAGAGCAGAAATAAATGAAAATGAAAACAGAAAAACAATAGAGAAAATCAGCAAAACCAAAAGCTGGTTCTTTGAGATGATCAATAAAATTGACACCCCCTCACTAGACTAACAAAGAAAAAAAGAGAGAAGATGCAAATAAATACAATCAGAAATGAAAGGGGGGAAATTACAAATGATCTCACAGAAATAAAAAGAATCATAAGAGGATATTATGAAAAACTATATGCCAACAAACTAGACAACCTAGATGTAATGGACAAATTTCTAGAAACACATGACCAACCTACACTGACACAACAAGAAATACAAGAACTTAACAATCCAATCACAATTAAGGAGATTGAATCCATCATCAAAAATCTCCCAGCAAAGAAAAGTCCAGGACCAGATGGCTTCACAGGTGAATTCTACCAAACATTTAGAAAAGAATTAACACCAATCCTGTTTAAACTCTTCCAAAAAATTGAAGAGGAGGGAAAATTACCCAACACATTTTATGAAGCCAACATCACCCTAATACCAAAGTCAGATAAAGATTTCACAAGAAAAGAAAATTACAGACCAATCTCTCTTATGAACATTGATGCAAAATTCTCAACAAAATACTTGCAAATCTAATCCAACAGCATATCAAAAGACTTATACATCTCGGCCAAGTGGGATTTATTCCTGGCATGCAAGGCTAGTTCAACATAAGAAAATCAATCAATGTAATACACCACATTAACAAATTGAAGGAAAAAACCACATGATCATCTCAATAGATGCAGAAAAGGCATTCGACAAAATCCAACATCCTTTTTTGATAAAAATACTTAAGATAGGAGTAAAAGGAAAATTCCTCAATATGATAAAAGGCATATATGAAAAACCCACAGCCAACATCACACTCATGGGGAAAGGTTAAAAGCTTTCCCCCTAAGATCAGGAACAAGACAAGGATGCCCACTTCACCACTGTTATTCAACATTGTACTAGAAGTTCTAGCTAGGGCAATTAGACAAGACAAAAAAATTAAAGGCATCCAAATAGGAAAAGAGGAAGTAAAACTCTCACTGTTTGCGGATGACATGATCCTGTATTAAGAAAATCCTGAAGTATCCACAACAAAGCTACTTGAACTAATAAATG